>JAGXJF010001026.1:0-349432 GCA_019208055.1 Stipa capillata | reverse complement strand
TATTCACCCCCCCTCTAGTCGGCACCTTCGGTCCTTTCACGCGTCCACCTTACTCGTGGAAGCGAGGCTCTTGACGAGGCGGCGGCACAGACGACAGACATGTATCCGATCCTCGCGGCTGAATCTAGATTTGGCGGTTAGTGAATTTCGTGCTTCGCTTCTCCGTGTTTATTTGTTTATTACTTACGTGCGCACATATGATTCTCACTCTTCAGGGACAGTGGGCGACAACGGCGAACATGGAGATCACAAGAGTTCTTCAGCGTGTCCCACCCGGCACGGAGGACCACACAGGCTTGTCCAGGATCGCGGAGTACACTAGGAGGATCATGGACATATTCAGGTGCACGCGTAGGGATGACGTCGTTGCCGGGGCTAGCTCAAGCCAAGGAGCACAGAGACCACCGCGGCCTTTACAGACGAGGCACTGTCAGTCTCGTACCTCTCAGCCGCCGGGGCCCACAGAGGCGGCTGGTTCTGCGTGGCAGCAGAGTGCGTCCCCACTCTTCATGAGTCGACAAGGTAAAACAATTCTCATCTCGTACAAACCATTTTTTCTTACATTGTTGTGCTCACTAATTCCGGTTATATACAGATCACGTCCCGCCTCAGGTGCCAGCTAGTCCACTTGACTACCTCGTCGATAGCCCCGACACTCATGGCTTCAGCTTTCACGACGAGGTGGACGAGTTGATTCCACCTGGGCAGTTCAGCACGATGCAGCAGACTCAGCCACCGTTGCCCACGCAGGATACATAGGTTCACGAGGAGGATGACCCGACACTACAGGTGAGCAGGGCTCCTAGAGCGGGAGCAGGACAGCCTAGGCCGAGGTACTCACCGTCGCTGATCAGGAAGAGGGACGACGAGGCTAGGCGTCCATGACTTTCATTTTATCCTTTCTTTTATTACGTTATATTCTATCAACATTTCGTACTGTATGAATTAATACACTTGTATTCACTACTACGTGTTACTACATAGTGATCGACGAACCATATCAATTTAACATCTAAATCCGATTGCATAAGCATAGGTTACAGAGTCACGTTACACTGCCACATTAATAGTTGGATACACATATCATAGGTAGAACAAGCAATTATTCGCTACCACTTCTAATGCGACTACATGAAATCATCTTTGCTATCGCTTGCTTGGGGCCCTGGAGCGGGGGTTTTGAAGCAAAAAAACTTCAAGAAGTCCTCATCACTCGGCGAGCACTCGGTACATGCCTTTTTCGATGAACTGCATGCGCCTTTATCATTTGATGATCGAACATCTTTTTTAGATGTGCGCCCATGTTTTGCCAAAGGGGAGAGTCTAGCAATTTTACGTTCCTCTTCTTCATATGTTGTCTTCATTAAGTGTCTTCTATTAGCAAATGGGTCTCTCCAGAATCGGTCCACATGCCCAAAGTTTCGGATCTCGCAGTACAGCAACCCTACATCCTCTGGATGTGCCTACAAACCGAGAATGTGATGTATTAAATGAAAACGGTGCATGAAATGCTTACGAACTAAGAACAAAGAAATTGTACCAACCCTTATGTGCTTATTGTACTGAGATTGCGGGATACTTATTGTTCCTTCGCAGAAATCGTCTTTTGTGTACTTCGCCCCGGGTAGTTTTTTAAACTCGTTCACCCTCTCCCACATCTTGTGGAACTCTCTCAAACGCTTGCACACCTGCTTGTACGTAATTCCAGGGAAACCCCTTCTCACTAACACCTCGACAAGAGCACGCATATGAACCTCCTCAAAGATCTGCGAACACATAATTCTACAACTCCACCTCCTCCTTCCCGCACTAGTAAGAAGTTCGTAGTCCATTCTCGGGTTCCAGATAACATCACTGGCATCTAGTAATTTGCACGAAAATTTATTATTCCACAAAACAGAAATTGTAGATCTAATGTTTCAACGCATATGAGGAGGAAAATTATTACAAGACTTACCTCTATCGTCGCTATCCATCCGCGAACTACTTCTTCTTCTCCTCCCAAATCTAAACAATCTACTCCGAGATACCAACAATTTTCCGGAAGAACTCAGGGAAGATTAGCTACGTGGTGGGAGCGTCTGCTCACCTGGTTAAATAGCAGAAGGGGGTGCGGAGGTCGTGGCGAATAGGACCAATCGCCACTGGTCGTGGCGATTACTGACAAATCGCCATGGCGTGCGTCTGGCGATTACTGACAAATCGCCATGACATCTGGCAATTCCATAATAGATCGTCCTGACTGGTCGGGCGTGGGACGGGAAATCTCTAGGAGAAACCGCCACTGGTCCTGGCGATTAGGGGAAATCGCCGTGGCTCATGGCGATTACTAGAAATCGCCACCGGTAGTGACGATTACTGACAAGTCGCCACGCCACGTCCCGATTCCATGCTGAATCGACAAACGGGTTGGCGATACCATGGAATCGCCATGGGCCGTGGCGATTAGGGCCCTACCGCCACCATCCGTGGCGATTGAGACCAGTTTTGAAAAAAAATTAAACGTAGTAATATTTTTAAAATTTTTGAGTAAAACAATAATATTCAAAAAAAAACTCAGCAAGTACTACAAGAGATCTAGTGCGTGCATACTAGACGCAGGCACGGAGATGGAAAATCTCAACATCTCGAGGCGTCTCTAGAGATTTCTAGAGGGAGGCCGTACGTCGATCTCGCTTGCATCTAGCTAGTAGATTTGTCTTTTTTACCCATCGTTTCCGCAAACCAAATGACCGGTTCTGCCAAGCACCGTCCACGCACATGTGGGAGTTAGTACATTACGCACTTGCTTCGCGCATCCGTCTTACGCCGCTCGCACGTCACGGCTGTATATATGCCCGGCACCGCGAGCGCTAGCCCCTTCTGATCCACGTGCCCCGGCTGACCTCCCCGTTTCGGCATCTGAAACCTGCCGACCCGCGCGTAGGTACGCACGACACGATCAGATCCCGGATCACCACGAGGAGCACGCGATCGATGGTAGCACGCTATAGCCCAACCGTGCCGCGTGCGCAGAGCAGGACGCGCAACAACGTGCGCGCTCGCGTCGATCGCGTGATCTGTCATCGTGTCTGACGATGCGCTGGCTCCGTCACCTGCCGCCGCTCGCGCGGTACAGACAGCCAGCAAATTAAACGTGCGCGCGTGATTTCTCCTCCCCCGTTTCCACCCATCCGGCCACCGGGTCGGTGGGCGGCCGAAGGTCTCCGCATTTTACAGTGCCTTGATTCTGTAAAAAAGAGAGCGATGGGGGTATGAGGACACGAATTATATACTACGAGGTGACGGTGGCATCGGCGGTGCGGAGCTAGCTATAATACCGTGCCTTAGTTTCTGTAATTTTCAGCGCGTTCGCGATCGACGCCATATGGAACTCTGCAGGGGAGCGGCTGATATAGTGTGAGATTATTAACATCTTTCGGGCGTACATTGGATGCTGCTTAGTACCTGTACCGTTTTCTTTTCTTAGTACTTCTCATCAGAGAATTCCGATTAATATGTGGTCTAGTGCCTGAGACGGAGAGCAATCTTCTCAATGACCGTCTGCAGGATGCGGTGGATCAGAAAATTAACAACAAGATCTGCCCTTTTCCGTATGGGCCTAATTACCATTTCCCAGGAAGCCCGGTTGGAGCTGCTAACTGCATGGGCTTAGGCGATGGATGTTTTTCTTCTCCTACAAATTCGTATATGGGCCTAATCTTTCATGTTTCGCAACTGGGTCAGCCCATGGGTCTTCTTCCCCTCATTTCTTTTTTCACTTGTTCCGTAACTGCATACTTACTGCATACTTGTCTTATTGTCCCTTTTCTTCCTTTTTGTTTCTTCAAATACAAAGTGTTTCTCAATTTCACATAACAGAAATATTTACTTAACTATCAAAAATCATGAAAAGATTCGTAAAATATCTGTAGTTTCCAAAGGGTGCTGTCAGAAATACGCCGGCGCCTTCTCTCAAAAAGAATGCATTTTCTTGATACGAGGGTTTGATATTTTGGTTCAGTTGGATCTCATGCTATTAGTTTTAAAGGTGCAACGGCCTAACAAGGATGCTTCGTTACGTATCAGTTTTAGAATAGGCAATTATTTAGAAAGCTAGCAGTTAGGGTAGCTAAAAGCCGTGACATTTTAGTGTGTGTGTGTAAAAGAAACATGCCAAAAACCTTTGTACGTTTCAATCAGAGATAGATAAATAGCATCATCAGTATGTATCGAGCACACTAAAGAATGGCAAAAGTAGGAGCAGTTGCCGTGCCTCATACGCCGTAGAGCTACGTGATCGTGTTGTGTTTTGCTTCGTATGTATATAGTATATAACTCTCATGCTAAGCCAGGCCATTGATCAATTAGAATTGCCTTCTAGAACGTATAATTGTCTCAAAAGGGCCAATATACATACACTATTAGACCTTTTGAGTAAGACTGAAGAAGATCTTATGAGAATTGACAGTTTTCGTATGAAAGATGGAAAACAGATATGGGACACTCTAGAGAAGTATCTGCCAATTGATTTACTTAAGAATAAGCTCCGAAAGACCATCTTTCGAGTACATGTACTTTATCTGGTTGAGATATATAATCTCACACATTCCTAGTTGTCTTTCGACAATCCTACCCCTTCACCTTTGTCCTTTGACACCTATCCAACCCTGCTAGCCCTATTCTTCTGGACATGAGGCACCAACACGATCACACTGCATGCGAGAAATCTCCACACCGACGGAATTGAATCATATTAGTAGTAAGCAAGAAATTAAGCTAGCAATGCCATGCTTACGAACATTGAAGTTCTTATTGAGAATCCACTATGCCAATGGAAAATATAGGCACTGCGCGCTCTGACCTAAGTATGGTGGAGGATACACTTGAAAGTTGGAGGAAAGGGAAAGTTTGAGTGACAATGACGAAAAGGTTTATCAGGACTAGGAGAAAAGTAAAGACGCATAATTAGATGCGATATTTCGTCTTTTTATTCAGAGAAAAGATCCTCAACCCAGCTTATATTGCAAGATAAAAGATCTTACGTCTTTTGCTTCGGAACAAAGAGTAACACGAATTGTTGTGGTGAGAGTGTGACGAGGAGATTGCAATGTAGTGATAGCATTGTCGGGACCCCGGTCGACCTGCGTCAATTCTTAATAACAGGTACAACACAGCCGCATAAGAACATGTCAATAGAAAAGGAAAAAAACTGAACGGTTGCAGTCAAAGAAGAGCTGTTTGTCTTGTGCGAACGCCTTTCTTTTCTTAGCATATTAGCGGTATGCGTTTGCAGAATGAAGAAATTGTCGTCCCCGGCGATTACAGCTCACGGTTCCTAGCGGAAACTTACAGACATACGCACGTTATGCTGATAAAAGGAAAAAAAAAGGTATTTGCATTAAAATTGGCAACCAAATCACATTTCAGATGAAAGAAATGAGAGAAATTGCTTAAGGCGTATCGATCGATATGTGTGACCACGTTTTTCAGTTCGACAAGAAGCACATACACTTCCATGCTTAGTATCTTGGAGCACTATTCCTGGCATATTTTGTTGCTATGTTGCAAAGAAAGCAGCCACAAGCTAGGAAAGATTTTTCAAGAGCAGGAAGAACACAACAAAATAGTGATAGTGATTGTCTGATCGAGCCTTTCCAACTGTCGAAGACAATCGGCTGATTTCCTATAACCATTAGCGTCTTATGTTAAAGCTGTGGCCATAGATCAATGCAGAGGCCGAGGGTCTAAAAAAAGTGTATGCCAAAGAAGACCATCACTATTTTGTTTTATCAGGTTCATGTCACAGTCAAGAGAACTGAGACATAAGATGGCAGAGACAGTGAAATTGCCATCAATAGATCAATTTTTAGCTCTATACTGTAGTATCTCTTGTCCAAAGGATCACACTTTTGTTACATCAAAGGTGGCCCCCGTCTTCATGGGAAAGAATTACGTTTGTATTCTTTTACAATGATAGTACTTCACAACTTACACTCTTGCTTATAGTGTGTTCACAAGTTACATTCTTGCTTCATGGTGTGCATGAACTCACCAATCCGAGGTCCCAGGAGGCTGGTCAGTTGTTCAGGCACAACCACCTGAGAAGTTGAAGAATAAGCTATAGGCTATTGTTTGTGTCAATCAGAGCTCTGTGCAGAAGTGCTTGTTTTTGAGTCACTTTGGTAGTAGACCACGTCACCGGTATCGCTAACATAGTGGTCACTCTTTAAGCTCCGCGCTAACACCCCAAGTAGGTGGAACGGGAGAGGAGCTGACTTCTCTGGTTCTTTGTAGTACTTGCCAAGCACTGCTTTTGCTGCCTCGGTCTGCAGGTTACGTCCAAACAA
Source organism: Stipa capillata (assembly GCA_019208055.1). Classification (NCBI taxonomy): domain Eukaryota; kingdom Viridiplantae; phylum Streptophyta; class Magnoliopsida; order Poales; family Poaceae; genus Stipa; species Stipa capillata. The sequence continues at coordinate 343,103 of JAGXJF010001026.1, read as the reverse complement.
ACATGACTTAGTAGAGAGGCTTTAGCAAATGACGCGTTTAAAATGGATGAACAGGGGATGGACTCTTACCGCCTCAACAAGATGGTAATGTGGGATTTGAGGGAAAAGATGATGAATGACATGAGTTCCAATGTCATGGTGGATATTGTTGATCAACCCGTAGTCCCGATCAAGTGTTGTCAGTCCTCCACGCAGATAGCTCCATTCCTATTAGAGCAAAAGGCAATGCGAGATTAACAAGCAATCGAACTACATTTTTAAGCAATTATAAATGAAACACATTTAAAAACCTGAAGAAGTAGTGACACAGATTTAATGGGCTCAGCCAGTATTCTACTCTTCTAGAGGACAAAAAAAGGGCTACTTGTCTACTAGAATTTTACTCTGGAAGGTGACAAGAAGCCTAGATCTTTGATTTGTAGCTTCCACACTAGGATTTCTCTGTTTGGAAGTTGCATTCGTTTCTAATAGTTGGAACTTGGACGTAAGGAGGCATTTAATATTTAGATTTAGGCGTAAAGTGATTCCGCATCTTGAATAACTAACTACAACACATGTATATACCAGCATTACCAGACAGGCTATGAAAGCTGCAGTCAAGCAGCAGTATAGACCACAACTGATTATTTCACAAAGTAAAAGAGTAATTGTATATTTAATATCTGTTGGCAGGATGTGCCCATATTTATCTTCCATTTTATAGGGCAAAAAAGGTTAAAATTATGCTGCTATGATTTGCCATTTTTCTTGCATGTACTAATTATCACTTTACCAAGATTTGCAATTTTTCTTCCTATGTAAAAAAAGGAACCTTATCTTCTGTCATTCAGCAAACAGAAATGGACAATGCCCTAGTATTTTGAACAGTAAGCAGTCATCCTGAAACATTGAGGAATTGTCACTCTGATTCATCGATCATGATATTTACCTTTCCACGATACCAGGGAAGCTTGTCTTCATGACCATGATGATGCAAGTACGTCACAAAATCCAGCCACATAACAAATATCTGCACAGGACTTCACCAGAATTAATCACAAGAATTTTCCACTGCCATACACTCCAGTACTCCACCACTTATCCAAATTACCATTTTGCTGAAATTGGGCTTGTCATGAAAGAAACGATGATCTTACCACGTATGGGACAGCATATAGCTTTAGCATCTTAAGAGGCCCCATCATAAAGGTCAGACCAGCGAGAACCCCAATCATGGCAAGCCAGGATGCGGTGGATGTTAGGACATCCTTCTTCTCATTAGGTTGGAACAGCTCGCTGTTTGGGTCAAAGTGTGAGCCTGCCTTACCTGGACTCCTCGCAAACTGCACAAACTCACATGAGCCCCCAGGGCAGGAATTTAGTACCAAGTTACATAAAAAGAACCACCAATTTACACAAACCAAGCAGCAGTTTGCCTCACCAAGTATAACGGGAAAGCGAGCATAGGAAACGGCATGCTGAACCGCAACTTCCTCGTCATATTGTCCAGGCTATTGTACAGCCTCTGGGGTAGCTGCAAATCATCACAATTGAAGAAGCCATCAAGCACAATTCACCAACCTCCCCCCTGTCTGCAGAATTCCACATGAGCCCACCGAAAATACAAGACCTACCGGGTGCCAGGACTCGTCCTTCTCAACGTGGCCGTGGTTCTGGTGGTGCGTCCTGTGGCTAATCCTCCTGCAATTACATTCAAAGACGCCGCCTCTCCTAGCATCAACGACAATTCGCAACAAAAAGGAAAAGCATCAGAAATACAACATGCACTCATCATACCAGCCGTTGTATGGGACTAGAATGGAGGAGTGGAGTATGTGGCCGACGACGCTGTTCAGCTTGGGGTTGCTTGAGAAGCTCCCGTGTCCACTGCAGCAACAAACAGCCGTGGAGGAAAAGAGTCAAAGATTGTGGCTTTGGGTTAAAACCCGCATAGGAAATCCAATCTTTGGTGCGGAGGGCGGACAGTACCAGTCGTGTCCCAGGACGAATAGCGCCCAGAACATGGTGCCCTGCGCGGCCCAGTACAGCGGCCAGACGAGCCAGCTGTCGACGCGCGCGGCGGCGGCGGCGAGGCCGAGCACGACAACGATGTCGCGCAGCACGTAGCTCATGGACCGCCATGGGTCCTTCACCCAGCAGTGCTTCGGGATGGCCGCGCGGATCTCCGCCAGCCCGAACGGCGGCGGCGCTCCGGGGTTGAACTCTGCGTCCGACGCGGCGCCGCTGGCCGCCGAAGAACTCACGGCCTCCTCCTCTCCCTGGGAGCTTCTCTTGTCCTCCTCGACGCTGGACGCGAGGCGGGTGGGCGCGGAGACGCGGAGCGCCCAGTCGCGGTGGATGGCGGCGGCCGCGGGGCGGCGTGGCCCCACGGCGAGGTGGGGAGACGAGGGCAGCGCAATGGCATCGCCGCGGCTGCGCACGCGGAGCGGCGTGAGGCCGCAGCACTCGGAGAGGACGAGCCGGGCCATTGGTCGACGACGTACGACGGCGCCGACGGGAGCAGCGGCACGGATGGCTAGTCGTCACCACCACCGGCCGCGCCTCTCGCCAGGATCTTTTGCGTCCAGGCGGCGGGTGGGATTGGGGATTGGGTAAGGCGAGGTTTCGTTCTATATATGTGGAGCGAGATCGCGGGCGCCGTGTTGCGCATGCGCGTGCGCGCGCGCCGCTGGTGAGGCAGGGTGTGTGGGGAAAGAGGAGATGGGAAGGTGGAGAGCGCGTCGGCGTCGCGATGGACGCGGACCGGTGGACTCGGACCGGGATGGGTCCGTGTGAACTGCTGCGGCTGGACTCCGACGCCGCCCTGCTTTAAGTCGTCTTTGACTTGTTTAGTACTTTCTCTTCTTCTATTTTAACTGACTTGTTTAGAACTTTATTGGGTCTAAAAATTCTGAGAATCAAAGTATGTAGTGTAAAAGATGTATCGTGGTGTGGAAATTTAATCATGCTGATGCCTGAATGCGTGATGCGTATTTCTCACCGGTGAGAGAGTTTAATAGTATAATTTTTAGTGCTAAAGAACGCTTTCGTCATTACAGGGCAGTCAAAGGAATTGTAACCCGGAGATCAAGTCAAATCCAGGATCTGTATCATTTTGTGGTGTAGGAAGTAATCTTTGGCAGATAAGTCACACCGATGACCAGGTTCTTTTTAGTATGCGAAGTATTGTTCTACTGACCGAGCTGACGGTGGTCCGCATGGCATAACGACACCTAAAAGCACCAGAAATACCACCGATGATTGTAGTAGCGCTCAGTGGGGCCCTAAACCACACCCACAATCTACGTGATTCACTTAAAAGATTTACTTCGGTGATCATATTGACATAAAATACAATATGTCCGACCGTACGTTCGATATCAGTACAATGTGCTTCCCCCCTTCGGAAACAAGTCAACGTTCATTCACAGCTCACCGGCGTCGACCTAATAATGCATCATACGTACGCTTGAAAAAAATCCTCGCATGTACACTTCTCCTTTCTAGCATGCACGTGAGTATGAGATATTATCGTGTCATCAGGACTCAAAAGAACTGGAAATGTATACGAAAAATACAAATATAATTGAAGCCGACCTAGCCCATGCTAACTACTGCTAGTTCCGAGGTCTAGGTTTTGCATTGGTCGGTCGTACTAGTACCACAAGTAGTACTTCTACTTGTGTTACGCTTCAAAGAAAGGAAACGACGAGGTTACTTGCTACTACCTGCCAGGAGCCCAGGAACACTCACTCCTATCCGTGAGGACGGACGCACGGGCGGTCGAGGCGTGGAGCAGGAAAGGCCACGTAGGCTGCTGGCTCGTGGACGCCTACGCGGCCCTACCTAGCGCCGTTGATCCGGTAACTGGCGGTCCTGTGCTGAGATCTTTTTCCGCGGTCGTTGGGGGGCGCGGGGCGATCTGGACCACGAGTCTAACCAGCGGGGCCCGCTGAGGATCTGCGCGAGGACCAGAGCGCTTGCTCTGCTATTGGCGTGACGTCAACTGACCGTATGGCCAGCCCCAAGAGAGAAAAAACAGAGCCATGGCCGGACCCGTAATGAATGAGACCTCAAGTCGGACGGCTGGCAGGGGCCGGGCCGGTGAAACGAAAATAAGGCAATTCTTATTCTACTACATGTACATCTCACCATGATGTGTTCTCGTGAGAGAAGGGAAGGCACCTCTTTTATAGACCCTCGAGGGGAGGTGGGATTCTCTCACTCCATACCCCTACACGCTAGCGCGTTGGTGGCATGCGCCAAATGCACCTGGTCTGGCTTGCTAGCACCGCACATCACCTAGTCCTGGCTCGACCTTGGCCATGCCATGCAGACATGGGCGTGTAAGGCGAGGGAGTAAGTGAGTGAGCGCATACGTGTGTGGTCCCTTTTCCTATGCTATGAAGAGATGTGGCTATTCCGTCTTATAAATTGGTGTCTTTTCACTTCCATTAGCAGTATGTACTAAAGGATGCCTCTCATTTTATGTGGGCATTTGGGATTTATTGAAATTATTAATATGGGCTAGGCCCAAATATCTAACATTCGTCCACTAGATCTCAGAGGCACTATGAAGTTTTCTCCATCCTAGTGTATCGTTAATATACTAGCTTTTCGATGAGACCTGTTGGGGTTGAACATCCATCTAGTACTCCAAGCTACACATACCCACAACTACACAATTGATTAAGCCTTCACTGACACTAGGCTGTCAAAGGGCTACCCTTCAGGTGGAGCATGTAAGTCGTACTCATTGGTCTCTTCATGAGCTTATTAGAGATTACCCGTGTCTCACAGACTGCGACCAGTAGTCGGGCTCATAGAGGTGTGTTCTTTCAATAATGCTATATAGGACAGCATCTTTGCTAAGATAAAAAATCATCCTACCACACAATTTCTGAGAGTGTTGCATCTCCAGCTGAGTGGGTTGTAAAGGTACTCTCCTTTAGTTAACCAATAGTGTGTTTTTCCCAGTTCTTAATTCACGGGATCTCCAATTACACAGATAGGGTTGCCACTATGGTTTAAGTCACATGGGTCTCATACCCATCTCCTTCGATGTTATGTATCACATTTCATGATAGTCCCTTTGTGAAGAGATCTGTCAAGTTCTTAGCTATTTGAATATAATCCAAAGATATGACTCTGGAGTTTCTAATTTCCTGACAGACATTAATCGTCTTTTAACATGTCTTGATGACTTCATGTTATCCTTTGCACTATTCACTTTCGTAATAACTATTTGGTTATTATAGTTCATAAGGATAGCAAGTATTGGTTTATCCACTACTGGCAAGTCCCTCAAGAGCTCACGTAGCTATTCTGTCTCAATAGTAACTATGTGTAATGTTGTGAGTTTTGCTTCCATGATTGCGTACTAATGCTATTTTCTACAAGGATCTTGTTGTGCATAAGTTTTGCATGGACTTAATCCCAAGGTCGTTCTTGATGATGTCTTAGTCTTGGTTACCACATAGAGCACCACTATCCTCAAGGACTCTTGCTTGCAAATAATTTAATTTAATTTGGTGCTTTAAAAGGTAATTAATTATTTAAATATAGTTTTCTCCTATAGGAAGAGGTCTCCATGAGGATGCTCTTATTTACCATTTTTGTTATTTATACGGTTACCATATTTGATTAACTAGGATTAGTGAAAATGCATTTAAATGTACTTTTTTATGTAGCAGAAGTTAGGATTTGTACACAAGAAGCATCACCTGTAATACAATGATTTGCACAGGCAATACAGGTAAATAATAATTTAACTAATCAATAGTTCTGAACAAGTAACATACCACTTTAGTCTTTTTATAGCCATGTCAGCATTCAGCCATTGTTGCATGACATAGATAAACATGAAAATAAATAGTTCAACAAGGGAAATAAGCCCAAAGTGCCTAATCTAGTAACTATACTACACAATAATTCTTGGATAACTTGACATCACAATCCTATGATGCTCCAGTTCAACGCATCCTAGAAAAGCCAAAGATCATCACTCTCATGACCTCTCCCAAATTGTCATTATTGCTCTTCGATGAACCCATTCTAAAATAAAGTTAACATAAGTTGATGTGGAGTTAAAAAGAACCCATAGAAATGCAAGTCAATTTTCATTTTCAACATATACTCCCTCTAAACGTTCCCAAAACTTAGTTGTTCAGATATATTTCTAAATATATGAACACTAAGACCCTTCCATTTGATCAAAATTGAATCTACAACTCAAGAACTTGTATATTAAGTACTTTCATGACATTTGTAAAGTGACTTTTTTTAAATGTAAGTTCTATTGCACATGTAACAAACATAATCTTTGATAAGTCCATTCAGTAGGTTCATTGCACATACCATAGTAAGTGCTTCAAGGAACTTCGGGATAGCAGAAGGTGGTGGTTCATCAACAATCTTTGATTTGAAAAAAGAACAGTTAGCAGTCTATTGTTTCTAGCCAATCATAATAGCATTTTTACTTACATGAGCACAAGATACTGCAATATGCTTGTCAACTCTCTGCTCCAATGATTGTATCCTTGTCCCAAGTTCTTAATGAACATCACAAAGTGCATTGGTTACAGCCTGGTAAACAGTATCCTACACTTGTTGTTGTGTGTACAATGGTTGTGTCCCATTGTTCAAAGGTGTGGTTGACGAATGATCAGCCCGATCTTTGTCTATTATACCTGGAAGCCCATAATACCTCCTACATTTACGACCTCAAGTGAGCTGCACCCAAACACGCTGCTCGTCAACCTTGGTGTTGTCTGTTTCCTTAACATACTCATTGAATTCATCTTGAAATTAAACATAAGCAGGAGTACCAATATATGGTTAGTTGATGATTTCACATATTTATTATCCAATGCTAAAACTATCTAATGCTCAAGTAAAATACACACCACCAGTTGTTCGGCTTTCTTGTTGGCATATAGCCCCTTGCCCTTCTCATATCGATGAGCGCGTGCAAAAACTTCTAGATCATCCACATTCTCTCCACCATTCTCAATTACCTAACCAAAGTATAGATAAACAACATTAATCTTGGTTAATATACAGTAACAAGTAATTCACTGGTTTTGCTTACCATAGCCTGTTTATGCATGGCAATACCCTGCGACCCACACATGTGATGATCACCACGTCCTTCCTTCCGATTTTTACTATTCTGAGCTGATACATTTCTGACATTTCATTAGACCACAAGTCACACAACTTGCCCCACCATTTTTCCTCTATTCAGGTGGGAGGGAATGGCTTCCAAAGTTGAGGATCCTCAACATTAAAATCGTTTACGCCAGTGTCATTAACCTGACTTAACTCTGCACCTTGATTGTGAGATACATTAGTGAGCTCTTCTGAAAAAGCATCTCCAACCTGTTGAGACTTATAGCAGCATGCTTCTCCTTCATGCACTTCTGCAACAAATGTTTTGCCTAAAAAATTTCATGTGACAAAGCTTGGCTAAAACGCTCAACTGCTCTGCTGTCAAATATCTTCCCAGAGGAAACTTAAAGCGTTTCTGCAAAAGGACAACTAGAACCATTGATTCTTACCAAAATAAAAGGATTTTCACCAAAAATTATATTGAAATGTTTTTTGACCAAAATTCATTTAGAATAGTTCTCCTTATAAGTGTTGGATACTTGTGATAGTGCGGTGATCACCACCGCATCCTCGTCTGGCACCTATCTCCCATGTTCATCCAATGGCTTGTATACGCCCAGCTAATGAGCCTTTAGAAGGCCTATGATAGTAGATGAAACATTCTTCCTCACTGGATCCATGATCCAAGCACTACGAAATAGAAAAGCATTTAATAATTTCACTAATATTAGCATATAAAGAAGAATGTTACAAAACAATGTATCAAATAGGAAATTTCTTTGTGCCTTGCATCTCCCTTTTAAATTTTCACATGATTCAATGTTAAAAAAATTCTTAAAAAAATTCAAGGAGGTAATAAACATAAATTTGTGTAAACGTATAAATTTTCACTTTCAAACTCATCCATATTTTTGAGAACCAAAAAAGACAAGCAACCATTTATGAATAGTTCATACCTTTGCTTCAGCATTGCTTACCCTTTTGTTTCACAACAATAGTAATGAATTTGAGTATTAAAATTCGCAGGTTTGCATAAAGTTATGTCCACTACATCCTTGAATTTTTTAAATAATTTGAACATTATTTGTGGACAAATCGCAAAGGGATGTGTGAGTTCCTTGTAAAAGAAAGTCATACTTTGTAATTATGACATACCATGGGATTTAAAACCAACTTTGTTCTCCTGGAACCTAAGTCATACATAACGTAACTGATGAGGACATGTCTAGCAAGAATAATTCATCTCCTTCACCAAGTGCCGTTCCAGCACCAATTGGGCCTGTTACAAGAGCCAAAGCTAAATTACTGAACGAACAGGTGAATCTTCTCCTTAATGAATTAAGCATTAGTTTGAATGAGGATAGATGGCTGCATAATTCATCTATATTATGTGTCCTTATGTTCACAGGTGAAGCTACACTAGGAGCTTGCGATGCGAAGGAAGCTAAATAATTCAAACTGTTGTAATAGACCGTGTATACTCTTGAGTGCGCATAGCCACCACAAGTCCGTGAAGTCATCGCTTACATCAGCAATTATATGATGTCATCGCTTATGTCATCGTGTAATTGAAGCCATCGCTGATGTCATGTCTTTCTTGGCCCTCAAGTTTTCTATATTTCTTGCTCATCAAGTTTTCTATCTTTCTTGGCCCTCAAGTTTTGTAACTCTATAAATGGAGGGGAACCCCTCAATGTATCCCCTAAATTGAAATTTTAGAATTCAAGAACACTTGTTCCTTTGTATGTGAGTGAGCCATTTCCACCACCAAGGGGATTGGGTGTTATTCTGAGTTTGCTACTCCGTTGTTCTTGTGATCGCTTGCCGACTCCTAGAACACGTTGCTCCACATTAGCGAGTAACAAAGGCCGAAGCGTGTGATTGGGTGAATCGAGTGCCGCAGGTTGCTGTAATAGAGACAGTGGTTGGCGGTGTCATTCATCAGGTTTCACGGGCTAGTTATCCAAAATCCTACTTCGTGAAGATCGGGACCCTAGCGGTTCGCATCATCTGGTATCAGAGCTAAAGGTTGATACGGTAGGATCCATATCTTTATTACTAGTATAGGTTCTATTTTTATTTCCTATCCAGAAAAAGCCTCACAAAAAAAATTGTTCTTTGGCCTGTAGTCTCAATTGAAAATTTTAGTGAGTTTTTCTAGGTTCTAATCCATCTTACTTACTTGTTGGTCACAAAAATATATTCCTTTGTGTTTCTTTGTCATTTTATCTCCTTGTTTTATCCTTGCTGAACCGGCAACTTCCAGAGCCTCTGACACATTCAAAAATTCAGCTTTGCATACTTCACTTAAATCCTTTGAAATACTTTCATAGCCACTTCTATCTTTGTGAAGCTTTACACCTACCCTAGACTATCTTTTTAATCTTGCTTGGCTTTGCACACTTCATATCATATCTCGAGTTTAGAATTGTAAGTCACATACTTTGTGAGCCTTGTTGTAATTTTGACCTTGCTAAAGAAAAGAGAAAGAGGTTGTACCAAACTCAAAAAAAAAGAGAAAAGTGCTTTTGTCAATACCATCTGGGTTTTGATTTCAAGAAATAGGTGTACCTTGTGATTCTATTATGCAAATCTTTAGCTCAATTTAGTTTGCAAGCTAGCTAGTTCTTTCCAACTTGTGCAACACGGGCTATTCCGTCTTCACTTATATCTTGTGAAATAGCTCATTCTTTTGGTTGTATTAAGTTATACCTTCACTACGTGTTTGTTGCCACATTTCTCACTATATTTTTTGTGACTACAACTGAGTATTGAAATTCTAGTTTGGGTTATTACTTATCATTACAATATCTGGAGTTTCAATTGCATCGGTGAAACACTAACCCTCCAAGCTCCACAAATAGCCATTGTCTTATTGCAGCACCTAAGGTCTTGATTCACTCAATTTATCACCTTCACCCGTGTGCCGCTACTAGATTCCATATTGTTCGACTGTCAATAAGACATCATAAGAACAACGGTAAGCAAATGGGTAAGGGTTGAGTGATCCCTCGTATAAAAAAATCATTATACTTGTTGTTCTCTTTGCATTGTGCTAACCATGACAGGAGCTGAAGGAGAGCCCGATTACATCACCCGAGCTGACCTCAACAAGCTCAGTAATGATTTCAATGATCAATTTAATGACAACATGAGCATTCTTCGAAAGGAGATCTTGTCTGAGGTGGGTGCCGAGTTGCGGAAGCAATTGATGGAGTTCCATCATAGTATGCAAGGGGAACCTAGTGTACAAAATGATGTGGAACTTGACGAGACCGATGAGGAGGCCGCTGCACGGGTCACACATGAGGCTCAATCCCGAAGGGCCCATGCTGCAGCATCGGCCACACGAGCTCCACCACTAGGCCTAGGAGGAAAAGGCCGTGGGAGAGGTCATGTGCAAGGTGCAAAAGCACCACAAGGAGGCAACAATGCTGCCCCCTTCCACCTACACCGCAATGATGCCTACCGCCGAGGGCGTCATCACGATGATCAACCTCAAGAAGAGAAATTTGGCAAACTCAAATTTACCATTCTCAGGTTTGAAGGTAAATCTGATCCTGATGAGTATCTACCATGGGAATTGAAGGTAGATAAAATCTTTCGAATGCACAACTATTCGGAAGAAAAGAAGCTTGCTATGGCCGCCTTGGAGTTCGATGGGTATGCTCTCATTTGGTGGGAGCAGGTGCAGAACCAAAGAGAAGAATATGGCGAACCACCCATCACCACATGGGCTGAAATGAAGAAAGAAATGAAAGCAAGATTTGTGCCACTTTATTATAAGCGTCATTTGGTTGATAAATTGCAAGCTTTGAAACAAGGTTCCAGCACCGTGGAGGAGTACTACAAAGAAATGGAGCAAGCCATGATTCGCGCACATGTTCGAGAAGATGAAGAGCAAACCATGTCACGATATTTGCATGGTCTTTGCCATGACATTAAGCGCATCGTGGTCTATCAGCCATACCCCACCGTTGTCGAGTTGGTACACCAAGCAGAGAAGGTGGAGACACAATTGCAAGAAGATGCCAAGTACGCCAAGTTGTCAAGAACACCCACTTTCATCTTGAAGGCTCCATCAAATGCACCCAAAGCTCGTTTCAGCTTGCGTAGAGGTACATTTTCATCTAGTAATCATTTGCCTCTAATGCTAGTTCTGCTTCTATGCCAAAATCAGCACCATTCTCAAGCAAGGAGAAGCCAACAGCATCAACCACATCTTCCATTGGCTCCACTTCAAGGGCCAGGGACATTGAATGCTTCAAGTGCCACGGTCGAGGGCATGTTTTGAAAGAATGTCCAAATAATCGAGTCATGCTGATCAATGAAGATGGAGAGTACATTTCAGAGGATGAGGAAGAGGTAGAGCTCCATGAAAACATCGAGAGATTTGAAGATGCTCCTAAAGAGAAAGAATACGCAGGCTACACCTTTGAAACTGGCGATGCATTTGTTGTCACTAAAGTTCTTAGTGTACAGACCAAAGAAGATGAGCATCCACAGAGGTTCAAACTTTTCCAAACACAAGCTAAGGTTAATGACAAGGTAATCAAGTTAATTATTGATGGAGGTAGTTGTCATAACCTTGCTAGTAAAGAAATGTGTGATAAACTTGGATTAAATTGCTGAAACATCCTCATCCCTACAATGTTCAATGGCTAAATGACTGTGGAAGTGTTAAGATCCAACACACGGTTAATATCACCTTTAAAATTAAAGATTGTGTTGATACCATTACTTGTGATGTTGTACCTATTGAAAGGATCGTAGGAGCCGACTAGAGAGGGGGTGAATAGGAGGCTAACCAATTTTAAAGAGTTACTATGTTTTATCAAACGTAAGCCTTAACAGGTTAAGAGGTTTGGCTAGCTGTGTGACAGGTGAGCTACTCAGTCAGTAATTGATATGCAAATTAACACACAGCTATCACACAGGTGGCTAAAATAGGTGTACTAGAACTCTTATCAAAACAGATATAACGGATGACTGTGTAACAGGTAACTAGCATAGATGTGAGATAAGCTATAAAGCAACAGTGACATAGCTAGATAACACAGGTAGATGATGTATCACAGCACAGACAAACAGCACTATCAAGTAAGCAAGCAATCAAACAATAAATGCTGAATGTAAACAAAACAAGGAGAGACACAAGGGATTTTTCACCGAAATTCCACTCTTTGCAGAGTGGTACGTCTCCGTTGGAGAAGCTACTCCAAAGAGATAGCCAGCACTGAAACGTGCTTGTTCTCTGAGTATCTGAATCTTCAGGTCTCTTCCTTTTGCTTGTGAAAGTCTTTTTGCTTGTAGCAGGTAGACTTCAGATCACCCTCACAAACTTCTGGATCAACCCACACAAGCTTGAGTGATCACCAGCAACTCCTACACCTGTCTAGGAGTAGACGCTCCAAAAATAACAGAATCAGCAACAACAACTCTTGGAGGAACCAGTGCTCTTTGCTCAAAGCTCTTAACTCTCTTGAACTAACACTTGGGAAATTTAGTTTCTATCAGGAGAAGAGAGGCTTGCAACTGTTGAAAATGGCTAGCAAAGATTCGCAAAGGTTTGCAAAGGTTGAGATCCAAGACCTCCCTTGGTCCCCTATTTATAGAGTCCACAGGCACCTGACCGTTACACTCATGCCACGTAGGATTAAGTGAGTCACCGGTGACAGGCACCGGTGACACAGCTAATCACGACGCACAACGGTAACCGGCTCAGGCAGACCGACACCTGTGTCACCGGTGGCTGACACAGGTGAAACCCTAACTTACGTAGACTCTCTACTCAGCCCGGCCTTGGCACATTACATGCCCTCAGCGCACACAACAAACTCTGATGCCTAATAAGGGGATAACCTCCAACAGTTTTCTGACTCAGCAGACAAACCATTGCAATGCAATTCTCTTAGCATTTTTAAGCTCTCCCCTGGCATAGAGGTGTACCTGAGTCATAGAGCGGTTATTCACCTGTGACACAGCTGTGTCACACAGGTAACTTTGGCTCTAGTGTTTTAGAAAGCTAGCACATCAGTGTGCTAGCATACCCCAGTTTCACACTTGTGCAAAACTGTGTTACAAGGCCACTGACTTCAAGACATCAGTGCCACTGTCCAACATTCTGAGCATTTGAGCATAAGAACATCCAAATGAGCTTGCAGCTTCATCCCTCTTGATAGTACAGATGTTACCTAAGGATTCAAGAAAACTAGCAAACCTAGGCTTCAACTTTCACCAACTGTAGTCATGGCTCTGATGCGTCAAGCAACCATCACCTTGCTTGCAACTCCTGGCACAGCACCGCTTCTTCACAGCTGTGGCACAGCTGCCTAGCACAGCTATCTCCTTGTCTTGGGTAACCATCCTTGTACTTTGTAGTGGTCATCCTTCCTGGATGAATCATTCTTCCTGGAACCTAACTTTTCTGTTAACACTCAAAGTAACTGTTAGATCCCAGTTGAGTTGCCATTAACCATCAAAACCATTATGGGGCCAAGATGCTCTTTCACCTATGATTGTATACCATTTACTTCTATAGAGACCTTGGCAATATGACAGACATATTGTACATGATGGGAGAACAAACACATACATATTTAAAATGAGAGGTAAAAATATCAAATTGTTCCCTATGACTCCTAATTAAATTCTTGCTCAAAACCTACAAAATAAAGTGGAAGTACATGTAGGAGATGAAAAGAAAAATCTGAAAGAAGGAAAGGATAATGGGGAGGCAAAGTTAGTCATGATAACAAATAAATTTGTGAAAGAAATGAGACAAGATCCGGAATTATTACATATTGTTCTTGTTTACAAGGACACTTTGATTTCGACTAATAACACAAAAAGCCTTCCTAGTGTTGTCTCAAAAGTATTGCAGGAGTATAAAGATGTCTTCCCAGAAGAAATCCCTGCCGGGCTCCTCCCATAAGAGGCATTGAGCATCAAATTGATCTTATACCCGGTGCATCACTCCAAATCGTCCTCCATACCGCACCAATCCAGAGGAGACGAAGGAAATCCAGCGACAAGTACAAGATTTACTGAGAAAGGGGGAGATCGTGAGGCTTCATGGAGTACCAAGAACGATCGTCTCCGACCGTGATGTCAAGTTCATGAGCTATTTCTGAAAGACATTGTGGGCCAAGCTTGGGACAAAGTTGTTATTTTTGACAACTTGTCACCCACAAACCGATGGCCAAACTAAAGTGGTCAACAGGACATTATCAACTTATTAAGAACAATGATCAAGAAGAACCTCAAGGAGTGGGAGGAGTGCTTACCACACGTAGAATTCGCATACAATCGGGCCATACACTCTACTACTCAACTTTGTCCACTCGAGGTGGTGTATGGATTCAAACCCATCACACCACTAGACTTGCTACCTCTACCATTTGAAGAGCGTGTTGACATGCAAGCATCTAAGCGAGCTGAACACGTAAAGAAGATGCATCTGAAAACCAAGGAAACCATTGAGAAGAAGACACAATATTATGTAGCAAAAGCCAACAAACACAAGAAAAATATGCTCTTTCAACCTGGTGATTTAGTATGGGTACATCTTCGCAAAGACCATTTTCCTGTGAAACGCAAATCAAAGTTGATGCCAAGAGGAGACAGACCATTCAGAGTGCTTGGCAGAGTTAATGACAATGCTTACAAAATTGAGCTCCCCGGAGAGGACTATGGAGTAAGCACTACCTTCAACGTTGCCGACCTATCACCTTTCTTAGGGCCAGAAGGTACAGAGTCGAGGACAACTCCATTTCAAGAGGGGGAGGATGATGAGGGCATGTCTAGCAAGAATAATTTATCTCCTTCACCAAGTGCCGTTCCGGCACCAATTGGGCCTGTTACAAGAGCCAAAGCTAAATTACTGAACGAACAGGTGAATCTTCTCCTTAATGAATTAAGCATTAGTTTGAATGAGGATAGATGGCTGCATAATTCATCTATATTATGTGTCCTTATGTTCACAGGTGAAGCTACACTAGGAGCTTGCGATGCGAAGGAAGCTAAATAATTCAAACTGTTGTAATAGACCGTGTACACTCTTGAGTGCGCATAGCCACCACAAGTGCGTGAAGTCATCGCTTACATCAGCAATTATATGATGTCATCGCTTATGTCATCGTGTAATTGAAGTCATCGCTGATGTCATGTCTTTCTTGGCCCTCAAGTTTTCTATATTTCTTGCTCATCAAGTTTTCTATCTTTCTTGGCCCTCAAGTTTTGTAACTCTATAAATGGAGGGGAACCCCTCCATGTATCCCCTAAGTTGAAATTTTAGAATTCAAGAACACTTGTTCCTTTGTATGTGAGTGAGCCATTTTCACCACCAAGGGGATTGGGTGTTATTCTGAGTTTGCTATTCCGTTGTTCTTGTGATCGCTTGCCGACTCCTAGAACACATTGCTCCACGTTAGCGAGTAACAAGAGCCGAAGCGTGTGATTGGGTGAATCGAGTGCCGCAGTTGCTGTAATAGAGACAGTGGTTGCGGTGTCATTCATCAGGTTTCACGGGCTAGTTATCTGAAATCCTACTTGTGAAGATGCGGGACCCCAGCAGTTCGCATCAGTACTTATCTTGATAGATAAAACTAAACTGCGATATAAAATATGTATTGACAAATAGCTAGGATTCAAGAAGATAGCAGGGCAACTTCCTCCTTATCTAGCTGGTGTTATATCACACCTTATCCTTTTCTAGAATAGTGTCATCATACATTTGGACATGCCCACCCTTTTGTTATTTTGTTGAAGAAACCAACATCATTGAGGTTCAACATGCCTTAGAGTCCCAAAGGATGTCATCTTCAGGATCCGATACCGTCGATGCGCAGTAACATGGTGTTACCTAGTACAATCAAGATCATGCAATAGATTGAACGTAGAATGCAAACACTTAATTTTTTGATGTATATAATCACGCAAAACACATGACATGTATTTCATTTTTAGACACTGATGATTAAGGAATTTAACATATATTAATGAATATATGCCTCATCTCTGGTCACTCATCACTATCATTGTCGGTAGCTCATTATCTGATTCTATTGGCCCCTCATCCTCACTATTATAATTGCTATCCATCGCCACCATCACATCATCTATATTCGGTCCTGACTGCTGATCGATTTAAAGGACTATCTCTTCTAGAGTCATTTACTGCTCATCAATGTTGTTTCATTAAGCAAGCATTGTTTTAGCAAGCTCTTGAGCAATGTCGACAGTGATATCCTAGCGCTACTCCCTCCTGGTAGTATTCAGATCCATAGGTGGAGTGAATGCATCAACTCGTCTACACATCTGAACATGCAAGACTCAATTGGATTGGTCTTGAATGCAACCCACCAATTTGTCGCTCACGAGATGTGATGGATATGGTGTGTAAATATACTTGTCTACTTGGTAGCAAGCACAATGGCTCATATGCCTAAACCTTGATATATAGTTTGACCTCAGCAAGCCTAATTATGGGTCATGTTTCACACCCTTTTCTAGATAAACCAATCACATTTAAATAGAGCCACCTTCAAATCACTATCACTAACATACTCTAACTCTACTATCTCTTGATAGTCCCATAGTAGTCACAGTGCATACACTCAACCAATTTGTTGATACACAAGCCCACTATTTGTTGTTGTCCTAGATGTTTTCCACTCTCGTATGGTCGCGTCGAAAACAGAAGGCCTATACATCACATCCATTGTATACGTCGAAGGCCAATAGCAAGAGCACTCACTTGCCTTTCAACTATCTCATCTCTTCTAGCCTGTAGAAAAAATTATCAAGAATAGTCTACAAAGGAAGCATTAAATACAAGAGTCATGAAGTTATGTTTTCTTACTCACGTAGCCATGTCGGAAAATCCTTCTCATGCATCTTCTGTAGTTGAACATGAGTGATGTTCCTATGTTGCCGGCTTCATTTCTCTATCAAATTTCCCGACATTAAATGCAAGAAAATAAATGTAAATAATTATATGAGTGTACTTTACTACTTCAAAGAAAGTGCTCAAGCAATATGAAACCATTAAACAAAGTAAGATAAATTTACAAGATATATTTGTCAACTTCCGCACAATTGAGTAGTGCATATACACCTAGCTGCCTGCCATTCTTCTCTGTCAAGTTGCATGACCTATTCTTACCAAGCGTCACCAAGTGTGCGATACGGAACAAAGACAGCCAACCATCTATTGCTTTATGCTACCTTGAGGTGTGGTTTTGCCGCAAAAAGCTTGGTGCCCTATTTTTTGGCAGCACACGTCTGGCTTCTTTTTTTACTATGCTGGCTATGTGTATTGGGACAATCTAGGCTCCAAACCCACTGTCTAGCTCATCTCTGTGTGTAGAAAGCCACCAAGAAAGTACCTAATATTGTCCAGTGAGCAATAGCCTATCATAAGACACATTGAAGCACTGAAAAATGTGTGCAAGCAAACGGTCCTAAGAAAAATGATCCAACCTGAAAAGTAAGCACAGTCAACCTAAGCTAGACTTCAAACCTATTTGGTTGAGCTGTGTGCTGTGACAAAACTGTTGTGTGCTATGAAAAAGTGAACATATAGTTTAAGTTTATCCAAGCCATCTACAGCATTTTGGAAACATGAGCTTTGAAGCTTCAGTATATGCAAAAAGCTCGGAGAAGACAGCTTTCTAAACAGCTGAATTTACACTGTAAAGTCTACATCCACTATTCGGTAAAGCTGCTCAAAAAAACTGGTCATTTGATTAGGCTACAACTTTTTTCAATAAAAAGCTACTAAAAAGCCTAATTAATTAGGGTCTTCATGAGGATGGAGCCTTCCAACGCTTGGCGAACATCGGCAGTCTGCTGCCAGCCGGAGACGGAGACAACCATCGCAGACCTACGATGCGGAAATGTTTAGGAACGCTAGTGGCCATCAGAGATTCGTACAGCCAGCCAATTACAACTCAGTCCTGCGTTAGCTCGCATTATGCAAGAGCAAGAGCCAGCTTTTCACACTGCTGAATACTCCTGGGCTATGCCCATGAGAATTTTAATTGATTTAAAGCATGCAGTTCTGTATTGACATATACTACTATAGACAAATAAAACGGTAAAGTCTAATCTGCTTTTGCCTCATTAACTTCAGTTTACAGTACTAGAAGGCCGACCTTGCCTCATTACTTCAGTTCGCAGGACAATCTGATCAGGTGTTACAAATTAACATCAGTTTACAGAACCAGCAAGCGGCCTGCTTCCTTAGTTAATCTATACTGACAGTGGATAAGTAACTTGCTATGAACTTCACATTCAGTTTCTAACAAAAAGGACTGAAAACTGGGCAAGAAACAAAGGTCAGAGATTAGAATAGATTAGATCAGACCACACAGCCGGGGTCTAGAACAAAACTGCTTCCATTTGCTTTCACCAAGGCCACCACTCCAGCTGTCTATGCCCGCGCAGACAATGGAGGAGATGAGGTGTTGAGCGTTCCGTCCCAACTGCACATGAGACGAGATCAGTGATACATGGTGCTAAATGGAAACATTTGGAGTGAAAGAGAATGATAAGGCAGACCTTGACTAAGAGTGAAAGTTGTCACAGTAATCCCACCAATTATGATTGCTGACGCCACAGGAAGATACTGAGTTTGTTTCCCAACAAGTGGAAAAGGAGAGGTCAGAAGCGCTTGCATTGTTAAATGCGCCGACTAATAGTAGTTGAAGAAAATATGTTGTGGTCCCCCATCAGAGAAATGAAAAGGCCCAACAATAAGGCAGGGAAAATGGGCCAACACTTCGCTTACCGGTGCAGATTCAAATCCGCTGATTTGAAAAGGAGAAGAGCTGCTTTTGCTGACCGTGTGTAGTAACCACTGATAAGGTCTAGAGCATCCTAGAATTGAAAAATTGAAGTATTCAAGAACCATATGATCAAAACAACTTTACATAATAGGAATTGGTAGTACTAAGCGTGTTAGAAGTGATAATCTAGCATGATGTGCAGGAACAAGTTATTATTACTGAAATAGCTGGATTTCACACATTAAGTGCAACATAGCTGTTCCCAAAATTCCAATTCAATATATCGTATAGTTGCGTCCTTAAAAACGGAAAGGAGGAATAATGTGGTGAACTGTGCTAGACCACAGGATGTGAATTAGTAAGTGCTTCAATCGAATGAACTGCATCAGAAGCTCACAGAAGAAACAAACCTAAAAAGGATTGTTCGCTGATAAAAGATAGAGGGCAGCAATTTATGATAGTTCTAACGGAATATCATAACAGAACATATGGCTACCACTTACTTGTCGCACTCCGTCATGAAAATTATTAAATAATATCGAGAAAGAGCGCTCATAGCCATCTTTAATAACCCAGGTAATGTCTGCCTTCCGTACCTGTGTTATTTGTGTAGTCATGGAATTGAGAATATGCACATAACAAAGTTGATTCAGGAAATATTGGTGCAGCAAGGCATGCTAGGATTTACCTCACAAGGTCTCCCTTTAAAAGCATAAGAACCAGCATATTCAAGGCTTAGCTCATCTCCCTGCTCAGCCCATACTGCCAAGCATGCATTAAGCATTAACACAATACAACTGTCTGAAGTCACCACACTAAACAATCAAAATCCCTTACATTTTTTAAATATAGCATAATGCCATCAGATTGCGAAATGCTTCAGCTGATGACAGTGCCACCCATTCGCTGCAGCTGAGAGTCCAAAGATTTTCTTTCAAGGAAAACTCTGCAAAGCACAAGAAAGGGCATTCAAAAGGAATTCATCACATTAATATGAAATGATTAAGAACAATATTAATTAGACCATTGAAAATAGTATGATATCAATCACATGGATATTTTGTCTTTCTATACTATTTAGTCAAATAAGTGCTCATCCAGCAGCATCCTCGGTTTAGTCGCAAGGCAGTATATCTTCAAGTGACTTCTTATAGCAAATATTGCCCTTGTATTGTAATGCAGGGATTCTCATAAGGCACTAAGGTGGAAGTACCTATGTTAGGGCATACCATTATTAAGGTCAGACTAACATGTCATTAATTGCAAGAAGTTAGGGTGTGCTTGCTTTGCAATCAAAAACTGCCTATTAAGCAACCGTCATGGTGGTGCACTAACGTAGAAATTCAAATTAACTAGAGTGAGAACTCTCATAGGGTGTAATGGTGGGTACACAAGGTTGCGAACCCACCGATTCAGGTTCGAGCCTCACCTCTACCTTAATTTGAAGCGTCACGCGAGAACTCATGGTTGCATGCAAGTTATAACTTTGTATTTCAATGGTAACTAAAATAAAAGGTTATAACTTCATTTCGAAAAACAGTTAATCAACTTGAATACTGAGAAATAAGATGGAACGGACCTGTGTCACATTTGTACGGTCCAGGCAATCAATGCAGTTGGACCTGGGCTACGCCACTTTGGTCCATAAATATCTCTCCTTTAGAGTGATAAGAAAATATCTACTCAGCTGTGCCCAGAAATGAATCAAGAGCAAATTACTTGCCACAGTAAACCTTGAGTAGCTGAAATGAATCCTAAAGTAGTATTATCAGGAAAAATGTTAAGAGTGAGATATTGGATATTTAGAAATTACCCTTGTTTCTGAATAGTTTCCTCAATTGCATCATAGAGGGCTTGCAAGTTATCAAATTCCCTCCACCACAAATATGATGGAAATCAAAATGCACATACCTGTAAGAGAAGGTAATCAGCCTATAACAAATAAATTTTATGTAAAGATAATCCCTGGGAGATGGTAAGTATTTCATTACTTGCAGCTTTTGTCAATCAAAAATCAATAAAAGGAATAGCTAAGCATTTTCAGGAAACTCAAAGCACCTGATATCAGGAAACTTCTCCATCTCAGCAGCAAACGCGTTACTTAAATATTCCTTCGTCACCTTGCTGCAGTACAAGAAAAGTCAGATGAACCGCCATCTGTATCTGTCCTCTATAGCCGGCAACAATAACTGTTTATGGATATAAATTACTGTACCAACTACAAATCAAGAAAAAGTGGGTGCTACACCTCAAAGTGCACTGTCCCAGAAAAATGAACTTCCAATATATTGAATATATAGAGTTGAACTTGGGATCGTTGCATCTTTTCAAGAAGTAATATGACCAGTGTTACTCGGACACCTGCGTCCTTCTCTCTCTCTCCTCTCTGTTTGCCAAATCAGGTCGGATTCCGACACCATGTCCGAGTACATTTCTCGTGCCTTTTCTTTTGCTTTGCCAAATGGACACCCGAATACGAGTCGGATTCCTACACCCCTGTCCATGTGTCCGTGTCCGTGTCCGAGTAACACTGGATATGACATTTCCATCTTTTCAAGAGCTCAAGACATTGCTACAAACCATTTTTTTCTTCTCCTTAAGTGTTCATTTTACTAATCCGGGCCAGAACTCAACCAAACAAAGAATTGAATGTCATAGCACAATATCAATTCTTGCTTTCGAACCACGTTAAAATCACATGGACTGTGCTTGATGCTACATAAGTTCTTCAGATACTGTAGCCCAAAATGTGAAGACAACGCTATAAATCAACATACCATGAACTGATTTGATCAAAAGTAAATTCATGACATCAATACAAATACAAAACTTACTTTATCAGTCAAATCAATAACCACTATCTCTCCATATCTTGTGAAAGATCATGGAAGTGGCGTTGAACAACCTTTGTCTGTGAGCAATAGTAGTTTGAGAGAGGTCAACATGCTATATTCAGTGAGCAGAGGTGATTAGAGATGTAAAGTGATGAGAAATGTTCCTACCATTTCTTCATGTTCAATAATGCTGGGCCGTGGTTTGTAGCTCAAATCCACAATTTGCTCCCAGAGAAGTGGGATAGAGCCGCGAACCTAGAGGTAGTTGGTTAGTTAAGTTTGTGAACCAAGCAAGGGAGTTAGAATGGGACACAAGACAACTAAATCACATTCTAAGCATGCAGTTGTTCCTCCACATAATATAGCATCAAAAAGATTAATTCTAAGTTATCTTGTGAATATGTCATGATCATCCATCAATGAAGTTTAACTTATTAGATCATGAAGTCACCTGTATAAATGAGGACGTCAAACCTTCATACTCAACAGCTGTTCTGTCTCAACAAAATTAGCGGTGGCACCTTCAAGATTTGCGCCCCTTCTCCACATTCTTGTCCCTGCAATAAATGAATAACAATGAATCTTATTCGGTGTTGGTGCTTTCCAATTGAAATGTTACAAAATAAAAAAGAAAATGCAACCTAAGCGTCTGTTGCATCTCCGAGAAAAATAAAGTTATTCTGACAGGTGCATCCTTCAAGGTAAATTGCGCTGTTTGAAAACGTATAATAGTCAAGGATGGACCAATTTCTGAAGCATATTTCTCCTCCAGTGCTGAAATACAAACGATGGGGGACCGCATTGCACATTTGCATGGAAAGGGAAGTCATGTCCTCCTGGATAGCATAGACGAGGCAACACCCAGAAGACAAGTACACAATACACACCAGTAAAGAGTGAAGATATGGTTAGTATTATATTATGTTGTCATGGAATTTGTTGAAATTTTAGGATATTTCCTTGGATCAGCGGGGTGATGAACTCATCAAACTGCAATAAAATATCCATAAAATAAGTAAAATAAAAAGAGGGAAATCAGAAAACATTTTATTTCCTTCAAATAGGACTACCTTAGCTTCATTAGCTCCTCTAACAAACTCCTGTTCCAAACAACCGTGGATCAGCCCTGAAAAATAAACTCAATTACTTAAAGAACATTGAGCATGAAAGAGCCCTTATTGTAAATTGCATAATTCTACAGTTTTGTAATTTTATAGCATCTCTCCAATTATCATATTCACTATTCACTTCAAAATGTTGTGGCAGAATATTGAGTTTCATGCACTAACAACAAAGCCCAAGTTGATGGGGAAAGGTGGGCAATACTCTCATACTTCACACCCTCTCACGTCTATGGTCCTCCAGACCTGTGAGGTGGGCTCAAAGTGCGTTGCAATTATGTTTATCAATATTGCGCCAGCCAGGCAGCCAGGTATAGACTCAAGACCTTTGGTTCTGATACTGAGTTTCCACCAACCAACTCAACGAAAAAGCCTAACATGATGACAAAAGGTGGCAATATACTCAATACTGATATTTTGTTTTAGGTAAGTTCATACTGATACTTCAACACGGACATCACATTGAGCTTCAAATGTAAGGTGCAATGGAGCTTGCAGACCTCAATTATATACTCCCTCTGTTCATGAATACATGTCAATGTAAGCTTTCAAATTTTGTTCCTAAATACATGTCACTCTACACTTCGAGATAACTTTGAACCACTTTTTCCTATGTATACCCTCCATTTGGTCATTTCCAATGTCATTTATTACTAATCTAGGGAGTAACACACACCATCCAAGCGACAACTGGCCTAATGAAGAGGGGTAATGCAATCTTTTCTACATGAGTCTTGGTTGAAGTGCAAATTTCCAAAAATGTCATGCATTCAGGAGTGAAGGGGGTATACATTACATGTTTTGTGTGGGGAACCATTATACATGCACAGATAATGTTTATGGTATCTTTTGCTGGGATTACAAGATGTGTAGAGAACTGATAGTATAGTACGAATGTGAATCATGAGCAATATGCCCAGCTCAATCAAGAATTGCTCGTGGCAGTTCACAATGACAATTGGTAGATTACATAATAGCTGTATGAATTATTTTACAGATTCATTTATAGATCAAAGGTATTTAAACTGATCAGTTCTAGCTTTCAGGTTTTGCTTCTTTTTTATTATTACTCTGGCACTTGCACTGAACTTAATATTTGCAAATAAGCGTTGTTTTACAGATTCATTCATAGATCACAGGTATTTAAACTGTTCAATGCTTGCTTTCAGGTTTTGCCCTTTTTTATCATATCGGCGATTGCATATGCATGTCTATTGCTTTAGTTCATTGTGCTTGCACTGAACTTAATATTTGCAAATAAAGCATAAATTTGAGATTAGCAACAAAATAAAGAAATACGGAGTAAATAAAGACAGCAGCCACAAATATGCAAATACTGCTGGACATATCTTTACTCCTATAAACAGACTGGTGGTGATGGCCTGCCTGCCATCGCACCTGGCACCTCCCCTCCACCAAAGGTAATATGCTGACAAATGGGGCCACTCCATGATCTCCACCATATTGTTTTGGGGTTCTAAAATATGTAATATGGTTACTTTTACGGTTTTAATATTTGTAATTTGCCTTAGTCTAGACCAATTTTTGTGCCCATTGGATTTGTATGGAGATTGATGTGACACATGATTGGATTTACTTTTATTACTTTCATAGCAACGCACGTGCATTTAGCTAGTGAAATACTAAAATGCAAATGATAAACATGATCCATGACTAACCTGCTTCCATAGTGGTTTATGTACCCTCCCCTGCAGCCAGCTTTGATGCCCTCTGCAAGCTACAAATATAACAACCCATATGACAGAGAACATAGCAGATCACAAATCTTATTATAATTGTGTGCAAAAAGCTACACTAAGCATTTTTTCAGCTGCCTTTTCCAGAGACATGCATGATGGAATACTTACTTTAATGTCAAATCCCTGTCGTACGAATAATACAGTCCACAAGTAGTTTCTGCAATTCTGAGGAGAGACATGAAGTATGCCTCATCTCTTTTCTGCATATTGATGTATATGTAAGTTGAAATGTACTCCCAGCAACCAAATATAACAGATAAAGATAGCCAGGTCCTAGTTCTGACCAAAAACATTGTCAGCCAAATTGCATTGAATAATCATTTTTGCCATACTTCCTGTGCAGTTAAATGCTTTATAGCCTCGTTGCAGCATAAGAATTTCATCGAGTTCACATGGTAAACAGTGGAAGCCTGATAAGAGCCAGCATCCTTTCGAGAAGTGATGACAAGTACGTAGCTCCCTGATAAAAACAAAGTTTTGAAATGCGGAAGACCCGCTCCAGCATAACAATGTAATTCTGGAAATTTTCTTGACAAACAAACTAGAAGTGCTAAGGTAGGAAAAAATACAGAGAAGATGCAAGAAAATCTAGAAAAGCAGGGTAAGAAAAATGAAAATCATTCTGTTTAATCGATGACTCCCAAACCAAAACATATTTCAAAATTTATCTAGCAGAGAAATAAGTTGTCAAACACCTGAGATTTATGCACAACTCTGCATGGTAGCACACTGTATTTTGGTTTTGTTTTTTGTTCACCCTGGCTATTTAAGTCATCACGGTACCACGCGTGTTTATATTTTCTGGGAATATGGCACTCAGACTATGCAGCATGTGGGGAGCTAACAAACCCAAATCAGGTCAATAAATTGTAGAAGAAACCTGCTGCAAAAGCAGCTTTGCCAAGCAGATTTTACTATGAGTCTATGACCAATTTCTAGTTTTGAACACACTATCAAGTCATATATATGATTATGAACCAAAATACTGTGGATCTTTATGCAGCTTTCATTAATGCCACAATTGTAACTTACACGCTGCAGGTACTTCTCTAGCATTTGTGAACTGGCTGAATAAGCTTCTCAACCGCACAGTGTTGCTACCTCGGGCATAAACGGCATAAGCAGACCAAATGCAATCATGCAATTTACAGGGAGAACACCAGCTTCACAGGAAATTTTAGATCAAAATCACGGCTAGGATTCAGACTACTAAGATTAAAGTCTAGAGTAAATTCATACAACTACATGTACTTTGATAAATTAAAAAACTGAGCTAGATGCGGGAAACCCTCCCGATTTCTATCAACAGAACGTGAAGGCATTACTTGGTCCGTGTGGCAGCTCTATGTTAGTCGCTGTAACGGGCAGAAGTTACCAAGTGATGCTATAGTTATATCAAAGAATAAGTACATTTGTGAAAACTTTTCATAAACAGTGTTGTTCTGTAATTGATTGGCCAAAACGGTAGCCAGCGCAAATGTTCACAGCTTCACTCACCGGCGAGCAACCTGATCATGCCGGCCACTCCGTATATCCTCGAGATCTTGCAACCGCTCCCGGACGCGGCCTCCTCTGCACGTGAACAAACGAACAGATAAACTAACAGGGACACACGAGTCGAACACCAGAACCAATCAAATCCAGAAGCAAGCCACCAAAATTTCCCCGCAACTAATCCGCTAGAGAGGTTTCGATGGCTTGGGGCGGGCCCTGGGGAGAGAGGGCGGAGGGAGCCGTCGGCGCGAGCGACGGCGAAGGCGCCGCCGCCGTCGAGCGAGCGGATCACGTAGCGGTCGCGGAACTCCCGCAGCTCGAGCTCGCGGCTGCAGGAGCCAGGCCGGAGGGGCTCGTCGGAGAGCAGCGGGCTTCGTCGGCGTCGGTCGCCATCGGCGGCAACGGCGAGTCGTGCGGCCTTTGGTTTCGGTTTGGACTGGTCTCCCGGATCCGAAATGGGAGACAGATGGGGGTGGGAGGGTGGGGGAACAGGTGCTGCTGACCTGGTATTACACGTGGGCAGTTTTGGATTTACTAGGGGGCCCATGCGTAGTTGGGGGAAACGGGGCCCACGGGATTCGAACCACCAGGTGCTTCGCGGAGCGGGGCGAACAGCGTCCCTGGGCTTCTCGACCTCGTGCTTTCGGTGCGACTCGTCCTTTGTTTTCGGTCCCTGCTAGGAGGTGCGGCGACGCGCGTCCCAATTAACCATCTCACGAACGGGAATTGCGCACGGAAAGCAAAAAGAAAGGGAAGGATCTTATCGTAAGAGGTTTGGACGAGATTACCATGAAAAGGCAACATAAGATAGCCTACTGTTTCAAAAAGAATGCCTAGTGCCACCAACTAATCTGGTTACCTTACAGCTCAGGGTGGAAACGGATAACGGATAGTCCGTATTATTCGGTATTCGTATTCAAAAAATATAATATGGCAAGCAATATTCGTATCCGGATTAAAAACGGATTCGGATTTAAATAATATCCGAATTGATTTTTCGGATTCGGATCCGGATATGGCTGACCAATTAAAACGGATACGGATACGATTTCGGATATATCTGTATCCATGCCTCTCTAACCCGACCCCGAGCCACCCGGTATCCCCTCACCAGTCGGCCCATTAGCCCAATCCCCTTGCCTGCCTCAGTCGCCCACACGCCCTTGCCCTCATTGCCTGCCCCGTGCATCCTGCCCTAGCACGCCGCCAGCCGCCGCCCGCCGTCGTCTGCGCTCAACGCGTTGTGCCACCGCCCTCTGTCTGCGCACAGCACGCCGCGCCGCCGCCCTCTGCGCCTCCCCCCTCGGTGACGCTCCACGCCACAACGCTCCAGGCCGGCCGCTGGGCGCGTCGCCGCTCTCCAGCCAAGCGCACCAGACGTGTGCTTTTGGAAGGACCGGCATCGGCACCTCAGCATTACGGGAATCGGTTTTTGATTCCGGCCAAACCAAGACTGCTGGTATAGTGGTATGCCTGGTTAGCTAGCTAGTGACTTCAAGTTCGTGAGCTTTGTTGTGTAATAGTAGTGAGCTTCATTAATGCTTGGTGCTGTTATGCGATGTGGACAACAAATAGTAGCACGTTAAGTTACATCAGGTAGATTAGGGAGGAGTATATGTAAATCTCTTGGGTTCACTTTGTTTGGTGTGCTAATTCCTTTTCCCCTAATGATGTTGTGCGGTCCTGCTATAGTTAAAGTTTTTCCCAATCAATATCTTACATCTGCGGAATTTGATAATGTAACATATAAGAAGGTTATCCTTGAAGATGAGAAGTTGTATATTTTCTTTCCCTTTTCTTGCAAACAAGTTCTTGGGAGCATATATGTATGCAGGTTGTTTTGTGTGGCTAGAACAAGAACATCCGAATAAGTAGTTAAGTACTCAAGTGTTCTTTTGTGTGATTGGATCTAGAACCTCTAAATAGTTATCTGCTATGTATGCATGGCAGCATGGAACATATTAGTATTACTAGTGTTATTATTGTATGCATGGCAGCATGGAGCATATTAGAATTACTATCGTCATTATCTATGTGAAAATTATGACTATCGTCATTTATCTATGTTTCATAATACGATCGTTATTTATCCGTGTGGAACATATTATTATCATCGTTTATCATTGATTTATATATATATATAATCATCCATCCATCATCATATGTCATGTATTTATCTTCTATTTGGTTAACCACCATAGTTTATCGTTAAAGTTGTAGGATATTCGTATCCGATTCGGATTGAATAAATATCCGATTCGTATTTGTATTCGAGTAACATCCGATCCGTATTCATATTCGACAACATCCGTATTCGCTTTAAGAATATGGAAAAGGAAATGGGAAAAGCACTATCCGATCCGTTTCCACCCTAGCTTATAGCGGTAGCAAATACTTAGATATAGATATACTTTTTAAGACAATATTTTGACCATCGGTCCTTATAAAAATATGTTACTTTAAATAAACTAAGTACATCCTTATAAAAATATGTTACTTTAAATAAACTAAGTACATATTATAAAATTATATTTCACTAGTAATATTAATTTAATGTTCAAATTTTGGTAAGTTTTTATACATTAATAATTTAATTTTTAAAATAATAATCTAAAACGACATATATTATGATACCGAGAAGATATGAATCAAATAAGATTACTCACTGATAACGAGGAATATTAGCGACAATTCATGTACCAAGCTCCCCCTAATATCACGGGGATGTATACACAAACCTAATCCTAGGTGAATTATATCTCCAAATACCCCCACGTATATATCATCTGATGAGAATAATGATGGCTCCCACCTTTGTGTTCCTTTTTGTTTCATCTACTACTATTCTCGATGAGCAATAACGCGATAAAATAATACTTCATCAGTGACGACTTCTTTCTCAAGTTTCGGTATGTCATCGCAATACGTCTCTTTGAATTTCTTGATGAGCTCTTTGAACCACGTGGTGCAAGACGATGTTGTCCTGGCACTATGGCCCACCTGGAGGCAACCTCGTTGTTGCGGCATGTCGTCGTTGTAGTCTAGAGCTCCTCCGCCTTCGCTGACTCGCCGGCGCCGCCGCCGCCGCCTTTGGTACATCGTCGATCCATGCAGGTCTCGTTGCGACACTAATCGGGTCATTCTAGATATATTGACTCTCGCCTTAGCTCACGGCCCCCCTTTTTTGGGCTAGAAGAAAGGGATACAGCTAGGAGAATTCCCTTTAAAAACCTGTTGGTGACAAAAGTTGCAGATAGCAGCTTCCCGAGCTTATACTAAAAGGATATTTGAATTTGCCCTCAGACTTGCCTGCGTTATTATGGCCATATGCCACTCCCACCCCCTCACCCATCCCCTGTCCGAGCCGAGCACAGCCCAGCACCCCCCAGCCCCCCGCACCTCCCACCCGAGGTCAGAGCAACACCCCACCCCGCCGTCGTCGTTCGTGCTCCTGAGCCCCCTGCTGTCCTCCTCCCCTAGCCACTTCCCCGTCCCGAGCCCGCTCTCTCCCAAGACCCCAGCCCCCTGGCGCCCTGCTTCCCCGCCCGCCGGTCCCGAGGCCACCGCACCGCCGTCAACCTTCCGCCGCCAATGCTCCCTCTCCCCTGCCATTCTCCTCCTCAACCGCTGGCCGGTCCCGAAGTCGCCCCGCCGCCGCCCAACCTCCCGGCCAGATCTGCCGCCTCCCCCAACCTCCCATCGGTCCCGAGGTCGCCCACCGCCGCCAAGCCTCCCGCAGGTCCCGAGCTCGGCCTAGATCCGGCGACCCCAACCCTTCACCGCTCGGATCCAGCAACCCAAAGCTCGCTCCGACCTCGCCGGGCATCCACGCCGACCTCGCCGACTTCTCCCGCAAGGTTGCCAATTCCCTTGCTATTTTTAATATTTTTCTTGTACTTGTGTCGTATGGAACAATGGTGATATGCAAACATTTTAGCTTTGTTAATCAATGTCTGATTTAAGAAATATGTTGTGATGTTTATATGCCGTATGGAACAATGGTGATGTTTATATCGAGCATATTTGAGTTCTTGTTATCACAGAAGGGCTGGCTGTATAATATTGGTATATGTCATCTTGCATTGTTCTGGTATAAAGATGAATGAGAGAGTGGATATAGGTTTGAATGGTTTGAGGAAGCAGTTAAACAATGAGATGTGTTTGAATTTTTTTTTGGCATTATTAGATGATTGGATGATGATCGAGCTCATGTGTAGAATTATCATTTTTCCAATTATGAACTTATGATGGCTCCAATTATGAACTTATGGTGATATATCTTACTTTTTCAATCCCAGAAGCAAAATCTGTTCATAATCTACTTCTGGATGTATTGAAACAAAGTGAATACTTTAGTTAGATGTATTGACAAGTTTCCACTGCTCAATATTTCTACGTAACCTACTGTGAGTTTGTGATCTTTGTAACCTTTCTTGTTCCAGTGAACTAGTTGCAATTTGTTCTTGTTTTATTGTGTAAGTCGTCCTCTTGATAAACACTCTTGCTTGCAGGAACAGCCCTGCACTGGATGCAGGCAACCATGAACAATTGAGGCTCCATCTTCGAATAGCTTGGGCATCCACTACTTTTTTTTAATTCCTCAATTTTATATGTGTATGCAAAAATTTGATATTGGTCTATAAGCATGTGTATGGAAAATTTTGATATTGATGTATTTTTGTATACTAAAAATTGATATTGGTGTGTGTATGCCCCGAATATATGTGTGTAACACTTCTCTGAATCATTTTCAATTTTGTTGCAGATATGCAAATGAACAAGTACATAGAAATCCATTTGTCCTGTTACTGATGTTTCATCTTATTGCTACATGCTACTGATATATTATGTTTAAAATTTATTTTCTTCATCAATTACGCGCCAAAACAGTTGAGAAGAACGATATTAATAATTAAACAGAGCACTAACAATTCTAAGGGTATTATAGAAATTGTACCATTTATGACAGCACATAAGCTCACATATCGGAAACTGAAAGAAGGAAATCGGGGTTTCTTCCCGCCAAAATTTCTGTGAACAGTTAAACTTAAAACCGATTTCTATACAAATCGAAACCAAAAAGAAGGGAGCCTTCGTGCTACCACCCACACATCTTCCTCTTCATCATCGGCTTCTTCGTCTTCGTCTGTCTCCCAATGATCCGTCCACTGCTTGCAGGCTGAACTAGCGAGCCGATTGACTACACGGGCCCGCGCCCTTGTTGGGCCAAACCAGTCTCGCGGGCCACAAAGCAGTCAGGCGAACCACCGTGTACGCACAGCTCGCAGACCAAGCTGCCCGAACGAGTGCTAATCTTAGACACCTCGGCGCCGGCAGTGCAGATTTCTCCTCAATTGGCGCAATCTCCGACAGCCTCGGTGAGAATCCCTCTGTAGCCTTGTTAATTCCTCGATAACTTAGACTCAGTTTATTATTGTTAAATTGTATTGTATCGAATTTATTTTATAATCTATTATGGAAAATAGCAACAAAAATAGTTAGCAGAATGTTCAGATAGACAAAAGCTAGTTAAGTAAGTGAAATTATTATAATCTACCACAATGCCAAATATATCAGCAACTTCTATTTGGGGATGCAAGTCTCGGTACCAGCACATTGAACTGTATACGAGCTAGCTTGTAAATTTGGAAGTTCCTACTTAATCAATGCTGTAAAAAGATTGCGAACAGGCGGATTTGGAAGCTCATCCCATTAGCAGTTCAACACTTGTCTTAAATTATTTAACGGTAAAAAGATTGTCAACTTAAAAGCTCATAATCAATGTCGTATGTTAATCAATATCAATATGGAGTATAGCTGAAAGCTGGTTCATTAGTATTAAGAATAGAGCTTCTATACTCTTCTAATTTATTTTTTGCACAAAATTTAAAGCATTGCACGGATCTCAAAGTTACTAATTTTCCTTAAGATATTTGTCAGGGCCCGAGGCCAGATCCAATCCACCCTGCCCAATCTTGCTACTTCTTCTTTGCCTCTCTCGAGCGTCGCAGCCGCGAGCTCCGCCTCCAATACCGACCCCACCGCCGCAGTCGTGAACTCAGCCTCCAACGCCTCCACTGCTGCTGGAGCCCCGTGTCCAACCCGCCACAAAGGCGAGGACAACGACCGGCGGCACCAACGACGTGAGGAGCCCCACTGCCTCTTCCCCTCCACCGCCGGCCGCTGCCCCCTCCAGTGCCACCACGCTCCATCCCTTAGCCTCCGCCTCCAACGCCGCCCCGCAGCTACTGCCGCTTCGGCACCCCGACCCTAGCCCCGGCGACTGCGTCCGCCGCTTTCGCCTCCAATGCCGTCCCAGCCACCGTTGCTGTGACCTACGGCGCCGCCGCGACCATTGCTTTGGGACCGTGGACCCTAACCCCCGACGATCGCGTCCTCGCCGCACTCGCACCCGGTTAGCGATGGAGGTGAGGATGGAGGGGAGAAGGTAGCCGTGATGCAGAGAAAGAGGAAAAGCATCAGGATTGGGCAGGGTGGATTGGATCTGGGCCTCGGGCCCTGACAATTCTCTTAAGGAAAATTAGTAGCTTTGAGATCCGTGCAATGCTTTAAATTTCGTGTAAAAAATAAAGTAGAAGAGTATAGAAGCACTTTTCTAGTAT
This sequence comes from Stipa capillata, assembly GCA_019208055.1. Classification (NCBI taxonomy): domain Eukaryota; kingdom Viridiplantae; phylum Streptophyta; class Magnoliopsida; order Poales; family Poaceae; genus Stipa; species Stipa capillata. The sequence continues at coordinate 310,393 of JAGXJF010001026.1, read as the reverse complement.
TAATTATTCTCTAGCAATTAATGTCTTATCGACGATCTAAGTTGATTCGACATGCCCGATGATATTTCATTGTCAAGTGAGGAATAACTCTTATGGTAGGGGCATATACCTGCAGCGGGCATTTGTAGTAATACATTTGTTTTGAACATAGTTAGACGCAAGATAGAAAATATTGAGTATAAGTATGAGCTATTAGTAGTTTAAATAGCAATGTAGGAGTATATACTATTAGAGCTGCTAAAATAATTTTTAGCTTGCAACCTCGATGCAAACTAAAGAGATGATAGTCAATTTTGGTGGGGAAGAGAGCAAAAGAGCGTGAAAAAAATATAACATTGAATTGTCGTTGGCCACGACAGTAATGGAAGGACGAAGGAAAGAAATGAAATCGACATATGTTTCCTTGGAGAAAATCTATGACACAAGAGTTGAGTCTAACGGCTAAACTGATTTTGACGATATGGCTTAATGAGAAAGGATGTTTAGATATCAATAAATGCTTAATGGAGACACTTGTAAAAAGATATAGGATACGGCTGCTCCGGGAATCAAATTACCTTAGGAATCATTATAATAATAACAAAGCAAGGCCACCCCTTTCCTCTCAACGGTGAAAGTGATAACACTACGGTAGCCTAACTTCCAACGCAAGCCCTCCACAAATTTTTATTCTAGTTTCGGAGATGAACACAAGGTCGGGACGATGTGTTTGCACTAAGCAAACAAGAACTTTCCGAGGGCGTCCTAATTCTTGACAGTTCTAACTCAGGATACTCATGGAACCTGACAGGCGGCTACATGTGCACCCATTGATGAAGTTACCAATGGGAGCTTGAGGACCTGAAGATTTGTAAGCGCGCGTCAAGAATTTTCCATCTTTATTTGCAGATGGCAGTTTATTTTTTTCGAAAGGGTGGCTGATCAAGCACATTTTTTCAAAGCAGTGGCTGATCAAGCACATGCCGTCAAAGATATCCTAAAAAGATAGGAGAATGGGACGAGCCAACTAATTAATCCTGCAAAATGCTCAATCGTGTTTGGTGGTACTTGTTCTGCTAGTGACCAAAGTGATGTGATTTCTAGGCTCCAAGTTGTCACATCTAGTTTTGATGAAAAATATTTAGATATTCCCATGCCGGAGAAGCGTATGAAAGCGGCCAAATTCCAACAAATTAAGGACAAATTCCATGAACATTTGTTAGATTGGTCGGAGAAATACCTCTCTTGTGGGGAAAAGAAGTCTTGGTCAATCCATTGTACAGCTGTTCCCACTTATGCTATGGGTAGTTTTAAATTCTCCGCAGGTCTTTATGAGGATTTTATGCAGCTTATCCGGAACTTTTGGTGGGTGACGAGAAGGAAAGAAGGAATGTTGAGTGGCCGTCTTGGGAAAAAATTATTCGGCCTAAGCCTCATGGTGGATTGGTTTGAGAGACTTCAGACTTTTTAATCAAGCAGTTCTTGCTCGACAAGCCTGGCACCTTCTATAGTTCCCTAACAGTTTGTGCACCCGTCTTCTTAAAGCTCGTTATTACCTGAATAGAGATCTGATTGATACTGCTTTTCCAAGGAACTCGTCACCGACCTAGCAAGCAAGTGAATATGGTTTGGATCTGCTTAAGAAATGTGTAATTTGGAGGGTTTGATCTGAAAACAAAGTTTGCATTTGGAGAGATAATTGGTTACCTTGAGGTGATGCCTTAAAATTTTCTGGGCGTGCAAGCCGGCCCAGACTCAAATGGGTGTTTGATCTAATGCTTCCAATCTCGAACCAGTGGGATGAACAACTCGTCTGTCGCACTTTGCTGCCACGTGATCTCAATCCATGTTACATATCAGACTTCCCTTGGCACACTGAGAAGATTTTGTGGCATGGCACCGAAAAGAACGGTATTTTCTCTATTCGTAGTGCATATCGTTTGGCCCTGAGGGAACAGCAAAAAGATTTGAGTATTGGCACTAGCAATGTGTTCGTTGGAGGAGATAGGAAAGTATGGACTAATATCTGGGGTGCTAGAGTGCCTAAGAAAGTGAAATTTTTTGCTTGCAGGTTGGCTACTAGTGGCCTGGCAGTCCAAGCAAATAGATGGCGTCGAACCTTGACAACTGATCCAACTTGTTCTATTTGTGGAGCTGGAGTTGAAGATGGTTACCATACTGTTGTTCGTCGTACAAAAGCCAGAGCTTTTCGGATGGAGTTGAGAAACGTTTGGTTATTAATTTTGCTTGAAAATGTTGTTGAAAAGATGAAGCCTCGAATCTTATTCTTGTTTTGGAGAGCATGGCATCACCGAAATGATGTAATTTTTGGTAAAGGTGATGCTACTATCGCTGGTTCTATCATTTTCTTGCAAAACTATGTGAACGCTATCAAATACCAAGCATGGGGGCGAGCAAATAAATGGTAAGCGCAAGTGAAGATGACTGCAGGTCAGCGACTGGTGAGGTCCGGATGACTACAAGCGTGGATGGGTTGCGCACGGTCTGCCTGGCGTGCGTGCGCTTGTGGCAGGCGGCATTTCGGTGTGGCAGCGGTCGTTGCGGCCTGTGTAACGCGGTAGTGCGCATTGACTGCGTGGCGCCGCGGCAATGTTGAGGATGAAGGCCGGGTTGGCTCGAGAGCATGATGCTACTGGATCATCTATTACTAGTGGGATGCTTCTTGTGCCGTCTGGTCGTACTAGTAGTGTCCTTGTGACAAGACAACAACATCACCCTTGGTTCCGTGCCAAGGTGATAACCTCACACCACAATGTGTATAATGGACCAAGCCGACCTATAAGCATTTGTGGCGAGTCATAGCCTGTCCAATGTCTTACCGATGCCATACCGACTATATGCAGTACCCATCTACGTGCAGACTGGCGTTCGTTCTAGATCTATCTATTAAACCACATGTTAACAGATGACGTCTATTTAGTTAGATTAGATTGATATCAAATAACACGATGTAGCAAATAGAAAGAACTTAATATAGAAAGCGAGAGTATGATGCCAAAAACAATTTGAATATTGAATTTGATCCACTAGTTCTAATTGACAGTCATCGATTTGATAATTACATCAAAGTCATTGTAAATGTAGCCGAATCTATAAGCTCAAGAAGAGTCTTATGCTGATAACGTATTGTGAAAGTAATGTCATAATTTGCATCTGATAATTGTATAACAAGTAATAGATCAAACATATATATAAAGTAAAAATAGATACAAAGATATAGAATTGTGCTCTTTTTTAGAAGTATAAATTTTTAATAATACGTGTCAAATAATAGGAAGACTACCTTTTATTTGTAGAATATTTACTTGACAGCTAGAATTTAATAAGTGACATCCTACGAAGACGCGACGCGGGGCCTACGAGGTCTTCTCCATGCGAGCCCTTAAACCCTGCAAGGCTGCAGTAAACATCACACGTAATACATTCCCAAATATCACCACTTACTCTCAGAAATTAAAATAAATCAAATACCTCAAAACAGACAAATACTATCACTTAAATTCTTAAAATAAATCACCACTTAAACAAAGAAATAAACTCCGCCTGTTTGCAAACACCAATCTCAGTAATCACCCAAATTCCAATAACAAATCAAGGCGGATTGTCTAAATCACTAGTCACTAGACTTTTAATGCGAACGTTAATTAGGCCGTTTTATAATCCATAACAACACTGCTCCAATAAAAAGAAAATCTCCCCCGAGGCATTAACCCCTCCGCCCTCTCTATGCACCTCCGCCTCCCTGGCTTCCGCCACCGCCTCCTCCCTCCCCAACCACCACCGCTGCCTCCGCTATCCGACTCCCAAACCCTAGACCACCCGTCGCTGTCTCCGTCTCTGGCAATGGCGCGGGGGACCGCGAAGCGGAGGCGCGAGCCGCCCTCTGCCGCCGGCGCCGGGAAGAGGAAGCTCCTCCCCGGCGAGCACGTCGAGGTGAGCACCATCCGGCATCACCGGTCGGGCCCCGCATTGCGCGGATGGCTCGTCGGGGTTGGGCTGTGTTTTTGGTTTCTCGTGTTTCTCCTGTAGTCTAGCGTGGCTGGCTTTGATCAGAGTTATGATCAGATGACTTGTGGTAATGTGATTAATTTCGGTAGAACGCGTTGGCCGACTGTTGTTTAGCGCGATGATTTTATGCAGCTGGGCGTGATCGCCTTGGTATCTAAATGGTATCTAAATGATTTTATGCAGCTGGGCGATGACGTGCTTGTTAAATAATGGTGTTAGCGCATGTTTGCGCTATGTATAGTAGTCCCGTAATTAGGCTGCGGAGTTATTTAGTTTGGGGGTTGAAGTCATCTCATCGGCTTGATGTAGTAACACGGTAAAAGATCTTTGGATCAGTCTGGCATCAGCGATATGGCAATTGGCAAGGGGCCCTATTGGTACGCGTATGGAAATTAATCTTGGGTTCTTGGTTGGTACCTGAGTGAATCTCGATGTAAGTTTGCCTCTCATCGAAGTGTCATATTGCAGTAGCTACCGTGCTCGATTGTTGTGTTGACTATTAATGCTTGACCTTTGTAGGATTGCATTAGTTTGGTAGGAATACAAAAGAAAAATAGGAAGTGGAGGCAGCTATCTTTGTTCTTACACCCAATACTTCGCATGCATGTAATGAATTTCCTTGTCCATGAACCATGGTTCATGTGTTACTAATACCATCTTCTGTAGAATCCCCTTGGTACTTGCTTCATCTAACACTTCTAACGGACTTTCTCCACCCACTAGTGCATATTGGAAATGTTACCATTTTTTTCTTTTGCACTCTCAATATGAGTGCTCTCATATTTGTGGATGGTAATGCTTAGATTTACTGACATATTTCTATTCTGTAGGTGTTTAGTTTTGATCCAGGGCTCTGTGGATCATGGCATCAGGCTGTTGTCATTGCTATTTTGGAGAACCTTCGTACTGTAAGATATACTCATTTTGTTGATGAAAATGGTAGCGGGTCACCTCTTGTTGAGAATGTTCAGGTCTCAGATGTTATTGATGGCAAGTCTAGTGTGCCTGGTGGATCCACTCGTGGAAATGTAAGACCACTGTATCCACATCAACCACTGCAGGTATCCGATGCGGGCTACGGACTCTGTGTTGATGCACTCCTGGAAGGATCCTACTGGGAAGGTGTTATCGCTGATCATGCAGAAGACTCTATGGAGAGGAAGGTCCTTTTTCCTGATGAAGGTGATGAACGCATTATGGCGGTTGATCAGCTACGCCGTACTCAAGATTGGGATGAAGTTACTGGAAAATGGAAACCACGCGGAATCTGGTTGTTTCTCCAGATGCTCTTGTCACATGAAGAGAAAGATGGTTTACCTGTATCAGTGAGGCAGATATGGTATGACTTGAGATCTAATCCTTCCTTTAGGACAGATGTCAAAATGTGGATGCGTGGAACAGAATCTTTTGGGAGAGATCACTTGCAGCCCTTATTGCAGAATTGTGGTCTGTATGTGGCAGACCTCCACAAGATGGAAACCAAATAGGAGACTCTTGTAGATCAGCAGAAGCTTCGACCTCTGCAGCCTTTCAAAATAAGAAAGTTGAGCCCATTGTCTTGGATAAGCTGGGTTCTACTCCAGCCGCTATCTACCAGAACATGTCAGAATTCATCTCATACTATCGCAACAATAACAGGATAGGTGCTCGTGCCAAACGGAACTCTGCAAAGTACCATCTAAAATCATTAGGATGGACCCTTGTGGAAGATAGACCTAAGAACAAGTATTATGTCTCACCTGATGGGAAGCGGTTCACATCTGTTACAGGAGCGTGTGAGGCTTATCTGGCACAGAAAGAGATGAAAAATGATTGCCAGGATGGTCATACAAATAATATACCTGTACATAGTGTGATAGGCAATAATGAACATTACAATCCAACTGGCATAGATCTTGCTCTCAGGGAGAACAAATCCAATAATAAGTTGAGTATAAATGCCTCAACCTCTTGGGAACCAGTGCACTTAGATGGAGAATTTTCTCCGCAGATAGCGTCACTGCTTGCTAATTACCAAGATGTCACCACTCTTTCCAAGAGACACATTAACGAAACTACGAGGATGAAGCTGAAGAAGCATCTTTGGCATTAGGTTGGAGTATTGAGTTCAAAGAAGATTTAATTACAAGACTAAATGGTAAATCAAATATTTTTAAGAGATACAGGTACAAGTCACCTGATGGGAAGACTTACATTTCTCTCATTCGAGTACTCTGCAGCTTCATGATTGGATGTGTTAAACGAGTTCAAGGGCACAGAACTGAAGACATACCTGATAATCACAATTATTTGGCAGCAGCCACAGAAAATCTTCATGCAACTGTTTCAAGGAACCTGGCAAGACTTGGTAAACGTAAACGTGAAAGTAAATGTGATGTCATTGGAAAATACATAGACTACACGGAAGCCGTTGTGCAAAATTCCAGAACAAGGAAACGTCTTGGATCAAAAGCTAAGAAGTTCCTCAAATCTGCTGGGTGGAAATTCTGGCCAAAGCAAAAGTCTGGTAACAAACAGGAACTGTGGTATCATGCTCCAAATGGCAAGTCCTACAACTCTCTGCTGGCAGCTTGTAAAGGATGCCTAGAGCAAGGATATCAAAAGAAGAATAATGCAAGCTTTGGGATCACCACTGACGGATTTATGCACTCATCGAACCTGGTAGCACTCAGTGGTGGACTAAAGGATACAAGCGCAAGACGGGATCTGCTGGTTTCAGTTGTAGACAGATCTGATGACATGTTTACCTGGTCTACATGTCATGGAAAATCCAAGAAAAGAAATCATCTTCAGTTCATATGAGCCATGCACAAGTTTTGAGTTCAAGACATGGACGTCTTCCATGTCAATATCGTGCTAAAACAGTTTTGTCTTTGTTGGTAGACAAAAATATTCTATTACCAAGAGATAAACTTATATATAAGCAAAGAAGTGATGGGCCTCGGATAAAGGAAGGTTTCATTACTAGAGATGGAATAAAATGCATGTGTTGCAATGAAGTATTCACTCTGGAAAATTTTGAGATCCATGCTGGCTGCAGTACTCAACTACCTGCCGCTCATATGTTTTTAAATGATGGGAGATCCCTATCACAGTGTTTTGTTAAATTGATGGGTGAAAACAAGCCCAAAGATTCTCTGCGCGTGCGCTTGAAGAAAAAATATTCTGATGTGGAAAGTGATTCAATATGCTCTATCTGCAATGATGGTGGCGAAATATTACTTTGTGACCATTGTCCTTCATCCTTCCATCATTCTTGTGTTGGTTTGGAGGTACTCCTTATCTTATCAGAGTGAACTTCTTGTTTCATCTGAGTTTCTAACTTTTCACGCCTATATTGTTGCAAGGTCCCTGTTACAGCATAGAAGCATGTCAGTTTCAGCCATATATTAAAATGCTATTTGCTTTTCTTATTTGATCACTAGAGTTTTGTTGAATATTTTGCCATTCAAGTGCCAACCTATGTGAAAGCACTTGGAATGTCTATTCAGTTTCTCTTTTGAATAATATGAGGAGCGTGTGGTTTGAGCGTATACCGCTACATTTCCTTTTTTCTTTCTTTTACATAAGTTTTGCTTTCTATATGCACTTGCTTGTCTGATGAACGAAATGTCAGTATCATACTTCTTTTGTAGGCAACTCCAGAAGGAAGCTGGTACTGTCCATCTTGTAGATGCAGTATTTGTGACTCGAGTGATTATGATCATGATACCAACCAGTTCACTGAGAAGACAATAATGTACTGTGATCAGTGTGAACGTGAATGTATGCTTATTTGAATACTCGATGATAGTACACACCAGATGTTATTTTTCAAATCCACTGATTTAATTTTCATCTTATTTTGGTAGATCATGTTGGCTGCATTAGAAACAGAGGCCATCAGCTTACCTGCTGTCCAGAAGGGTGCTGGTTTTGCAGTAGGGGATGCTCCAAGGTATGACGGTACTTGATTAAAATGCTATTTGTACCCTTAATTACTTGGAATAAAATTTGAGCTTGATGCATGTTCAATATGTTGTCTCTTAGCCGTTACATGATCGATTCTGATGTTCCGTGCTATGTGCAGATATTTCAAGATTTGCAAGAGCTTATTGGGAAATCAATTCCAACTCCAGTTGAAGGCTTATCATGTACTATCTTGAGATTTGATAGAGAAAATCCCAGTGACCATGGTGATTATAATGATGGGACAATGGCAGAACAGCATGGCAAGTTGTGGATTGCACTTGATGTTCTTCATGAATGTTTTGTTACTATTATTGAGCCTCGCACGCAGAGAGATCTTTCTGAAGATATTGTGTTCAATAGAGAGTAAGAACTGCTATTGGACATTTCAGTATGTCTGTCTTCATTTTACCTTCCATTAACCCTGTGTTGATTACTCCACGTGTGATAGATTTGATGGGATTATGGAAAACATTGGCTTATACTCCCCCCGTTTCACCATATCTCGACGTCGGGAGTCTCTGTTTCAAAATATAGTTTTCCATTGAGGGAATAAGTAGTGTAGTTTAATGCAATGTTTCACACTCTACCCCTACTTTAATGCTTTGGAAAAGGTTAAGTGGTTTTAGCGTGTCATTTATTAGGGGTATGCATGACCACTTTCTCATTAGCTCTTTCGTAGATGTAGTTTTTCCTTGGTATGTGCGCATGCTGGGCTGAGGATAGATATAGCAAAACGGAGGGAGTACTATATTACACCATTGTAAAGAATCTTAATTTAGGAAGAGTTAAAAAATGGTATATCATTTTTATAGCCTGGATATTTGGCTAAATTGCGCAAATAAAACCACACACACTTGATTCTGCCATGACTTGTCAGTAACTCTCTGTTGACATTATTTCTTTCTCATTTTCACCTCACACATGCTGAAAACTTTGTCTGAGTTACCTGTTGTTTTTAGTCTATTCAGCACAATTATTCATCTATGTACAGATTATACATCTTCATGTGGTTGATATTTCTCTGTTCATTATTTATTGACATAAATGAAGACTGTAATTTTATTTGTCTTTCCTCTACAGATCAGAGCTCAGAAGACTTAATTTTAGGGGATTCTACACGATACTTCTCCAGAAAGACAGTGAGCTAATATCTGTTGGCACGTTTAGGTATTTTAGCCCTCACAATGGTCCTCCATGGTAATTGAAACCTTTTAGTTTAGCATTTTTATCCATGTTGACATATTTCCCTTTCTGATTAGGGTATGTGGGAAGAAGTTTGCTGAGCTGCCTCTTATTGGCACAAGAGTTCAATATCGTCGACAGGGAATGTGCCGCCTTCTGATGAATGAACTTGAGAAGGTTTTTAGTAGTTAAATGTATTTCAAAATCATTTGCAATGATGAATTGAGTTTGAATACATAACAAAATGCTCCCATTTGCTTGCTAATACTCCTGGCATTTTGTTGGTGTGTGCTGATCTGTTCACTTTCTTTTACTTTCCAGTTACTTTCTGGCTTGGGGGTGGAAAGGCTTCTCTTACCAGCAGTTCCTCAGCTTCTGGAAACATGGACAGGATCCTTTGGTTTCACAGCAATATCTTACTCTGACAGGTTTGAATTCGCAGAGAACAGCATTCTCAGTTTCCAGGGAACCACCATGTGTCAGAAGATTTTAAATGTTGCCTGCCATAATCCAAAAGACCTGAGCATCCCTTTGGTGCTTAATTCTGAAATAGAGCTGGCGAAGAACAGCATTCTCAGTCTTGAAAGAACCACTAGATGTGACAAGGTTGTAAATAATGCATCCACTCGTTCAGAAGAGTTGAAGGTTATGCCGCTGACTAACACTAACAGACTAGAGTTGGCAGAGAATTCCACTCTCAGCTCTCGAGGAACAACCATGCGTCAGAAGGTTTCAAGTGCTGCATTTAGTCACCCAGAAGAGTTGAATGGTCTCTCTTCCACTCTGTCATGCTTTTTTATTATGTTGATTGAGTACTTGCTACTTGGTTATCTGAGCACACTTTTAGAGCATATATCAGTTTCTGGAATCTTAAAAGAGAAACTTTGTTCCATAATTATTAAGCATTTTAAAAGGTTGATGCTGTCTCTGAATTTGGATGTTTTTGGCTGCTTCCACACAGATATAGATATGCCAAATGATGTAATGACCTTATAAGTTTCTTCAAACATGCCTACTTTTTTGCACACTTTGATGCAGTTCTTATTGGCAATTTCAGGGTTTGACTACCAACTGGAATGTACTAGTATCGTGTGTGAAACATTGGAAAGTGGTAGTCAAGAAGGCATTTCTGTGGTGGTGGAAGATACGGACCAACTGGAGCTTGAGCTGCTACTGGAAATTCGGAGTAACAGTGGTGAAGAGGTCAATTGTGGCTTTGATGTTCCCAGTAGCACGCCAAACCCCCAAGTTAGTTTTACAGGGAACAGGCATGAGCAACCAGATGGCAGGTATGTATTCTTCTATTAAGGTCAGTGCGTGCTAATCTAAGAAAATGTCATGTTACGTCGGACATTTAATTTAATTCTCGTACTTGACAACCTTGTTTACCAGTTATAGTCACTCGGTGAGCCAGTATCTTATTTATATCAACTTAAGATTCTACCTGAACTGAAAGAACGCTTATAATTCAATGCATAAACGTAATCTTTTCCTCACTTTCTTTATTGGGTGTTGATGATGATCTATTTCTAGTGTTGGTGCAGATCAGCGCAAAGAGAATTGTGTTTTGACTGAGGTCAAGCTTGTAGCAGTACGTTCCTTGTTTATATGGTTTGTTTTCCAGATACTTTAGACAGCTGCGCATAGCTAAATCGTATGCGTCACTATCTTTTGCAGGAAAAAGCTGTTCCAGGATTCAAATACAAGTTCTCGGGTAAATGCTACGAGCGGATTAGAAAGAGTGCTGGCGGTAGGAAACTAGGAATGCCTGGCTAAGGGTCTCCATGAAATGACCAAAGGTGGATCCTTCCACCAATGCTTTGGATCCACGAGGCTGCAATTTTGTGCAATAGATATTTAAAGAAGTGTTTTTAGTCATCGTAGCCTCGTCAGTGAGCCAGCAAATGACCGCTCAAGCGAGGGTTGCTCACGGTGTAAAGCTGTATCAATCACGAGTAATATCCAGCTTGGAAAGACGTTATCAGTTTCTGTGGATACATGCCCTTGTTTCTGTTTGGTGGTTCTCAATTGTGCAACGGTCATGTGCTGCCTATTCCCACAGGTACACAACCGCACCAAAGAGCACTGTACTCACAAATAGCGAGGACGTGACCCTCTCCACTCGTCAAAGGCGAGATCCTACAAAAGAAAAAGAAAGAATGTGACTGTCCTCACCGAACGACCGATATTAGAGCGTAAGCTAGCCTAGACCTACGACAGCATGATAATCAAATACATTGCAAGGTCTGAAGTGTAGCCATCTACCGCTTGAAGCAACCACATCACCGCTCAGAAATGTAAGCTCAAGACCATGAACACAACCACAACCATGGCCACAACGACTGCACGGACATTGTAAGGATGGCATCCACCAGCACGACAGGGCATCAAAAAGGTTTGTACCGCTCACACAATCAGATTAGCTCTAGCTTGATACTGAAGCAAGGGAGGAGATGACACCTTTATTCAGACCATGTTGAATAGGACAAAGCACAAAGCTCACCCTGCCAGTCTCCATCCATGGAACCCTACCTAGCTGCACCACACGATCCCTCCGCCGATCCCCGTGCCAGAACAACACATCAAGACAAGGCCTTTAAGGCACGACGAAGGAGGCCGAGCACAATGTCGGAGATCGCTTCACGATGATCGGCCAACACCACCACACCACATCCAAACCACCAGGCTGTCCGGGGCAACCTCCACCCATGTTCCTAGGGAGGGAGGGTAGATCTAGAGAGCAGACCTAGCTCGAATTGACGAGTGCAAGACATGACTGACTAGATTTGGGGAGAGGACATTGTCTAGAACGCTTCGCCGATATATCATGCCCGCCAAAGCCCAGCACAACATAGGGATGGATCCACCACTAGCACCAAATTAAGCTACACTAGAGCAGCCTCAACCCCATCGCCAAGAAAGGGAGAGATCCAGAGAGGGGCAGATCTGGCCCGAGACAACAAGGAAGAGGCGAGACCAGTTGTATCTGGTGACGAAGCGACATCGTGCTCGTGGGAGTCACTTGTCGCCACGCAGGGAGGAGAGCCACCATGAACCCAACACCGACGGGGTGGAGAAAGATGGTATCGGAGGGGGGAGGAAGAGGTGGAGAGGGAGAGGGAAGAAGAGAGGGCTACAACAGGAGGCCCCGCTACCAAGCGACGACAACAAGGGAAGAGCATGGTGGCTAGGACTGTTGGGCAGATGGTTGTGGTCGCCTCCTGAGTCGCGCTCCTGAGTCACACTAGGGAGCATCTCAGGAGGCCTAAAAGGAGAAGGGGTTCTTTTGAAATTTTGTTATCAAGTTCGTTGTTTTGCACTGTCTTAGGCTCTATAATCTTCTCTCTTTTTTCTTGAGTATAACTCCTATGAACATTGGATGAAGTTAGTTGTTTTGCACTGTCTTAGGCTCCATAGTCTTCTCTCTTTTTTCTTAAGTATAACTCCTCTGAACATTGGTCTCCATGGTCTTCTCTTTTTTTTTCTTAAGTATAACTCCTCTGAACATTGGATCAAGCACAGGAATCCACAAAATGATTGTTTCTAGGAGCAAAAAGGTTATATATTGATGCGAGAGAATAGAGCCCACAAAATGTGGTTTTACTAGCAGTGGTCTCTCCAACAAAAACTTGCTTATTACTAGTGTCTTGATACAAGAGTCAAAATTATTTTTTGTACTAGAGTATTAAACACTATCTTTTCTCTCCATCTCTCTTCCACATCAGTTAAAAACTTGCCCTTACTGATGGCTAAGATGCATCGTTCGGGATGCTCACGAAGACTAAATGTCAAGTGATGGTCTATTTTTTTTTGCCATGGGAGCAGCGAGATTTATTCCTCAGTAATAGGGTTACAATCAGCTAAAATTAACTGAGAGATACAATCAGGGTAGTTGCCCAGCCAGCAGGCAGTGCTACTCTCCGTTCTACTGTAATTAGCCAAGCAATCCGCAACCCTATTTTGCTTCCTCGACACTTTCAGGAAACTAAACTCGCGATGCTCCAGATGGTGTTTGATCTCAGCCACCAGACCTCCATACCTTGATCTGTCCAAAGAGCCATCTTGCAGCGCATTCACCGCCACCTGACAGTCGGACTGAATCACAATTGGGGCATCAGACCACTGGAGAGAGAGCGCAACTCCCTCCATTACCGCATGAAGTTCTGCTTCAAGTGCCTCATTACAGGAAAACAGCACCCGGTATGCTGCGAACACGACTTTGCCATCCGCATCTCTAAGGATCATACCAGTCCCCGCAGATCCATCCGCTTCAACGAAAGAGCCATCGACCGAGAGAGCCAGCCAGCCTTGCGACGGACTCGGCCATGGTAGAGACTGCACCGAAGCGCACCTGGGACTGGGCAAAGGACCACGCGAAGCCGCACCTTTTCCTTTAATAGTTCCCTCTACCCCATGCAGGCGGAGTTGGAGGATCGACGACAAGTAGCTGCAGAGGAAATTGCTCGTCGCTTCAACCGGAGGGATTGGCTTATCATGGACGAGATCATTGCGTAGCTGCCAAATCCTCCAGATCAGCATAAGAATGATGGCTCTAACCTCCTCAGACTTGCCAGCAATCACATGGAACAACCACTCTTCCCCTGAATAAACCAGTTCCTCACGGCGCAGAAGCAGCCATAGCTGTCTCATCCTGTCCCAGACCTTCAATGCATTAGGACACGAGACAAGGGCATGAAAGGAATTTTCATCCTCAGTGCCACACAAAGCACAAGTTGCCTAGCAAGAAATATGATGTCTTTGCTTGCATACATTGGTTGCCAGCGCCCCTGAAATAGCTTTCCAAGCCAGGATTTTCACCTTTTGAGGGACCAAAGAACTCCGAACCAATTTCCACATCGGCCTATCCCCCCGGGGGTGAGAGCTTGACGCACCTCCAGCGAACAGCTGTATGTGATCGGCCGCCGCGAGGTGGTAAGCACTACAGACTGAAAACAGTCCCGACGTCTCCGACTGCCACGCGGTAAAATCATCCATGCGACGTGGCGAGGGACGGATTTTCACAATCTCCTGAACATCAACCGGGAGGAAGTGTTCGATCAGGATGTCAAGCTTCCAAGCTCCATGTTCGTCTAGAAAATCAGCCACCCTATTCAATTGGCAAGTACCTTTAAGTGTGATAGGTTTGAAAGACGGCCCTCTCGGAATCCAAGGGTCTCTCCACGTTCTAATTGAGCAGCCGTTACCAACACGCCAAATCAAGCCTTTCTTAAGCAGCTCGAGACCAAATTCAATTCCTCGCCACACCGCGGAAGCATTTCCGGTGAACACTGTATCTACAAAGCTTCCGGATGGATAATACTTAGCCCGAAGCAAGCGAGCGCATAGACTTCCAGGTGCAGCAATGAGACGCCAAGCTTGTTTAGCAAGCAGAGCCTGATTGAATAAACGCATGTCTCTGAATCCCAGACCACCCTGGTTTTTGGGCAAGATCAACTTGTCCCACACAATCCAAGCCATCTTCCGTTTGCCCTGCTCAACTCCCCACCAATATTGTCTCATCATTTTTGTTAGGTCCTCACAAACTGACGCAGGCAGCTTGAGAACACTCATAACATAAGTGGGAACCGCCTGCGCCATAGATTTGATAAGGATCTCCTTTGCTCCAAAGGAGACATACTTCTCCCCCCAGTCAACCAGTCGTTTGTTCAGCTTGGCTTGAAGTGACTGGAATTTACCTTTATTCATCCGCCCTTCCGGCACTGGCAGTCCCAAATACTTAGGATCAAAAACCTCCTGTGTAACTTGTAGCACACCTTTAACTTCCTCCATATTAAGCGCAGGACAATTACCAGAGAAGAGGATGGAACACTTCACCAGATTAATGAGTTGCCTGGTCGATGAAGCATAAGTGCTCAAAACATCCTTCACAATAGTTGCTTGTGCAGCACTGGCTCTGAAGAACAATAAGGAGTCATCGGCAAAGAGGAGATGCGAGATCCCCGGTGCCCGCCGACAGATCTTCACAGGTACAAGCCCTTCCTCTCGAACAGCTTTATGGAGGAGGCCAGAAAGAGCATCAGCAATAAACAAAAAAAGAAAAGGTGATAATGGATCACCTTGCCGTAGGCCGCGAGTAGGTGCAAACTGATCCAGCAATTTGCCATTAAAATTCACCGAGTATTTCACCGATGAGACACACTCGATGATCCAAGACACCCAGAGCGATGAGAATCCCCACTTGAGCAAGGTTTTTTCTAAGAAATTTCAATCAACACGGTCATAGGCCTTAGATAGATCAAGCTTATAAGCACAATACGAGCCACCGCCAGATTTCTCTGCTTGAATGGAGTGAAGACACTCAAAAGCTATAATCGTATTGTTAGAGATGAGTCTTCCGGGAATAAAAGCACTCTGATTTTCAGATATAAGCTCCGACAACATAGGGCGGAGTCTATTTACCAAGCATTTGGAAACCACCTTGTAAATGACATTGCACAAACTTATAGGTCTAAAATCTTTTAGCTCAGCCGGATGGGGAATCTTGGGGATTAGAACAATGGCCGTATCGTTCACCCCCTCCGGCATTTTAGCCGTGACGAAAAAAGTTCTAATCGCTAAAATAATCTCCACCTTCATAGTGCCCCCAATAACGCTGATAAAACCTCGCTGGAAAACCATCCGGACCCGGCGCCTTTAAGGGACCGATCTGAAACATAGCGTCGGCGATCTCCTTATCAGAAAACTCAGCACACAACTGTTCATTCATCTCCCCGGTAACCTTCTCCATAATAACATCCAAAGCCAGATCAGGGACCAGCGTCGGGTCTTGGTGTATATTTCTTTAAAATAAGATGCTGACATGCACTCCATGTCAGTAGGCACTGAGCACCAGGCTCCATCGCTTGTTCGGAGGCGCCTAATATTCTTACGTGCACGCTAGACCGCCCTTCGGTGAAAATAGCGGGTGTTCCAGTCACCTTCCTTTAGCCAGGTTAAACGCGATCGTTGAAGCCACATCATTTCTTCCCGATATAGTAACTCATTCATCCGATCCAATTTCTCACGGACGATAGCACGATCAGCACTGCTTGCCTGCAACAAAGCCAGTTCCTCGCGTAGCTTTTCTAGATCCCTTTCAACGTGCCCAAACTGTTTCTTGCTCCACTTCCGTAAGTCCTGCATCACCCCTTTTAGCGAGCGGGCGACCGCGCCCAGGTCTCCCACAGGCCGACGCCCATCCCAAGTAGTCGTGATCACTTCCGACAGGGCCCGCTCCCGCTCCCACATGATCTCATAGCGAGGGCTGGCGATCCGGCGTTGCGGCAGGTCGTCCCGAATCGATCGGATCAGAATAGGGCAGTGGTCCGAGCACGGAGACGTCAGGTGCTGTACCACCGAGTTTGGAAACAAATCTCTCCACTGATCATTGGCACAAGCCCGATCAAGGTGAACCCTGACATTCCGCTCCCCACGCTGCTTGTTATCATAAGTGTAAGGCGCTCCAACAAAGCCCAGATCATGAAGTTCACACGAAATCAGGGTGTCGCGAAAAGCTTCCATCTGATTTTCCCCACGGAGAGAACTAGAAAAGTGCTCATGTTGCCATAGCACTTCATTGAAGTCACCACAAACAAGCCATGGTCCATCCGAGATGCTTCTCATTCTCACCAAATGCTCCCACATAAGATGTCGATTCTCAACCCTAGGTTCCCCATACACGAAGGTAGTCCTCCAGCTCAGCTCCAAACTCAGGTCCGTTACGTCCGTAACATAAACATCAATATACCGAGGACATGAGTCCAGTACTGTGACTTGTAAACATTCCTCCCAAAATAACGCCAGGCCTCCACTAAGACCATCACAGCTCACCCCACAGTAACCTCTCATCCGTAATCTTTCTCGCAATCTCTTTACACGATCACTTGCTTGCCTGGTCTCACACAGGAAGACCAAGTTGGGGTTATTGGCTCGGGAGAGAGCCAACAGATCGCGAACTGTCCGGCGGTTCCCCACCCCCCGGCAGTTCCAGACAAGAAGATTCATTGCGTCCGGTCAGCCTCACACGAGGCCGCCGATATCTTCTCCACATCGGAGTTGTTAGGTTTGTCCGCAGTCGCAGTTTGTGTGTCAATAAAGCGCTGCCGCTTGGAATCTTGAGAGGTTTGGGAACCCACCGGCGAAGCCAGGAACAACACACCAACCGTCTCGCCCCCCTGCTTCTCCGCATCATCCTCCATACTATCCTGCTGAATCTCCCCATCAGCCACTAACTCACCAACAGCACCCGGGCCTTCCAGAGCTAGCCATTTCCTCGGCACTTTGTCCCTATCCACGATATTAGTATCCACAGGCTTCTTGAGGGGACTAGAAGCCGTGGATTCTGTATCCTCGGAAGTATTGCCATTCTCCTTGCTCAAGTCCATGAACTTCTCTCCATCGTCCATGCCATTCTTCGCTGTGTAAGCAAAAGTTCCTCTTCCTCTACCTCCCATACGACCACCTTGCATACCCCCGGCACCACTTCTACCACCCCCTCGGCTGACAGGGCTTAGCCGTGGCGCCAGCATCCAGTTGCCCCATTGGAATTTAGCTGGGTCGTTCTTGCCGTTTCCATGCTCCTCATGAACATGCCCCATGCAGCCACACACAAAACAGTAGTCAGGCACCTTCTCATACAGGACTTGATAGTATTGCTTCTTCGAGTCTTTCGTTATTGAAACAAAACGAACCAGGGGTTTTGTTACATCCAGTCTTACCCGTAGTCGAACATAGCTTCCATCGCCTCCCCTGGGATGGATTTCCACAGACTCAACGGTACCAACTTTCTTTGCCATAGATTTAATCACGGCGTCCTTCTTGTATCCCGGTGGCAGCTTTGCAATCTGCACCCACACCGGCACACGTATAAGCTGAACCTCCTCAGGATCGGCGTATCAGTCATACGGCTCAATCAGCACCGCATTATTGCGAAAGAGCCATGGTCCCCCCTCTGTTACACGCTTCCAATCGCCCAAGCACTTCACAGAAATCATGAGGAGATTTTCACCCAGCCCATGGAAGGTCACACCCTGCGCAAGACTCCACGCCATACGCATAGATTCGTAGAAAGAACCCCTGCTGAACGGCTTCGTGGTGTGCACACGCGCCAGCGCCAAAAACTCTGGATCAGCACCAATCTCGTCTGGAAATTCTTCCTCAAAGATCACATCATCCTCCTCTTCTTCCTGCAGATCTAGGCGCTGCAGCAGTTCAGCAATAGGGGCTCCTGAGGCCCCACTCTTGCCCGGGCCTCCAGATCTCGGACCCGACTCAGCATCGGCCATGGCAGCACTTGGCGGAATTAGGGTTACGCTGGAATTAGGGTTTCAGGCTAGACGGAGGCGAACGGGACTTGGGAGACACGAACAGGACCGCTGCAACTAAAACCAGGGAGCAGATGATCACGTCCTGGCTCAGAGACCCAGGACAAATCAGGAGAACTCACGTCGGGGAAACACCCCGTCGGAGGAATTGGTATAATTATAGTTTCGTGATGGTCTATTTTGGTGAGGCAGATAGATTAAATATTCTCATCCTGTTATCTTTAAGCGGAAATACATCACAAAATAATTCCCATGTTGCTTAAGGAATCGTGGTCATGAGTCATGACTGGTGCAGAAGCTTCTCATGATTCAATTGTTTTTCTTTCCTTCAGCTGCCGCTTTTCAGTCGTTGGTTTTTCCCAAGGGCCTGCACCCAACCGGCCAACCCTGCGTGAGATACAAAACTTGCCGGAGGATTGTCCGATCGTATGGTCGCATCTATTGTTTATTTGTTGATCGCTCGCCGCAGATCAGTTTTCCTCCGCATGTGCTTCAGGTTCAGAGGCGTCTTGATTCAGCTCCTAGCGAGGCTGTTGCATGCAACTCGTCCCCATCGTCGGTGCATGCCATCTTTAGCACCTAGTGCACCACAGTCCCCGGAGTATAAGCAAAATCGTAAAAAGCGCGCGAGAATTCAGGCAGCAGCGACTTCAGGCTTGCGGCGTGGGCAGATGGGCGTGCGACGCGTAGGAAATGCAAGATAGCCGATGTGTGCGATGATTGGGTGGGTGACTTCGCCGGGAGCCCTTATCTCCCTCCTTAAGCGGGAGCTACAGACCGCCGCACACCCCTGCTCCATCGGATGCGGTTCAGGCCCATAAAACTTCCCCGTGATTATTTCTCTCTTTTTCCAGTGTCTGTTTCTATTCTCCTTTTTCTCACGTATATTTCTATTCCTGATGATGATTGTCTCTCTTCAGATAGTGTGCTCCATCCTTCTTTTTCTCTCTCTTCTCTCTTCTCCCTATGTTTTGTTCTCTCAGTTCAATGATTATTCAAACAAACATGTGTCGATGGAATCAGGAGAACAAAGAACATCAGGACGAACGGTCAATAGAACTAGCACATAAATGAAATTGCAAAAATCACACGAAATAAGCTGGATCACCGAAATTTGCGAAAATTAACAGGGGTGTTCTTGAAGGTGCAATGAATCAATTTGAAGTGGAAAACCACTATTTTCTTAACAAAAGATTTCATGTTTTCTTGGGATTCCCAAACTTGCACCAAGAACAAAATTCAAGTCGAGAACTTGCAATCCTTCCTGCGTTGCTAAATGCCATTCTCCACATTTTCCCCCCGTTGCATTGTGTAAATTTCTTTGCTGAAATGAATATAGCCAACAATAGTTCAGAATAGGTAGATAGCAATGTCGCACACGGTGATTGGAATTTGTAACATTGATTTGTAGATTTATGAAAAAGTATTATATGATAATCTTTTTGCAATATTGATTGAGAAGAAGTGACTATTTGTGCTATTGAACTTGAAAAATGTAACAATGGGCAAAACAACCAGGGGGTGGGTGGGTGGGGGTGGGGGGGGACGACAACTAGGGGGGACAGAAGCTTTCAGTTCAGACTTCACTAGAAAAAATCAGCTTCAGTTTTGACTTCAGAGTTCACTCACTCTTGAGAGAAAAGTATCTAAAAGAGGATAATTTTGGAAAATCACACTTCTATGTTTTAGATGAGAGAAACATGGTAAAATGAAAGATGTGGTAAAAGGATGAGCATACTGCATAACATTTCATAATTCAATGTTGTATTGTAAGAACAAATATTGTCTTCTAGTGGAACTTAATAGTTTGCCAAGCTTGAAACCTCAAGTTTGTAACTAGGGGAGCATAAAAAATATTGCTTAATGTATAAGAAATACTAGAGAGAATAGTGCAATACTTACATTCAGATAGTAGATTCGTTATCATCTCAAGAGATGAGGTGCCTGATTAGAGACCAAAAGGCAGATTTAAAAAAGCTGCTGCACTTCTCTCATTTCATAGTTTAATACATAACGAGGTAAGCCAAAATTGAAGACACTTACGTGCTTCTCGATGAAATTCTGCACTAAAAGAATTTGTAGTGTGTTCTGCTTCTATGTCACTAGCTGGCAAATAAACTTCTTGCCAAGAGCTTGGACTTCTGCCTTTGTGAAAAATGGACAAAAGTATTTTGGCAAAGGGAAGCATTAGCTCTAGATGTGATTATGAAATTTAGTACGTCAGATTAGAGGTTGAGTGCTGCGAGAAGATCTAAATCTCACATTTGAGAATATCTCTACTGCAATGCCATACCTTAATCATATCTGCAGGACCAAGATTCAATTCAAATAAGTAGAAAAGTTTTAGCAAAAATGCAGTTGAGGGGTTAATGCAATAACCAAACTTGATATTCTGTCTTGGTACCTGAAAATATCTGATTTAGAAATCATGGATTACTATAGAGGGAACATAAATTCACTATGGAACAAAATATTACTTATAGAGGAACAACAAACTATTTTAAGAGGAACAAAAAGGTACTAAAGGATGAAAAGAACATACAAGAGGAACAAATGAAAGTAATGCACCAACTATTTAAGTAGCTCAATGGAGGAAAAACAAACATGACTAAAAAAGTGCATGTTAAGATATTTGTTAGATGTATATTTGAATGGAGCAAAAAAATGATGCTGAACAAAAGTTACTTGTTACTAAACAAATTTTAACATGACGAGGACAAATAATTAATATTAGGAGATAAAGAGTTACTATTGAGGGAACAAAAAAGAACTAATATGAACAAAAATTTGGTTCGAAGGGAACCAAAACTTACTCTTAGAGAACAAATGAATTATTTTAAAGGGAACAAAAAGGTACTAAAGGGGAATGAAAAAAATTTAGCCGGCAATTGAAGTAGGTTCGGTGGAAGAAAATCAAACATTGCCGAAAAATTGCACGTTTGAAAGAAATTTGTCAGATGTATATTTGAATGGAGCAAAACTTATTTTGACGCCGAGCAAAAGCTACTTGTTCCTGGAACATTTTTTTTGCGAAGGAATACTGGAACAAACTTTAACATGCTAGGAATAAATAGTTAATATTAGGTAAACCAAAAATTACAATGAAAGGAACAAAAATAACAAATATGGGACAAAATAAAGGATTACTAAAGGAAACATAAATTCAGTTCGAGGGAACAAAAACTTACTGTTAGTAGAACATAATATTAATTTAAGGGGGGGAGGGGGAAAAAGGTACCGAGGGAAATTAAAAAAAATATGAGACAAGCAATTAAAAGTAATGAGCCAATAATTGAAGAAGGTTATTGGATAAAAACATGACAGAAAAAATAAATTCCAAAGTGTCTCTTCTTCTGCCATAGGGTTGCCTCATTGCCCATTAGTTTTCAGATTTAGCATGTTACCATGGGCGGAGCCATGTGTGTGTCTTCATATCCCACATTTACACCTCTACTCATGGTGGTGGTGTGTTTTGTTCGTGTTTTGCAGTCGAGGATTGGACACCAACCAACTTGGTTTTCTGCATTTCAAGACGAAAGTGGCCAAAAGGTGGCTCAAAAGAACAACAATTAGCCCAGGAGATATATCTATTATGAATTCACAAATCACAAACCTCTATCATGAAAAAGAGTCATGAATGAACACCCAATATTCACAGAACAAACAAATTAACAAGTTAGAGTACACAAACCATACAAAACTAGAGGAGTAAGGGAACAACAAAACCACACCTCATATCCCCGTTGATGGCGAAGAGATGGCGACCGGAGGAGAAAACCCGATCGCCGAAGAAGCCAGGAATAGCGACCATGGGACAAGGCGAAGGTGGAAAGGAAAATGACGACACTAGAAGAAGAAGCATCACTGCACCATGGGATGTAAAAAGCCGGAATAGCTAATTGGGCTAGGCCCAAATCAAACAAAGGAGTACGTGGATATCTCTAGCAATGAGCAGGATATAGGAAATTTGGATTTCGCCAGCTGCAACCTAACTCGCGCGGGCACCACACCTTTTTCCTGGGCTTCTCGGAGCAGGTGGATGAGCTAAGGTTGGTAGCTCCATAGACTGTCTGTGTCACTTGGATGCGATCTATGATGAGAACAATGTGGGCTAAGAGCCTTCAGGATCTGTAGGGATTTGTTGAGCTTTTTGCACTAGTGACCCACTAGGATAGGAGCACTGAGCCACTGGCATCACTGACAAAAAAAAATTTGTTTTCTTTTTTGGAGTGGGTATCGAATAATCTTAGAAAGATGAGGAAATTTAGGTTGGCCCTTTTTAAGCTGGTTTGGATGGAGTTGGAGACAGGTGTGGGGAAAAGAGAGCCATTTCTTCTCTGCCTTCCTGCAGCTAGAAAAGCACATCACTCCCTATCACCTTTTGTAACAGGGAGAATTAGATAAATGCCACTACAACCCTATCGATTCCGAAAAATACCATTACAAAAACTTGTCTTCAAGAAATGCCATTACAATTTAGGTGAGTGTTCTAGAAAAAAATGTCTAATACAACAATGTGACCAATGTGGTTCAATGTCTAATACAACAAGTGCGCATTTAGGTGAGCGTTCTAGAAAAAGAATGTGACCAATGTGGCTCTAGTACATAGGCAAACTCAATATACACCAACACTAAATTCCTTCTTTTTGGCCTTCTCGCGCTGGACGGGGATCCGGTTTTCGCCGGTGGCGTACTAATTTGGCTGCTCTTACATCGAGAGCTAGCTAGCGCGGTGCCCTAGGTGCTGATATGGCATTCACTAGCTGGACCTAGCAACAAAGATCATGAGGCCTTTTTCCGAGGTGAAAACCCATGATCTAATCTTCACCAATTGGATCCAGCAACATCGATGTATGTACGTGGCTTCCTTGTTGAAGATGTTGGTTGGAGCTCGGCTTTCGGGGTGAGGCCCATTGGTCTGACCTTTGCTGGTTGGGCTTGACAATATCGACATATGAGCGTCGTTCCCTTCTTTCTTGAAGGCACTATCTTGGAATACTGACTTTTCGAGTGAAAACCCTTGGTCTAGCTTGCAATGGTTGGACCCAACGATGATTCTTGGAGATGTCACTTCGATTTGGTCTTTTGGTTGGGCCAGGCTACGATCATTGGAGGTGACACTTCGGTGTGTCCTTCAACCTCTGTGTTGATACTTGTTTTTGGGCCATCGCACACGGGGACTACTAGTCCACGGTGATAGGATGAGGTAGTTGATAGAGAAACTGATTGTCACAAAGCCAAGGGTGTTTCCACGAGGCTGTCTCAGCATGACATTGTTTGTCATTCCGTTTTTTCCTTCTGTAAAGTGATTTTTCGGACTTTTGTTGCCTTTGGTAACTTTTGTAATAATTTTATGGCTACGTGCATTCTTATTTGGTGTAGAGGCTGAGAGAAATGGAGCTTCCTTTTGTAAAAAGAGAAAGCCAACACTAAATTCCTTGTTGGTATATTTTGCAAGTTGGAGAAAACGGATCAAAATTAACTTGAGGGCTGTTGCTCCGGCGTTCCGTGCCGTGAACCGTCAATCTCCAATCCCTCCCCACTTCCCAAAAGAGGAAAAAGAAAACGTTCATTTTCAAGGAGATGCTCCCAAATGTTGATGTGTTCTACCAAAAGCTGCACCGTTATATGGTCAAAACTATGTTGTTTGTTCTCTTCAGATCAAAAGTATGTAGTGAAGATGGTGCAATTTTTGAACGACGAGTTGATGAGGACGGATAGAGTTTTCCTAGCCTCCTCCGATCCCACCGTGGAGCTGAACCTTTTAAGTACCGGTGGTCATCAAGCGAGTTGACATATCTGTTGATGGCTACAGTAGTGGCTGGCGGAGCAGTTATAATTTGGCAATTTTGGGTGGAATTTTGTAGCTACAGAGGGTACTTGTCTGGTGTACTTTATTGGTGCCCTCTATTTGAAGCTTAATTAGTTTCGAATGTTCCACCTAATCTGTTGGAATTAAAGCACCAAACACTAGCTCAACTGACAAAATGCAGAAAGGGGTGGTTGTTTTCTGTTTGCGTTGCAGGAGAGACGATGCGATGGATTCTTTTAGGTGTCACGCACTGTTTTCATTTCCTGGCCTTCATCACTGGTTACTTGAAATGAAAGCATTCGTGTACGCTCTAGTTCTATTTTCCCATCAGTCATGCAAATCACTTCTCGTTTAAGTGCTGACTGACATCATTTCAAGAATCCAATCATCAAGATTCATTTGGCCAGTTGGTCCAACCAAACATGGCTGCATATTGTTTCGTATTCATTTGTAAGGTTATATAACAGGCCGGTTGCGTAATCTGGTGAAGATATATATAACAACTTAGAATATATACAGCACGTCCTCCAGATTCATGTTTTTTTTTCAAAACGGAGGCAAAATTTTTGCCGCATTCCATTAATTAAGGAGGAGTTATATGACAAAGACAAAGAGTTGAAGCAAAAAGAAAGAGGGAGAAAAATTGAGACAAAAGCCTACTATCTCGGAATGGAGTTTCCCAAATGCTTCGCCCCGGCTATAACCTAGTTTCTTGCCTCCTCCTTTACTTTGGCGAAGATCGTTGGAGGCGCTGAAGAGACCCCCTTAAAGACCCTTGCATTTCGCTTAATCCATATTTCCCACGATACTAGCATTAGGAACGAGGCCATGGCCTTCCTCTGGTGGTTCATATTTTGAACGATGTTAATCCAGCATTGTCTTACTGAGACTTGTGTAGCCTATATGGACAAATCAAGGTTGGTTAAGCCTAGCCCATGTTTTTTATGATGGCAGTGATTTGCTTGTCATTGAAGTGTTATTATTCGGACTTTGTGATTAGCAGCTGATCCATGTCTACCAAGAATCCCATAACAGAAATGTTTACCGGCGTTATGGACCAATTAGCATATCATATCGCTGGACCCTATCACTAAAGCATCGAAAATAACTGCACACCAAGATCTCACCAACAAATCGGTCAGGCATCATATCAAAAACTCAAGTAGTTGTGGTTTTGTACCTCGTACTCAGGTTGAAACATAATTCATGATTAGTACACATACATAATCATAGCACATTATATAATCTTTTCTGTTGAAAGTGTTATTTAAGCTTAATAAGTATTGTTATTGAGATTTTGGGGTAAACGTAACTGTCATGAGTTGAATACATGCACGAGACAGGTCGACAGATACTGCACAAATACAGACAGTCCTATTCGTTGTGATTCTTTGTAGAGTAGAACAATGATAATCGAACCATCATGCAATTGCCGCAGCTTAGGGTCTGGTGAGCTATGCAACTTTCAGAGTATCTATTATATTATCAAAATAAGATAAAAGAGTCATGGCATTCGTTTACATAGAGTGAAATTATATGCTCCGATAATCATAGTCGGTTCAAATTATAACAGCTCAGATTAATTAGATATATGCTATAGTCCTAAAGAAGCACGTGTTCTCAAAATGTTTTAAATGAATCTCTTTGGTTGGCATTGCGTATTTGGTGTTCTATGCATAGTAACACGCTCGGACACTATCACGTCGCCCATGCGATCTCTAACTTGGCTCTACTATCTTTTGTATCCTTTATAAACCAATGCAGTGCAAGAGATCATGTAAGACTTGGAGCTAATGCTACCTGCGATGAGAGCACGTTCTCTCTCGATCAAATCATCAAAGATATGCAAGGCAAGATTTGGAGCTAATGCATCTATACATAGCTGCAGCATTAGTTGTTTCTTTTTGAATAAATTGCGCGAGAGGTCCACTAACTTGGCAGGTGTGATCATCTTTTTTTCGATAATGGAAGTTTTTATTGATTCTCATCATCACATTAAGATGATACAAATAATAAAAGTTTACTCCCGGCCTCTGCATAGCTAAGATGTACACAGTCCAAGATCCGCAAACATGAAAGCATAAAACAAGACAAATAAAAATAAAAGATCCAAAGAAAAATTGATCAATGAATGAACCACTGCTGATGAAGATTAGCCAGACACTAAGAAAGGGAAGCAGTCGTCCTAAGTGAGGACCGCCATCCATGCTAAGTGAAGTATTCCTTGATCACCCGCTCCAACTGCATACACGTCACCACAACCATATCCCGAGATTTTGGCGTCTGAAGCAAATCTAAATCCATGAACTCTCAAAAAACAAATCTAAATCCATAAACTTGATAAAATGGTGCATATTTGGTCCAAGACTATTAATAACCTAGCCACGCAGGACAAAGTGCACACGTGGCATCTGAGCTAGCTTAGGGGGCATTTCATGGAATCATGAGGTATGTTCTTTTTGCAAAAAGGTTCTTGCAATGTGCTCTCTCTCTCTCTCTCTGCCTCGTGAATTTGTTTGCTTGTCTGGTTGGCTTTGAAGTTAATTTCGGATCCTTTTGTCAAATGGTTAAAGTATCATTGATTTCAATTGATTCAATCTTTAGCACAGCACAATCTAATGGCGAGAAATTCAATTGATTTTTTGAAAAAATTAATCTCTCTAGGAAGTCTGTATCTCTCTCCAATTACTCTTCTTCCTGTGTCTGGATTCTTCGCAACGCGGGGAACTGCTTGTTGCTGCTGCAGTCACCACACTCGTCTAGTAGAACATGTAGAATACATGGGCGCTGCCAGATGTCTACGTGGACGTAGTCGGCGGCAAGGACTGCCCAACGATGCAGTCGTTGCTGCACCCTGCACACCAGGCAATCCAGCGAGGGGAGCAGCCGGATCACGTTGAATGAGCGCGACACCCTCTCTCCCGTCGGCTCGGCGAGCTACGACGCCGACGCGGCAGTCGCATTGCTTGCCTCGGACAGTGTCTCCGTCGTCGCGGGGCTTGAGTAGGTCGCGAATGTTGGAGGATTTAGCGAGCTGCTCAACGAGCATCTTTACGGGGCGCAATGGCAGCACCTTCATCTTCTGCTCAATCTTCTCAAGGTAAATCTCTACAATTAGTTTTTCAAAACTAAGTAGTGCAAATTTTATAATTAACTATATATATATATATATATACACACACAGTCGCATACATCACAATAATTGTGAAATCCATAGACTGTAAGCTAGAATTAAAGAAGATTTTTCATGAAAGACATATTTGAATGTCATGTTTCTGATACCCTCTAATTCATTACACAAAACATGAATTGCGTAATTAATAATATAACTAAACCGTGATCCACTTTCGGTCCACGTCTTAGGCCTTCAGGAGCCAAACGTGAAAAGTTCTGAAGTACATGTATGTTGCTCGCTTTGCGCAATCAACTTGATCTTTTTGGTGGGCTTTTTTGACGCATGAAACTCAATAATAGACACTAAAAATCCAGCCACGTATTTACACGGGCCACACCGTTAGTTCAATCTGAAGTTTACCAGGATGCCAAAATTGCAGTTTCTGGTCTGATTGTGGATTACTGTGGAGCACACAATTTGTTGAAAAAGTGTATCTAGCTATTAGCTAGCACTTTTGACAAAGCCAGTGAAATAAGATGCTCAGGTTGAGGTTGGGTGTCTCAACTCCCAGGGTTGCTTTTGCTTCACTCCTACTCAAGCAAGTAGACCAAACAGTTAAAATCAAGTGCCAAATGCATCTGTTCCTGCCCCGACATTACAGTCATATAATCACCTCCTTGATTATATCGCTCTCTACAGCTGCAACACGATCACCCCTGCTACTAACAACAGCTGCAGCTGCAATATAACAGAGACCTTCACACTCTGCAAGAAGCTAGAGTTGCTCCCTGCATGCACACGTAGTGAGCTCATGGTTCAGCTTTCTGCGATGAAGCGGGTGAAGGGGCAGGCCCCACTGTCGGTGGTGGTGGCGATCATCGGTGGGCTGGCGCTGGCGGGCATCATCTTCACCGAGGACCTCCGGGCACTCACTGGTACACAATGCTCAACGCTAAGCATGTCATCATAGACAATTAGTAGTCACACATTTAGTACTACAGGTATAAAACCAACTGATCTGCAGTTCTGCGTTGCATGCACTTGTGTGTCTGTGCCTAGCGTCACCTTGTGCAGCATCTTAGTTTTTTTACCCTTCTTCCATTGGCGCTATTTTTAGAGGTTAAGGACAAGGAGAAGGCAAAGAAGAGGATGTCGCTATGGACCAAGATGAGGACGTCTACTCTGTCGGCCGAGGCCGTGACACCGCCGCCGGTGAAGATGGCGTTCGACCCAAGCCGGTGCAGCGTGACGAAGGGGTATTGGGCGTACGACAGGTCGAGGAAGCTGCCTTACACCGACCAGACGTGCCCATACATAGACAGGCAGGACTCTTGCCAGAGGAACGGCAGGCCGGACAGTGACTACCTGTACTGGGCTTGGCATCTTGACGACTGCATTTTACCAAGGTCAGCATGCATTCCATTTTCAGTCCAGCTTCTCATCGAAAAGAGTGAGACGGAGGTCAGACTTTAAGTGAGTGAAGCGTAAGCTGGCTGGGCCATTTCATTTAAGGATTTGCACTTCTATTTTTGATTTAAAAAAACCATTTCATTTTGTTCGTTGCTGGGAATATATATGTTATCGATCGGTAAGAATAGAGTACCTTACTTTTGGGCCTGTCGGTCAAGTCACCATCGTGCAAATGCAAAGAGATACGCTATGATTATACTGCTATTCAGTGGGAATTTGTAGAAGAAAAATTGTTTTAGGGCATCGGGAACTGGCATATGCCGTTATTGAAATTAAGACTTTCTCCAGTTCAAAACGCAATCGTTGCGGGTTGGCTCTTGGGTCCTCGTGGTCACATTTCAACCAGACAGGTTGGGCCTTAGAAGTGGGCAATTCTCTGATCGATGTTCCTACGAAAGCCTCCCCTTGTCTGTAACGGGCCGGGCTACTCTGTGATACTTTGCCACAATTCTGTCCTGATAATTTGCTGCGATCACTAATCGGTTAGGAGTGCGTACGCAGATTTGACCCTGCAGACATGCTGGAGAAGATGCGGGGGAAGCGGATGATGTTCGTGGGCGACTCGCTGCAGCTGGGCCAGTGGCTCTCCTTCGTCTGCCTCGTAAACTCCGTCGTGTCGGACACCGCCAGGTCCATGCAGCGCAGCCGAACCCTCTCCGTCTACACCGCAAAAGTACGTAACCAACATTCCGGCTGATGGCGCCGAAGCATCCATGCATGGCCTAATCTTACAGCATCCAACGACGTCTCTGCCTGGCAGGAGTACAACGCGACGATCGAGTTCTACTGGGCGCCGTTTCTGGTGGAGTCCAACTCCGACCGGAACATCAGGCTCGGGGCCGACGGCAGGGTGCTGCACGTCGACGCCATCGAGGAGCACGCCAGGCACTGGAAGGGCGCCGACATCCTCGTGTTCGACAGCTACGTCTGGTGGATGACTGGATACAGGATCAAAACAGTGTAAGCGAGCTGCAGTTGTGTACGCTCCAAAATCTTGGTGCATATCACGAAGCGAGTGGGTGACCGACTGTGTGTGCGGCGCGATCGCTGCTCGTCTCTTTCAGGTGGGGCTCGTTCGGGGACGACGGGTACGAGGAGATGGACGCCTGGGTCGCGTACCGGCTGGGCCTCAAGACATGGGCCAACTGGGTCGACGCCAACATCGACCCCAGCGCCACCAGGGTCTTCTTCATGTCCATCTCCACCACGCACATGAGGCACGTCGACCTCCTAACTTTCACACCCAAATCGAGGATACCTGCTTCGTCAAATCTGAATTTTCCGATGCTGTTAAATTCATCTAATTGTTTCAGGAGCGAAGACTGGGGCAGGGAAGGCGGCATCAGGTGCTACAACGAGACGTGGCCGATCACGCGGAGTGGGTACTGGGGCAGCGGCTCCGACCGGCGGATGATGGAGGTGATGTCGGGCGTGCTGGGCAGGATGCGGGTGCCCGTCACGCTGCTCAACATCACGCAGCTCACGGAGCACCGTGTTGACGCCCACGTCTCCGTCTACACCGAGACCGGCGGCCTCCTGGTCACCGACGAGCAGAAGGCCGACCCGCAGCGGTACACCGACTGCATCCACTGGTGCGTCCCCGGCGTGCCTGACACATGGAACCAGGTCCTCTACGCGCACTTGTAGCTGCGCGCACGCACGCACACACGCACTCGTAGCAACAAGAAACAGACGGGAAACGACGAAATTTGAGGAAATATAAAGTTGGATCGATCGATACTCGATAGCTCAATTCAAGATCTAGTACAAGTGATCACCCTCACATGCTTGCATTGCCTGCTCACACGCACATACACACACGCAAATGCAGAGAACACCCAAGAAACAAACGTACAACAACAGGTACGCAGCAACAGCACCGGCGCGCCAATGGCATGGGCGATCGGTTAAACGACACGCACACCTACTAGTCGTATCCTGTAGTGTACACCATGGCTGGCCTAGCTAGCGCGCGCGTCGATCGCTAGCATGAACCCCGCTGGCCGGGCCGGCGTTATCCCAGGGTCCCGTTGGCTTTCCCGTTCGCCGTGCCGTTCGCGTTCCCGTTCCCGTTGGCCACCGCCCCGTTCCCGTTGGCGTGGCTGCCGGCGGTGTGACCGGATGCAGCAGAGTTGTGGGAGGCGATGAGGCGGCCGGAAGGGTCGTTGGAGGCCTTCCACTGCTCCACCCACTCGATGGCCGCCGGCGTGCTGCACGCGATGCTCGGACCCCACGGCACCGTCTCCCTCGCCGAGTCCTGCATCAAGATTCAAGATTAATTTCCCCTTTTTCGTCAGTAAATCGTTCCAAAGCAGCATATATAGTTGCAGAATCCGTCAGTGCACTGCTCGGTGTCTGTCTGAATCACCTGAGGGTAGAGCCTCTCGAATATCATCCGGTAGTAGTACGCCTCCTTGTTGATGGGTGTATTGTATGGGTACGCTTGTGCAGCTTCCTTCATCATCTCATCAGTGACCTGAAAGGACAACAGCACGGTAAATAAAATAGAGGAAGGTCATGCTAAGTGGATAATTTAGGTGATTTAGGAGATGTACGCTACGGCTGAAATGGTTATTAGTAAATTACCTGCTGGTCAGTGAAAGCTTTCAGGCCATCAATCCAGTTGTAGCCAACACCATCACTGAACTGCTCTTTCTGCCTGTAGAGAATATGCTGTGTACGGAAACATTGCAGAAGCACTAGTTCAGAACACGGTGTAAACGCAGGATATCTTAGAAGCTCCCGGAGCTGGTGTTTGTACCTTTGGCAGGTAAGGCTCGTCCTCGTCGTCGAACGCCTTCCTCATTACCCACTTCTCGATGCGACCCTGTTCACGATCGTACTGCGCGGCAGCAAGAAAAAGAAAACGTCAGAAAATTCTGAGCAACAAAAACGAAGCTAGCACAATCATTTCTCCTTCACGTCAGAGATAATATTTTACCAGTTTCCATTCGGGGTCCATGCTCATGGCGACGTCAATGAACTCCTTGTCGAGGAACGGCACACGGACTTCCAGCCCCCAGGCCGACGTCGCCTTGTTGGCACGTAGGCAGTCATACTGATGGAGCGCTTTCACCTGCGGATTATTACAGTTTCGTGTCAAACAGGATGAGAAATTTACAGGTGTTCTTAGTTGTTTGCGTGGTACTGGTGTAGCACCTTGCGGCAGGTTTCCTTGTGGAACTCCTCCTTGTTGGGGGCGAAGTGGAAGTAGAGGTAGCCACCCAGGAGCTCATCAGACCCTTCCCCTGACAGCACCATCTTGACTCCGAGCGCCTTGATCTTGCGCGCCATGAGGAACATCGGCGTGCTAGCCCGAATCGTCGTCACGTCATAAGTTTCGTTGTGATAGATGACCTCCTCGATCGCATCAATGCCATCCTAGAAAGACCCAAATGATTCATCACTCATCGATACTTCGACCCCAGCTCTCCATGAGAAGGTTATGGCACAAGGCCTTAAGATTTCAGATTTTAATTTCAAATTTCTGGGGTTATACTTGTAAGTCATGTGAATTGTTTTGTTATGGCTTGTCTGATCAAGTCAGCCCGTGAAACGTGCATACAGTTCCTTTTTCCTTTTCTTTACCTGGACAGTGAAATGGAACTCATGATGGATGGTTCCTAGATAGTCAGCTACCTCTCTGGCAGCCTTCAGATCAGGTGATCCCTGAAATGTCGGAAGAAAAAAATTAAAATCATCAGCAAAACATGGTTCTTGAAGAAGGCAAAGTAACAAAAAACTGGACAAAAACCTCTAGGCCAACAACGAAGGAGTGGAGCTCACTGCCGAACTTCTCGGCGGCTTCGGTCTCGATGAGGTGGCGCTTGGTAACCGAGGCGACAAGAGAAGAGTCGAGGCCACCGGAGAGGAGAACACCGAAGGGCACATCTGTCATGAGCCTCTTGATGACAGCCTACAAAAATGGAGCAGATCACACACACGCACACATGGTCGATCGGTCAATGGCTTAGTGCTACTGTGTCAGTCACCATTACACTACATATAAAGCAATAACTACGTGGTAGTGTGTGGTATGTACCTTCTCGAATGCCTCTCTGAGGACAAGGGGCTGGTATGGCGTGGCCGGGACGTTCTCCAGGAACCACTCCGGGTTGTACCACCGCCGGAGCGCGCCATGGACGCTCGAGTAGAGGTGCCCGGGAGGGAAGAGCTTGAATTTCGGGCACTCCTCGTTCAGCGCCTTCATCTCGGACGCAATCCAGACGGAGCCTATTACACCACCAAAATCAACAGAGGTCAGTATGTCACCGCCTCCTAGTTTCTAACGAACTCTGTAGCACCCGGAGCAGAGTGTACCGTCGCTGCCCCAGCCGATGTAGAGGGGGTTGACGCCGATGGCGTCGCGGGCGGCCATGTACGTCTTGTTGCGGGTGTCGTACAGGACAAAGGCGAAGACGCCGTCCAGCATGTTGACGAAGTTCTCGCCGTATTCCTCATACTTGAGACAACAGCAGCAAGGAAGATCGACATCAGTATTCAGGTTTTTACTCTCTTTCTTTTTGTGCGAGGCTAAATTTGGTCATTCGAAGCTGGAACCGAACCGATATATCGTACCAGAGGGATGATGACCTCGCAGTCACTGCCGGTGGTGAAGGTGTGCTTCGCAGCGAACTGCTTTCGGATCTTCTTGTGGTTGTAGATCTCTCCGTTGGCCTTTTTTTTCAACAACGCAATTAGAAAGCGATAGACGATAAACAATCTACTACTGACACCACGTGACAACGAGACCACGTGTAAAAACAAGGCCATGCATACCACGACGACGACGGACCGGTCCTCATTGTACAGGGGCTGGTCGCCGGAGAGCGGGGAGACGATGGCGAGCCGCTGCTGAGCGAGGAAGTTGCCCTCGCACTGGTACAGCCCGGACCAGTCCGGTCCCCTGTGCTTCAACCTGCATCATATCGAATCCAACACGTCACCGGTCAAAAATTCACCCCGGCTCGTACCAACAAGAACAATTAATAACAACTAAACACAGGGTGCTTAATGAACAACGAAGATTCCCATGTTCTTTTCTAAATCTGCCCTTGCTGTTCAATTCTTTACGATTCCTACACGACCCCCCGCAAGGAGACAGAAAGACCAACAAGGACAAACAACAAAAAGAACTCCATCTTGATTCCCATGGATAGCTCTTTCCGGCAAGTCCAAGAACACGCATGGACGTACACCGATATCAACGACATGTTTATCATCCCAAAGGACGAAAACCTCAATCATTTCAACGAAATGGATATAAGAACCGCAAGGAATTTGGAGATGGAGAGTGTAGCGGGTGCTTGCCTACGGGAGCAGGCGAGGACGCGAGCCCTCTTTGCCTGCGACCAGTCGGCGCAGCCGAGGACGGCTAAAATCCCACACATGATGCGCGGCGACGGCGACGGCGAGCAAGTTTCGGGGTGGGTGAGATCAAAGTGAGACGGTGAATAGCCGGTGGGCGAGCGGCGCATTTATAGCCGATCCGCGCGGCTCCGGGGCCTCGCGTCTGCGACCCAGCAGCAAACTCTCGCTGGCGCGGCCAACGGGACACGTGGCGGGACTTGGTTCGGCGGGTTCCGTGCGCGGCGGGAGTTTATCCCCCTTCCGGATGCAGCAGCGCCGAGTCAGCGTGGGGCCCGGCGCCCGGCGCCCGGCGCCCGCGTCAGCTCCGGATCGGGGCCGTCAGATCTCGAATCGACGGCTGCGCGGGGCGCTTGAGGGAGGTTGGTTGGTGGGGTTGGGCGGACGGGGACCCGCCGGATTCACCAATGGCCGGCTGTGTGCTTTGCTGCGATGTTTAAGTTTAAGCTTCCTTGTGAGGATTTTCTGCGGATGATGATGCAAACAACGCCATTATTGTGAGCGTTTTGGATATGATTAATATATCAACGGTAGTTAGTTTACCAATGAACACGGACGTTATTATGATGCTCTGAAGATTCGCTGAATCCATCTTCTAGGCTTATAATTGTCATGTCAATATGGATATGATGCTATAGTCATACCGACTATCACTAATCCAGCTACATGGGTTATTACTGAATATTTCGTTATCTAAAGACTACGTACAGCCAATATTTTACCGTGGCACTCCAGCTTTTATCTGGATGTTCTACCGATGGACGTTTACTCGCCTATCGAAATCCATTAACCTAGCATTATTTATTTGAGATTAGTATTTATTAACTTAATACTTGGATTGAAAATATACTCATACCATTCAACTTTATCTCTTCTTTATCTAGATTGGTTGAATGGTGGAGGCAATAGTCATGGTGGCCGCGAAGTACAAAATGTCTCTTTGGCTTAGGAGACAAAATTAGGATTTCGCGTGAAGCATCGTCATCCCATCTCATACCCTCATCACCATTGTTGGAGGTGGCCACCATACAGTTGTTAGCAGCGTTGGGACCTCTCCTCCCTGTCCAGGCTCATCGACTCCCCTTCATCTCATTTTTTCGATGAGCAATGTGGTCGTTAAGCGGCACGACAACGTCGGGTGGCAGGGCGACGGGTCCGGGACGGCACGACGTACTCGGAAGATTTGGTGACATGTTGAAGAGGTGGTCCTGGTGGCTTTTGGCAGTGGCCTTGGAGTCTTGGTGTGCAGATGATGATATGACATTCATTGGTTGGATATGGTAATAAGGATATTGGGACATTTTTGAGCACTGGTTCATGCTTTTCGGAGTAAAACTCTTGATCTGGCTTTCACTGGTCGGATGCAGCAACAATGACATATGTATGTCATCCCCTTCTTAAGGGCGTTGTTTTTTATGCTAGCGAACTGGCTTTCACAGCTTAGATCTGGCGATGAGGGTATGACGGTGTCTTGTGCGTTGATACCTGATCTCTAAGGTCAAACCTCATCAATCTAGTCTTCACTGGTTGGATCTAGCAATATTGATGTACTTGCGTCATCTCCTTCTTGAAGACATATCTTGAAAGATGGTAATCTGTTTCCCGAGGTGAATGCCCTTGGTCTAGCTTTCACTAGTTGGAGCCGGCTTGGATCCTTGGTTCTATTGAAGCTGGCCACATTTTTACAACTTGTTTGTTTTTTTCTTTTTCCTTTTTAAGCTGATTTGTTTTGTTTCGATTGTTTTGATATTATTCAATACAGAGATCACGGAGATCTCCTCTTTTATGTAAAGATTGGTTGCACGTCAAATAAGCTAGCTAGGCTGACCAGGTTTAGCCACGTCAGCCTTAAATTAAATCAGTGTTCCAGAGTTCTTCTGACGTAGGGCGGTGAAGCTGCGAAAGAACCGAAACCGAGAAAGATTGTTCTCAAGTTTATATATTAGCTAGTTGTAGAAAGCTAGCTAGAAATAGTTATCTTTAGGAACAGCGAAAGGAACCGGTGTTATGTGAGGAGCAGACAACGGCGGAGGCTGCTTATACAAGAGTGGGCCTCGCGCAATGCCGCACCAGCAATGGCTAGCTACTTACATTCGCTGCTCTTTTGAGTTTTTTTCCTTCTCCTGTCATGCCAGCTGATGCATAGGAGCATTAGAACTGAAGACAAATCAAGCTCATAAAAGTTTGGTCGTACCTTACCAGTTGGCACTTGCTCTTGTCGACCTAGGGAGCGTATTCACCATATATGTTAAATACGTTCATCGCAATCATCATCGATATATGCACTCTAAAACAATCAGGAGTTGTCTCTTGGATGTTTTTACAGACAAGTTTGGTTGTACAGAGAATTTGGTCACGCGCCCAACACAAATTATATCGTGCGTCTCAACTTTTTTAATGAATCGTGTATGTGCATATATTTGACCTGACTTTTTTCGTCTAAGGGACACCAACAACACTAAAAAGAAAGAGAACCTAGAGTACTTTTGTGTCAATGTTCCATCCAGAGCCTTCTTTGGTTGGCCCTCCACAGCGAGGTTCTTACTGCCGATAAAGAGGGGGAGCTATTTTGTGAAGCCACGCGTAAAGGTAAATTGCGTGCATTCTGATAGCCATATGTCTCACGTACATATCATTATCGAAAGTCGATCATAATTTGTGTTTGTCCACTCTGTTCACAGACCTTCTTCCACCCTTTTCTCTGTCTTTTCACTGGCGAGCAGTCACACCACCACTATTGCCGGTGACAAAAAAGTAAAGAATAGTCTACTTTGAACTTGTTTGCAAAAACTTTCAACTAACCAATATCTAACTTTCAACAAAAAAAATCATATCTAACTTTCAACAAAAAAAATCGTTTCCAACTAGATGGATAAAAAATTTCAACTAGACAAATCTCAACTTTCGGTTTCACATTCATCAGCTTAAAAGGAAATCAAATGCAAACTCTTCCAACTTTCACTATATAAATCTTAGCTTTCACTCCTAAAATTCCAACTTTCAACTCAACCGATCTGAACTCTAACCCCTAGATCCCAACTTTCAACCTCACAACAATAAACTTATAACTAGCAAAATGCTAGGTTTCAACTCAAAAAAAGTGAAAAACCGATGGGGAAAGACCAAATATTACACCGAGATCTACCCACAAGTTTTTTAGACGAAGGAAGGATTTTATTTCTCTGAACCCGCATCAAGATGGTGCAACACACAAAGGGTATCTCCCGGCCTCTGTAATCTCATGCACACAACTAAACAATTATTACAAAAGCCTAGAAAAAACACCCAACTGAACATTAGGTGTATAAAAGGAATAGCAAATAGATATATGAAATTGGAATGACAAAGCAGTCTCGATTCCCTCACGGTGTGCTCAAGCGGTGATTAAACCCAGTTGTGTGTAGTGAATAGGTCCCTCAAAACAGTCTTGAGTGATCTGAATGCCGAAAGAACAAGCTCCCATCCCTCTAGATGCTACAACGGCAACCAGAACCGAAACCAGTGCGTACACTTGTAGATAACCTACAAAGGATTACATAAATTTTACTTGTCAAACACAACGTCATTTCTACACGACCATATGAACCAACACAAGCAGATGCACCCACCAAGACTAGGGCACGCATGCCCTTATCTAACCCATTCATAGACCAATTAGATCGGCTATACTAGTGGGAAGACGTTATCCGGACCCCACCTGTGTGACCTGCCATGTGAAACATACTACTGGGTAGTCAAAAATAAGTGATGAATTATTTCATCGTGATTGTAAAAACAATAGTTTAAGATGCCCATCCAGTTTCTTTTACGTAGGTTATCGTTAGTGAGAATTACTCCCCTACGTAGATATCGTGATAATTTTATTTATTTTTAAAGGTATTTTAAGCTTCCAAAGCTTTCTATTAGTGATTGGTGCGTCTTGATGCACAAGTTGAGTGTAAAGGGGCTTAACAGAAAAATCTCCACTTTGGTGCAGATTCCAAGTGAATCTATCCTTTTTGAGAGTCAAGATCACCTAAGCCACCCGAGTTGTGAGCTCCAATATGTGCAACGAATTATGTCCGACAATTCCACGTCTAAGAGAGGCATTTAGTGGGTTAGTGCTCACAACTTGTGCCACAGTAGCATGTTTGTTGTGAATAATGTTAAATAACTACGAATATTGTGTAGATAGAGGCGGAGTTACCAAGCCAAATGTCCATCCAGAACCGGATTTGAGAACCATCTTAGGCTAGAAAGCTCCATGTCTCATCAGAGTGGATTTGACTTTCATGAGGCTGACCTAGAAATAGAATCTCCCGATTTACCTTCGATTTGCGTCAACGTCTGTTCTTTAAATATTTTCACTGGAGTAGGGTCTGTCAGGTTTCCTCCTCATTGAGTAACTTGAAGAGCCATTTATAGAGGAGGCTAATTTTTTATATATCTAGGTCCTGAATACCAAAGCCACCTTGGTCCCTAGGTCTACATATAGTACTCCACTAAGCGGGTTTGTACTTTTTCTTATGTTCATGACTTTGCCAGTAGAATCTGGACCTAAAGTAATCGAGATGTTTAAGAACCCCACGTGGTACCTTGAAAAAGGAAAGCATAAACATGGGTAGACTGCTAAGCACGGAATTGATTATAACAAGGCGTCCGGCGGTTGAAATTTTTTGCCTTCTCCAGCTATTTAGGCACTTCTCAAAATGATCTTCAACCCCTTTCTAGTCCGAATTCTGGAGTTTCTT
The DNA here is from genome assembly GCA_019208055.1 of Stipa capillata. Classification (NCBI taxonomy): domain Eukaryota; kingdom Viridiplantae; phylum Streptophyta; class Magnoliopsida; order Poales; family Poaceae; genus Stipa; species Stipa capillata. The sequence continues at coordinate 271,435 of JAGXJF010001026.1, read as the reverse complement.
ATAATGAATAGGGATACCGAGGTAGCGGAAAGGGAAGCAACCAAGCCCGTACCAAAAGAGTTGTTTGTATTGGTTCTCAATGTTTATAGTCTCACCAAAGCAAGATATCTTGCTCTTGTGGAAATTAATTTTAAGACCGGACAATTTCTCAAAAGCGCACAAAAGCAGCTTTAGATTTGTTGCTTGTGCCAAGTCATGATCCATGAAAAGAATGGTATCATCTACATACTAAAGAATTAAGAGACCGTCATCTACTAAATGAGGAACTACCCCGTGTATCTGACCATCCAATTTGGTGTGGTCAATAATAACAGCTAACATGTCAACAACAATTTGAAGAAAATTGGTGATAGCGAATTGCCTTGTCTTAACCCCTTTATGGTTTGGAAATATGGTTCAATATAATCATTGAATTTAATGCTCACACTCCCTCCCGTGACAAAGCTTTGTACCTAGTCACACCATTTAGGGGAGAAACCTTTCATCCTTAGTGTTTGTTGAGGAAAGGACCATTTAACTTTATCACAAGCTTTTTTCCAAGTTGATCTTAAAAATGACCATGTTTAGTTTTTTTTATGTATCTCATGTATTACTTCATGGAGAATCACCACTCCATGCATAATATATCAACCAAGCATGAAAGTTGTTTGCATCGGTCAAACAACATGTTTGGCCATCGAGGTTATCCTATTATCCCTACTTTGGTGAAAATCTTAAAGCTAACATTAAGAAGGCAGATCGATCTATATTGTTATATTTTATTTGCATATTTTATTTTTGAGAGCAAGGTAATAACCCCAAAATTAAGTCTGTATAGAAGTAGTGTACCAACATGTAATTTGTCGAACAATGCCGCTAGGTCCTCTTTGATAACATCCCAGAATGCCTGGCAGAATTCTGCAGGGAATCCATCGAGTCCCAGTGCCTTGTTATGTTCGATTTGAAATATTGCATCTCATACTTCTTTCTCCGTAAAGGAGATGTAAGGGCACTATCCTCTTGTTAGACCTGAGAAATAACCTCACGCCAGGATTCGACCATCGAGAGGTTATCATTCTTAGGTGCACCAAAAGGACCTTTGTAATAATTTGTTATGTAGGTCTTGAGGTTTAAATCACCTATGATTTCGCCTTCATCCTGATCAAGTAGGAAAATGCGTTGTTTGCAGTGCTTGCCATTGGCAATGGGGTGGACATATTTTATGTTATTATCCGCCTTGAGTAAATGCTTGACCTTTGCTCTTTGATACCATTTTATTTCCTCCTCCCATAATAACTAGGCTAGGCGGTCATGAGTTGTCTGTTTACGATGAATATCATCGACAAATAGCCCTATGGTCTCAGCTTATTTATCAAAGGTGTCAATAATAGCTAATAACTCTGATTTTTCATGTTTATATGTGCTAGTAGTATTTTTTGCCCACCCACGAAGATGTTGACGTAACCGTTGAATTTTTGGCTGCCATTTTGCAATAGGAGAATCCCCTCCTTGTTCCTATCTCCAACAAGCGGCTGCCATATCATGGAACTCGTCTCGAGTATGCCAACTTAGCTGAAATTTGAACAAAGGTTAATTACCCTTATTATGTTGCAGTCATGGTATCTAGTAAAAACTGCCGATGATCGTATAAAAAAGGAAGGGCCATTAAACTTCGAAGTTATTATTGTTTTTATCGCTCGAGTGTCTTATATTATTAAACTCTTTGCGATTAAAATCAGAAGAAATTCCATATGATAAGTATCAGCCATCTTAGTCAGAAATGACTTTTTGAATTGTGATTGGGTTGCACCATATACAGCAATCAGAACCCACTGGAAACCATTCTCTTTATTTCATAGATGGAACTTGCATGAAATTGACCCTCCAAGGTTGAAGCAATATCAAAAATGGCAAGGCTTACTCCAAGGAGGATTTCCTCGGACTGGCTGTAGGGTAGACTGGTTGTAGGGTAGAAGGATATGCCATAAGAAATCATGTCCCTCACTTAAATTATCAAGCATGGACTGTGGTAGGGAATGTTTGACTGTCTTCAAAAGAGCCACAAAATCAAATTGGTAATCTCTCACGAGATCTGGAATATGATGAAATTTAGCCAAGGCACAAAGACCTCTGTTGCTCCAGAAAATACCTTTCATCCTTATGTGATTTAATTTTCTTTGTACGTAGCTTAGCCTTTTATCTTTATTTTTTTGCTGAGGTGGACTTATTTTTCTAGGGAATAGACTGGAGGCCACAACACCTCATCCATCACATTGTCAATAACTTTACCACAAATGTTATTAAGGAGGTCTTTGTTCGAACACCCTTGATCATCCTCCTCTTCCTCATCGGAGATAGAGGTATCCTTCTGTTGCATTTTAGGTGTATTAAAGAACACTTTCATGGGGAGGCCACCTCTATTTGTTTTAGTTTAGTTATAGACAGGGCTACTTCCTCAGAGTTAGCTTCCAACTTAATATCTACGTCTCTAGGTTGGAAGTAAGAACACAATTTGGATACGCTGTAAAGGATTGAGAATAGGCATACCATCAAAAGCATCCAAGTTTTTTGCCGCTGTGTGACTCATGGCACATGTTAGTGAGTCCTCTTCCAAAGCCGGCATACCATCCACCACGATAAGGTCAGGTGGCCCGTCGCCATCTGACGGGAGGTGGCCCATGGTGCAGCCAGGGTGACCGTGGGTGCAACATCTAGTGGGGTCACGACCTTGGATAGGATGCCACCTGCACCCCACATCCAGGCTGCGTCATTGGTAGTAGGAGGTCCGCTGGCAGCTGGGAGTCCAGTGTTGAGCTTCATGTCACCCTGACATTGGAGGTACCACCTATACCTCCCGCCTGGCACGGTGCAGTGAAGAGGCCCTCGGGTAGCTAGGGACCCGATGGCATGCATCTCTCCTTGAGTGCATGCTGCTCGTTGTCGCGCTCGTTCCTCCTCAAAGAGAGAATTGAAGCAATTTGAAGCCGCGACCGAACCCAAAGGAGAAGACCCCATTGGGGAGCGAGTGTGTTTTGGAGTCACCCAATCATCATATGCCTGCACGGTAGGAATAGCCCGCGTGGCCGGCATTTGAACCGCAACTGCCCCCACCTGCACTGGCAGCTCTTGCTACTGTGACGATGAAGAAAGCGTGCTCTTGGATGTCTCAACAAGTAGTGAGGGAGCTGCTGAGCTAGTGCTCCTATCCCAAACCCGCATTGTCAACCATGCTACCATTGCCGATCAAATTGTTGACATCAATTGCATGATTACAATCAGCCTGCTCCACATCTCCATGTAGTAAACCAAGCCGGTTAACATTAATAGCTGGCAGATGTGGAGGGGAAGTACTGCAAGGACGAATAGTAACTTCAGAAAAAAAAACCCACATATATTTATCCACTTGTTTAGTAGGAATAACCTCTGGGACTGGTGTATCCTTTTTCTCATACTGTGATTTTTCTGTTTTATTTTTGGGTGTTTATTTTCCCTGTCATTAGTGTCAAGCTGCTCGTCGAGCATATCGTCATCCTCTCCTACCTCCCCCTCCTCCTTTCCTAGTGGTGCCTCGGTGAGGAGGCACGCCAGTGAAGTAGGGATGCGACAGCCAGCATCGGGGCTCCATCTATGGGGGCGGTGCCACCCTTGTGGATCAAACTCCACCTACAGTGCTGACGTGAAGCGCGGTCACTATCATGGGGCAAGGCGAGGTGAGCTTTGAGCCATGGAAGGGCCGAGACGCATTCATGTGGGGAGCACATGTGAAATGAATGGGGAAAGGGAGATAGGCCGTGGAGGATTTGTCTGTGTACGTGGATAAGAATGGAAATAAAAGGAAGTGGTCCGTCCGACCATGTAGAGGGAGCGTTGGTGACGCGTTTGCGCGGGTAGCGACCAACATAGCATCTTGTATTAGAGATTTTGAAGAATCGGCGGCATTCTCATGCACGTGCTTTGAAACGTCTAGAATGAGTGCAACCAGCTGAATCATCTGGAATGAGTGCAACTAGCTGAATCATCTGAAATGAGTGCAACCAAAAGATTTTTCATGCAGAAATCCTTTAGAGTAATTGATTTCTACCACCTAATGAATGACAAGTAGATGATTTGGCCTTCACAGTTTGATGGCTTGGGTTTATCCATCTATGTGTTAAGTCTTCATCCATAGTTTTTCCCCGGTGTTTTCAGATGTATTACTACTCAGTGTTATTTATTTATTTTCCCTTCTACAATAATAGGCGTTCCATTAAAAAATTAGGGCTTCTCAGCAAGTTGATTCCCATCGTTTGGGGTTTGATTTTTTCTGCTACGTCTTCAGATCCGTGCACAGTGGCTGACCAGTAGCTAATGTGTGATAGTATTTGAAGAAGTTTTTAAAGGCTCTTTTGGTTTGTGTGACACTATTTCAAACCCTCTTCTAATCAACTGTTCGATGCAGTGGCGTACCTAGAATAAAAAAGACACGGATCTCTATAGAAAACATTGCAGAATTTTTTTAAAATATTATTTTTTCTCGTAAATCACAGGAGTACAACAGGAAATGGAAAATTTTCAAAAATAGGGGCTGGTCGGCAAACCAAATGCCGAAATGCATTAATCAGCAAACCAAAAGCCGAAACAAACAAGTCGGCAGCCCAGCAACCGACTAGATCAGCTGATTTTGGCGCGAACTTGGGGCAAGTCGGCCAGCCACTGCCGACTTGCTCCTAGCTGCCCTATTTATCCACCCCCAGACCTCTCTCTGCCTCCCACCCACCGACGAACATAATAGATCAACTACGTGGATAGAGAGGAGAGGAGAGGAGAGGAGAGGGGTTTTGGAGGCGAGTTGGAAGAGGGATTTCGACAGGGGGGCTCAAGTGAGGTAAATATTTGTGAAATTTTTTTAGTTTGTTAAATTTACTAACCACGCCCATACTGTAAAATGGTAAGAATGGTTTCATCTGGTTCGGACGACATGCCGAAGGAGAAGTTTCCTGCCGATGTGCCGAACGGAGTCGAGGTTCCCCTCTGCTGGTGCCAAGATCCGTGTAAACTAATGGTGTCAAGAGAGATGTCGTACACCTTTAGAAGAAGGTTCTTCATGTGCGCTAACTACGATGAAGAGCCAGCGAAGGTTGCCATGCGCACACAACGTCGAAGGGTAAAACACGCATTGCACCCAATAGTTCTTGCTTCCACTCGCTCGTAACACTGCAATACAATGCTACCACTTATTTGCTTACAGTCTCCACCCACTATATGTGACTACATACAGTGGCTGGACAATACCAAATCGAAAGAGGATGAAGAACAACTCATGCATGAGGTTTATTTTAGACGAGATTACATTCTGCAACGCATGCACGAGGCGGAGGAGGCGGAGAAGCGAAAGCGTTGGCAGGAGGAGCAACACAAGGAAAAGATGGAGGCGGAACGTCGAGCTGCGGAAGCACGTGAGGCTGAAAGGGTGAGAAAGCGCACGCGTCGCACGAAGGAAGAAGGAGAGGAAGCTCACGCTCATCGTATGAGGAAGAAAAAATATCCGAAAGGCCCTGAGTAGGTTGTCCTATGTTCTATTTTCTTAGTTGTTCTATTATTAGGTTGTTCGGTTCTATGGTTGTATCATGCGAATGTTATCGTACCATCTACCCCATGTGTACTGATAACAATGTATCGTACTCGTAGTCTAGATTTTAATGAAATAAACTAAGTGGTTCTAATCCAAGGAAAAGTAGTAGAACTAAGATAGATAAATTTCAAAAGGATGCGGTCATAACTATTCGAAACAACTACTCCTACTGGTCTCCCTGGGCAAGTCCTCCTGGGCCTCCCTATCCATGTCCTCGATGCGGCCCCCTCCGTGGCCTCTTACGGAAGTCGGAGTACGTTAACTGTCCCGGCGAAACAATCGTATGACGGCCTCTACCATGCAAGGGCTCATCAGGCTGAGGGGCGGTAGGCTGAGTGTCCTGCATGGGTGGCGGCAGCGAAGACGGGGTAGGATACCCTCCTCTCAACGCAGAACTGTTAGCGGGGTCGAACTGAGTGTTCAGGAAGTATCGAGGCGGACTGTCCGAACCTCCTCCTCCATGTGACATGAGAACAAAATCTGTGGGAGACAATAGGTCATGATTGTATGTAAAAATGTTGAATCTGTTATGGAAGCAGGAAAAGATTACGTACCAGGTGTGGGAATCATGGACGGAATCTGTGTAGGTGTGCGCTGAGAGCTCGATGGCATGTCCCAGGGAAACAGCTGACTGACCTCCTGCTACGGTGCCTGCTAGGACGACCCATCAGCCTGTGAAGGACCTGGGGGAGTAGGCTGCATTCCGGACGGCCTTCGAGGGAGGTGTGCTCCACGTCCTCTCTACGGGTCGACCACATCTGACGCCCGTGTGCAGGAAAGAGCGCGGAGCAAACTACGGTAGAGCTCCTCTGCACGAGACCACGCAGTGGAGTCCTCTCTTGTCCTCGATCTCGTTAATTCGGTTGTGATGTGGTCGTGAAGTTCACGTGCCACCTGAGTCTGCAAGTACATAAGATGTTGTTAGAAACGAAAAGAGTGTATAACATATATTTTCAAATAAGTAGTAGAACGTACCGCATTGGCCCTCAAATGTGCACTATCCAGTGGGTACAAATATGTGGTCCGTGCTGGCTAGATCTCCTCACGCTCCATGCGTGGTAGAAGGTAAATGCGAGTCCGAGCAACATACCACTGGAGGTAAGCCCGATGGGTTTGAAGGTCGAAGGCCCTAGACTCCTCCCAACAGTCCGCCGTAGCCACCCCCCAAGCCTGAATGTAAAGGTGTAGGAGCTGTGTCCACTCCTGTGCCCTAACACACCCCCCTCTACGAGACCAGCTGCAAAATTATAAATTTCGAATGCTTTAGATATGTAAGTAATTTTGTTGATTCCATAATACGAAGGTAAATTGGACGTACCCATATGTGGCACGATCTAGAGAAACTGCGTGCGGTGGTCCGTCCTGGTGTAGGCCGAACTGTCGCATCACACGATGCACAGCGTAGTCTTCAACGAAGATGTCGAAGACCAACTTCTTCCTTGTCATCCAATATGCATCGTCCCTAGTGCAGGCCTCACATAGCGCGTGCGTAGTGGCCGAAAGAACGGTCGATCCCCCTTGCGCTGATGCACTTATGTGATCTTCTTCATACGCTGTAGAAAGATACCCCGTTGGATCTTTCGCAATAGCTTGCACTAAAGCAACAGGCTCATCCTTACGACCGCTACAGACCCTAAAGCAAGAAGTCAACTCCTTTGTTCTTTCAACGGACATCAGATCCTAGCGCAGGGAACTTAAGGACATTGTAAACACAGCTTGAATGTTGACGCTATACTTGTCCGTATCAAGACCAAAGCTACGGGTGAACTAGTCTTTAGCTTCTTTAATGTTCATCGACTCGGGATTTTGCAGAGGCAATACAACGTAACTGAATGCACTAAAATCAACTCCATTCGAGTTCGTCCTCACTTCTCCGGGACCATAGAAAATCTTGAATCTCACTATATCAGACATTCCTGTCATCCGTAACATCATTTCGTAAAATTTACAATGAGATACTACACCTATGTTCAAGATGTAGGAGACTCGTAATATGTAGCTACATACGTTGAACTGATCTATAATAACAAAATAAGGTTTACGACTATTTCTTAACTACGTAGTCTACTTCTTTTATTCTCATATCGTAGTCCACTTCTATTTCTTCCATATTTTTCTAGTTCTGTATAACTATTTCCTAATATCGTGGACTGTATGATCAAATCGTGACATATACGATCATAGATGGAATTCAATTTCTAAAACGCCGCAGGTAGATTATTCTAAAACGCCGCAGGTAGATTAATATACCTAACATATTAATATTATTTCTACTGCAAAGCTACCATGCTAATACTAAGCTACACAAGACAAAATTCTATAATTAATAAACTAAATCGACAAATTTTTTGAAATTAGGGTTTACTTAAGAGATGAAAAAACCCGCAACGTCTCCTCTCCTCTTCTTCCTTCTTCCTCCTTCTCTTCTTCTCTTCCTCTCCTATTCTTCCTCCTTCTTCTCTTTTTATCCTTCCTCTTTTTCCTCATTCTCTTCTTCTCTTCTCTTCCTCTTCTCTTCTTCCTCCTTCTTCTTCTCCTCCTTCTCTTCTCTTCCTCTCCTCTCTCTCCAACGCCGCGCCACCGCCCCACAGCCTCGTCGCCGGCCCCCGGGCTCGCTGCCGGCCACCACGCTCGCCTCGCCGCCGACCGCCGCGCTCGCCTCGCCGCCGACCGCCGCGCTCGCCTCGCCGCCGACCGCCGCGCTCGCCTCGCCGCCGACCGCCGCGCTCGCCGCGCTCGCCTCGCTGCCGGCCTCCCCGCTTGCCTCGCCGTGCCCCCGGCCGCCGTCCTCGCCTCCAAGCCGCGCTGCATGTGTGCGTGTGTTCGGGCCGAACGAGTCGAGGTCGCATTGGCCGACTTGGCTCAAGTCGGCCAACTGGTTGCCGACTAGCTCCAAGTCGGCCAACGGGTTGCCGACTTAAGCCAAGTCGGCCAACACGTTGCCGACAGGACGAGCGAGTCGGCCCAGGGGGTGTCGACTAGATATTTCGGCCCGCGAGTTGCCGACCGAGCCGGTAATCGGCAATTGGTGTGTCGATGAGTGCATTTGGCATTTGGTTTGCCGACCGGCCCCTATTTTTGAAAATTTTCCATTTCGTGTTGTACTTCTGTGATTTACGGGGAAAAATAATATTTAAAAAAGGATCCAAATATTGCATATGTCTATAGTCATCGAGCTTAAACTATAGGGTGAATGCCTGATGGTGATATGCCACCCGGGTATCACCAAGGAGGACAAATCCGGCCTTCCAGCCATGGGATGGGCTGGGCCGGCTACTCAGAGTCCGACTACAACACGGGGGCACCACACCAGCGTGGAGTGCAAGACACGGATTAGTACCCGTCCGGCTTACCCGGAATCAATTGTAACCGAATAGGAAACATATCTCTTAACCCGATCCGGACTCTGTAACCCTACCCCGGCCGACTATATAAGGCCCGGTAGGGGACCTCCGATCGGAATCCGACCTCAGAATCTCTCATCCAATCAACTCGCCATTGTTTCATAGCTCAGGCCCCTTCGAGATCGATTCTCTAGGGCCTGCGGCACTCGGGATACAGCAATACCAGCCACCAAACACAGGACGTAGGGTATTACCTCTCCGAGAGGGCCCGAACCTGTCTAAATCTTGTCTCCCGTGTGCAGCCATCCTGATTTACTTTGCTCACGCCGCCCCATAATTAGTATTGCCGGAATAATACTCCGACAGTTGGCGCGCCAGGTAGGGGCTCGTGCGCATAGATCCATCTGCACGAGTCGGGATGGCTTTCGTCAACAACAACGTCTTCGTCTCGGGAAGCATCTTGAAGTTCGCCTTCATCAACGCTGTCCCGGACCCTGGCCAACTTTTCCAATTCGGAAGGTTGGACTTCATCGCCGACAAGGTCGGCCAGCTTCACCTCTGCTACTCGGCAGCGTCCCGATCAGCAGACGCTTCAGCAGCTCTTCAGCACGGGCCTCCCACGAAACCCGCGCACTCGGCCCCTCTCCCCAGGGAAGAGGCTTCGCCGAAACCAGATCCGTTGTCGCGCACGCACTCGGATCCCGACTGGTGGGCGCTATCGACTCTCTCTTCCCCGTCCTCGAGTACTACTCGGACGAGGATGAAAGCTCTGGCAGCCACCATCCGTCTAGGGAAGTCTTCATGGCTAATGCCGACTCACAAGTTGACGGTGATGGCCGAGAAGTCCCCATTGAGCAACAAACACCGGCCGAGCTCGAGGCCACCCGACTCCGACTCCTTGCTAAGGAGGAGGAGTTGATCGAGCAACAGACCCGGCTCGCCCGCCAGCGCGACGATCAACAACGCAACGACGACATGAGGATTCGAGGACGCCAAGTCCACAATGAGCTCCACATGCGCGAGAAGGACGGGGTTACAATTTTTCCCCTCCCGAGTCACAACATCGTCGCGGCCACGATGGCAGCACGCGCCATCGAGATCCCTGAGGGCAACCCGGGACACGAAGAACTTCGGCGGCTCCGCGTTCTGCTAGAGGAAACCGCCCTCCAGCATGCTGGAGCCTCCGAAGACCGCCCCGGCTCCTCCGCAGGTGCAAGGAGTCGGCGCTCTACACCCCAGAAGAGTCCATCACGCATGGATGGACGACGAGCAAGCCCCGACCGGCATCAGCCGGCCAGCGACGTCCATGGGCGACTCGGTCCTGATCGAGACGCTCGTGGCACCATAGACGCCAGAACCCGTGCCCGGCGAGATGCGGAAAGGAACGCCCGCCAAGTTGCACCGGTCCACAATCGACTTGGACCCAGGAACCCTGCAGACGACGAGAGAAGCACTCGTCACGGTTCCAGAAGAGAAGATCGTGGCAACCACCGCGATGATAGCGGCGCCACCAGCCGGGAACGTTCTCCCCCGACTTCTTCAGGCATGGGATACTCCGGTCCGAAAGCATTCGGCCCTCGTATCCGCAGCGTCGTTTTCCCGTCACGATTCCGGGTCACCGGCATCGACAAGTACACGGGCGAGACTCGGCCGGACATCTGGCTGGCCGACTACCACACAGCGTGCAGAACCAACGGTGGGAACGACTACGTCGCGATCCACTATCTGCCGCTCTTCCTGGCCGACTCGGCGCGAGCCTGGATCACCAGCTTACCACCGGGGTGCATCCATACGTGGAAAGACCTCGAGACCCTCTTTGTGAACAACTTCCAGGGCACCTACAATCGGCCCGGGAACGCGTGGGATCTCCACAGTTGTACACAAGGGGCGGATGAGACTCTCCGTGAGTACATCCAACGCTTCTCCAAGAAGAAGAACTCTCTGCCCGAGATCCGGGAGGGCGACGTCATCACCGCCTTCTCCAAAGGAGTTCGGAGCACCGACCTGATCCACAAGATTGCGCGCAAAAGTCCTCAGACCACGCGCGAGCTCTTCGACATAGCCAATAGCTTCGCTACCGGCGAAGAGGCTGTCCGCAGTGTCACTCGGGACGACAAGGGAAGAGGCAAGGGCAAGGCGTCCGAGTCCCCCAGTCGGGACGATCACCCCGAGTCGTCCAGAAAGAAGCACCGAAAGCGTAAGGGTGGAGATCTCGTTGCTGCTGCCGAGCGCGCCCCGGCGCGCCGTCCACCGCGCACCAACACGACCTTCGAGGAGATGATGAGTCAGCCGTGTCACTTCCATGGACCCAAATCCAATCATCTGACACGCGACTGCAACCTCTTGAAGAACCTGAACAAGCCCTACGCCCCTAACAAGGGCAAGAAGGAACCCCCTCAGGACGAGGGCGACGAGTTCCCGAAAGAGACTGCTTGCTTGATGATCTTCGGCGGTCCCAACGGCTACGAGTCCAAACGTCGCCAGAAGATCATCGACCGAGAAGACAACGCAGCGGAACCGGCCGTGCCCAAGTACCTGCGATGGTCCGAGTCCGTGATCTCATTCGGACGCGCGGATCACCCTGACTACATACCCCAGCCGGGACGTTTCCCCCTGGTAGTGGACCCAATCGTCTCCGGCGTCCGCCTCACCAAGGTCCTCATGGACGGCGGGAGTGGTCTTAATATCCTCTACGTCAAGACCCTCGATGATATGAAGATTCCTCGCTCCGAGATCAAGCCGACTGGCGCCCCTTCCACGGGGTGGTACTCGGCAAGATGGCGAGTCCACTCGGGCAGGTCAGCCTGCCCGTCACCTTTGGTACTCCCGACAACTTCCGGACCGAGACTCTCACCTTCGAGGTCGTCGACTTCCCAGGGTCATATCATGCCATCCTGGGGCGTCCTTGCTACGCCAAGTTCATGGCTGTCCCCAGCTATGTCTACCTGAAGCTCAAGATGCCGGGCCCCCATGGGGTTATCACAGTGCAAAGCAGCTTCCAGCATGCTTACACATGTGATCTCGAGAACTGCAACCTCGCCGCAGCCCAGATCGCCGAGGCCTCCCTCTCCGATCTCAAGTCGGCCGTGATTGAGGAAGCACCGCCATCCAAGAAGGCTTCAACGTCGACATCTTTCCAGTCGGCTCGGGACACCAAGTCGAGCCAACTCGACCCTGAAGACTCCTCCAAGACGACGCAGATCGGGACTGCACTCAGCGATAAATAGGAAAGCGCGCTCGTCAGCTTCCTCCAGGACAACCGGGATATCTTCGCATGGACGTCCTCCGACATGCCCGGAGTCCCAAGGGAGGCTGCCGAGCACTCTCTCAATGTTCGGCCGGATGCCAAGCCGGTCAAACAGCGCTTGCGCCGATTCGCTGAGGATAGACGTCAGGCCATAGGAGAAGAAATAGCCAAGCTTCTAGCAGCTGGTTTTATTAAAGAAGTGTATCATCCCGACTGGTTAGCGAACCCAGTTCTTGTCCGCAAAAAGAATGGAAAGTGGAGGATGTGTGTTGATTATACTAGCCTTAACAAGGCGTGTCCCAAAGATCCTTTCACTCTTCCTCGCATCGACCAAGTGGTTGACTCCACGGCCGGGTGCGAAATTTTGTGCTATCTCGACGCCTACTCGGGCTATCACCAGATCAAGATGAAGGAGGATGACAAGATCAAAACATCTTTCATCACTCCGTTTGGCGCCTTCTGCTACGTACTAACGGTGCATACAGCGCTGCCTTCAGTCCCAGATCGGCCGGAACGTGCAAGCCTACGTCGACGATGTGGTGATCAAGTCCCAAAAGAAAGAAGACCTCCTGAGTGACTTGGGAGAGACCTTCGCCAACCTTCGAAGATTCAGCATGAAGCTTAACCCCGAGAAGTGTGTTTTCGGGGTCCCTTCGGGCAAGCTACTCGGCTTCCTTGTTTCCGAACGAGGGATCGAGGTCAACCCGGAGAAGATAGATGCCATCCTCAAGATGGCCCCCACCAAAGAATCTCAAAGACGTCCAAAGGCTTACCGGGTGCATGGCAGCTCTCAGTCGATTTATCTCCTGACTCGGCGAGAAGGCTATGCCCCTCTACAAGCTCATGAAGAAGTCGGAAACCTTCACCTGGACACCCGAAGCCCAGGATGCGTTGGACGGCTTGAAGAAGTTCTTAACTGCCCCCCGGTGCTGGCGTCTCCCATGCCCAATGAGCCACTGCTTCTCTACGTTGCAGCGACTACTCAGGTAGTCAGCACGGTCTTGGTTGTGGAGCGTCCCGAGCCCGGTCATATTCAGAAGGTACAGCGCCCGGTCTACTTCATCAACGAAGTGCTCTCCGAGTCCAAGGCGCGCTACCCTCAGATCCAGAAAATAGCTTATGCGGTCTTCATCACGTCCCGGAAGCTCGTCCATTACTTCCAGGGCCACCCCATTACGGTGGTCAGCTCCTTCCCGATCTCCGACGTCATCAATAACCGTGACGCCACGGGCAGGATCGCCAAGTGGGCCATGGAGCTTATGGCTTTCAGCATAGTCTACGCTCCTCGCACGGCTATTAAGTCTCAGGCTCTCGCCGACTTCATGGCCGAGTGGACAGAAGTCCAGTCCCCGCCCTCCGCCGTCGACCTCGAGCACTGGGTACTCTACTTCGACGGCTCTCTGATGCTCCAGGGCGCGGGGGCTGGCGTTGTGCTCATCTCTCCCAAGGGTGAGCGTTTCAAATACGTACTGTAGATCCACTTCCCGGCATCCAACAACGTCGCCGAGTATGAGGCTCTGCTCCACGGTCTTCGTCTTGCGGTTTCACTCGGGATTCGCCGCCTCCTTGCGCGCGGTGACTCGGAACTGGTGGTCCGGCAAGTAATGAAGGACTGGTCGTGCCGCGACCCCTCCATGGAAGCCTACTGCCAAGAAGTCCGCAAGCTCGAGGCCAAGTTCGACGGTCTTGAGATTACTCACGTTCTACGCCGCGACAACGAAGACGCAGATGCACTCGCCAAACTGGGATCCAGTCGGGACGTCGTCCCGACTGGAGTTTTCCTCCAGGAGTTACACACCCCTTCTATCAAGGCAGACGCGCCGCCCGAGACCGAAGAACCACAAGTCCCGGAGAGTGACGCTACTCAGCAGCCTCTCGCGGAGGTCCTCGCTGTCACTTCCGACTGGACTACACCTTTTCTGGACTATCTCTTGCGGGACACCCTCCCATCGGACAAAACGAGGCACGCCGCATCGCGCGACGCGCCAAGTCCTTCGTCATCATAGAAGGCGAGCTCTACAAGAAGAGTACCTCTGGGATACTCCAACGGTGCATACCCGACTATCAGGGAAAGCAGCTCCTGCGCGAGATCCACTCGGGAGTGTGTGGACATCATGCTGCGCCCGCATCACTAGTCGGGAAGGCCTTCCGACAAGGTTTCTACTGGCCGACTGCCGTGTCCGACGCGGAACACATCGTCCGCACCTACGAAGGGTGCCAATACTTCGCCCGGCAGACACACTTGCCTGCTCAGGCCCTCCAGACCATACCGCTCACCTGGCCCTTTGCAGTCTGGGGACTGGATATGGTCGGCCCGTTCAAGAAAGCGCCCGGGGGCTACACGCACCTCTTCGTCGCAATCGACAAGTTCACCAAGTGGATCGAAGCTAAGCCGGTCGCCACGATAACTGCTGAAAAGGCCGTCGAGTTCGTCCGGGACATTGTTTTCCGATTCGGCGTACCCAACAGCATTATCACGGACAACGGCACCCAGTTCACTGGACGGGCTTTCCTCCAATTCTGCGACGACTACAACATCAGCCTCGACTTCGCCGCCGTGGCACACCCACGCACCAACGGGCAAGTCGAGCGGTCCAACGGGCTAATACTGCAAGGCCTCAAGCCTCGAATTTTTCAGCGACTGAACAAGTTCGCCGGCAAATGGGCAGCCGAGCTACCCTCAGTCCTCTGGAGCCTCCGGACCACGCCTAACCGGTCAACCGGCTCTACACCCTTCTTCATGGTCTTCGGTGCTGAGGCTGTCCTCCCGACTGACCTGGAGTACGGGTCCCCGCGCGTCCGAGCCTTCAACGAGGCCGAGTCAGAAGAAGCACGGCACGACGCCCTCGACCAACTCGAAGAAGCTCGTGAGGTTGCCCTCCTTCGGTCGGCTAAGTACCAACAGGCCTTGCGGCGCTACCACAGTCGGCATGTACGCGGCCGCTCCTTCAACGTCGGCGACCTGGTTCTGCGCCGAGTCCAGACAAACAAGGAGCAGCATAAGCTCTCGCCGCCTTGGGAGGGCCCGTACATAATCGCCGAGGTACTGCGCCCGGGGGCTTACCGACTGAAGGACAGCGACGGCAACGTCTTCACCAACGCATGGAACATAGAACAACTACGTCGTTTTTATGCTTGAATCTTTTCATATCGACAACATGAATAAAGAGTTCTTTTTCGCTCCATTCAAAGCAAGTCTTTTCCCGACTGGCCCGCTACGCCCGCTCGTAGCGAGCACTCGGCGCATAGATGACTTCACCCTTCGTGCGTGAAATACTTAAGTACTGTGTACAACGTCTAACGTTCACTCTGTGACCCCGACCGCCGGTTTTACGCCGTACCCTGACGCTACACGGGACACACGCCCACGGCTAATCCCTACGCGAAGGAGGCTACAACGGGTCGGCACAGAGTAGCAGCCAACAGACTCACATACACAGGAACACAAGTCCGTTTCACGCTTGACATAAAAATTACTTGATTAATTGGACAAGTACTTACAAAAAGTTACTCGGCATCCCCGAGTGCACAACTACTTCACTCGGCATACCGAGTGAACACAAAATTGACTCGGCCTTCCCGAGCCCTTTATAACTCTGCTCGGCTAGCCCGAGCAGTTTACACCTACTCTATTTTCCTACAGGCCCGAGCGCTCCAGCAAGGTCTCGACGGTGGGCTCGACGATCCGCATCAGCTCCGGAATGTCTTCTTCCGGAAAGTCCGCGGCCTACCCTTCCCCGATCCCCTCCAAGTCCAGCTCGGGGTCATGGGACCGCGCCACCGCCAAGACTAAGCTGGCCCCCGTCCGCGCGGCCTCCGACTCGATGCTCACCACTCGGTCGGAGACCTGGTGCAGCCGCTCGGCGACCGCAGCAACGGAGTCCGGCGCCGGGTCATCCGACCAGACGGCGCGGCATGCCGCCTGCCCCGCCTTCAGCAGCGACTCGATCATCCCCTGGGATTTTTCGTGCCGCTCCTTCCACCCTGCAGCAGCAAAGCAAACACGCAACCAGTCAGGCGACGAGGTCAGGGTAAAATCCACGGCCAGCAAGTTTGGACAAAGCATAACGGAGCGGTCAGGGCACTTACGGGATTCGGCCTCCGTGGCGTCCTTCTTCGCGGCCTTGACCGCCTCCTCCGCGTCAGCGGCCCGCTTGGCCGCCGACTCGGCGTCCTTCTTCGCGGCCTTGGCCGCCTCCTCAGCCTCCGTGGCCCTCTGGGCCGCCGACACGGCGTCAAGCTTCGTCTGCTTCTCCATCTTCTCCGCCAAGTCTGCCCGGGCCTTCTCCGACTCGAGCTCCTTCTCGACTCTCCGGGCCCCATTGCTTGGCAAGGTCGCAATCCTGGGCGCGGGTTTTCAACGGCTCGGCCTCGCGCTGGAGCTGCGCCCGCTAGGCCTTCTCCGCTTCAAGCGCCTCGTCGAGGTCCCGGGCACGGGCCTTCGTGTCCTCGAGCTCCGCCTTCAGCTTCGACAGTTCGTCCTCGGCGGCTGCACAGAAACAACGCTTCAGCAAGATGAATCGCAACGCGCAGAGGACAAAGGTTACTCGGCGGGCTCACCTTTGGACTTGGCCATTTCCTGGGACAGACCAGCCTTCCGACCGGTGATCTCCGCCCCGCGCTTGCACGCCACGTCCTCCGCCGTCTGCCGGGCTGCGGTTATTTTGTCCCACTCGGACTTCCGCAGCTCCATCCGCTCGATCACCGGCAGTCGGTCCTGGAGGACGGCGGTCTTGCTCTGCAACCGCTGGTTCAGCGCCTGCTGCAGAAGACAACAAGTTAGGCCGCCCGGCAGCATCATCAAAACCCTCCACTCGGTCCCAAGGACCTAGTGGAGGCTCGGGGGCTACACCCTCCGGGTGCACTGTTCGTGCACCCGGAGAAGAGTCTACAGACTAAACTGCATCTACCCTCCGCCCGACTATCCTAGTCGACCGCAGGCTCGGGGGCTACACCCTCTGGGTGCACTGTTCGTGCACCCAGAGCAGCAACTACAAAGAAACACGAGGGGACCTCCGCCCGACTACCTTAGTCGGGCAGAGGCCCGGGGGCTACTTCCTAGGGACACATCCTAACAAAAAGGAAAGTACGTACCTCCATCAAAGGGCACAGCCTGCCGTTCAGCAGGTTGGCAGCCTCCCTTGACGCCTTCAGCAAAGCAGGGAGGATCTCCCCGATTTGCTCGGCGCACTCCGCGGCCGCTCGCCACTCCGTCTCCTCCTCGACGTCGTTGACGACCACCGTGGCCGGCTGCCCCGGCTCCTTCTCCCCGATTTGGAGCGGCCGCGCCACCAGCTCCGAGCATGGCTTCAAGGGCGGAGCCCCGCTGATCTCCCGCATTGGCGAGGTCTCGGCGGGCTCGCCCTCATGCGTCGGCGAAGCGGCCCCGACCGCCTCCGGATCCGCGCCTTCCGCCATCGCCACGTCCCGGTTGGCATCCGCGGACCCCGTAGGCGCTGGCGCTCCGCGCAGGGCTCCTCCCGAGGGACGGCTGGCGGGTCTACCTGCGTGCCGGGCTGCTCGGGGGTTGGCTCGCGAGTGACCACGGGTGGAGGCGACACCGGCCGGGAAGAAGAAGGAGCAGCCGCTGGCGGAGGCGGCGACGCCCGGGTGTCTTGCGCCGGGGGATCTCCACCCTGGCTGGATCCCAGGCCACTCGGGGGCGCCTTAGTGGTGTCCCCCGTCTTCGGCGTCCTGCAGAAACGACAAGATCAACCATGTCAGCATGTGAAGAGGAAAGAATCCAGGAAGTCAGTCGGCAGAGCACTTACTTCGCAGATCGAGCGACGACGAGCCTCTTCTTCACCCCCGCGGCTCGCGGCCCGGGTGCAGCAGCAGCCGGGGCTGGCGAGGTCCCCGACCCGCCGGACGCCCCGAAGGCCCGTGTCGGCGTCGCGCTTCTCCCCCCGCTAGTGGGGGGCGTCGTCGCCAGCCGCCCCAGTGGCCTCACTCGGTGCAGCGGCCGGCGCTGCAAGCACAGCGCCGGTGGAAGACTCTTCCGCGACGTCGGATGCGACCCCCACGTCGGTCGCCGCCAGCGGGTCATCGCTGCGCTGGGGCCTCCGTCTCCGCACGAAGAAGGTGCCGCCAGCATCCGACTCCTCCTCTTCCTCCTCCTGGGCCACCGTGCTCGCGGGAGGAGGAGGGGGCGCAACAACCGCCGGTCCCTTCCCCTTGGAGGACCTGGTACCCTTTGAAGGCCTGACACCCTTAGATGTGCCGGCGCCGGAAGAAGCTATCCCCGCCGCTCCCGGCGGCGGCGGCTTGCCCTTCGGTACATCAGCGTACCGTGGCTGGTTCCAGATCTCGTCCTCCGGGAGGGGAGCGCTGGAACAGAAGCCGAACAGAACCTGCAAAGATACGAAGCCAACACCCGAGTAAGACTCGGGCACGAGCTTAGTGGAAAGAACAAAGCATCGGCTACTTACGTCGCTCGGCGGATTCGCTCGGCAGAAAGGAGCCGGCCGACCGGGAGAAGTCCAGGCTCGTCCCCTGAGCTAGGATCTTCTCGAGTCGACTTTGCACCTCGCCCTCCGACAGCTCGTCGGCGGCCCTCCCGGGTCGGATCCTCCGCGCCGGTGTACTCGTACATAGGGTGCACCCGGAGTTTGGCCGGCTGCACCCGCCACCGGACGAAGGTAGCCACGACAGCCGCCCCGGTGACCCCGGCCTCCATCGCCTGGCCGAGCTGCGCCATCAGGACGTCGACGCTGTCCTGCTCTCGGTCGAGGGGCGGGTCCGTCCAGCTTGGCCTGGCTTCCGGCGCCTGGCCCGAGAAGGGTGGCAGCGCTGGGTCGGCATTGGCGCAGTAGAACCACTGGGCGTGCCAGCCTTTGAGGGACGATGGCATCGGCGGGGCCGGGTAGCTCTTCACCGACTTCGCCCTCAACTGAAACCCGGCGCCCCCGACTACGGCCGGGTTGTCCTTGCTCGGCTGCGGCTTCACCATGAATAGGTGCTTCCACAGCGCGAAATGCGGGCGGATGCCGATGTAGCATTCGCAGAGCGTGATGAAGCTGGCGACGTGCAGGATGCTGTTGGGGTTGAGGTTGTGCAACTCCAGCCCGTAGTAGTAGAGGAGCCCGCGCAGGAACGGGTGGACTGGCACCGAGAGCCCCCGCTCGAAGAAACAAGCTGTTCACCACCAGCTCGCCGGTGTCCGGCGTGGGGATGATCTCCCCCGCGGCGGCGCGCCACCCCATCAGCTCTTTCGGTGGCAGCCACCCCATCCGGACCAAGACCTCCAGCTTCTCCTCCGTCGCCGTCGACTTCATCCACGGAGAGGGGGCCATTGGCTCGGCAGGCGATCCTTCCTCACCCAGCAGCTTCCAAACCAAGGCGTCCTCCTCGGTTTCGCTTTGGTCGGCTTCCCAGTCCGAGGCTTGCATCCAGGGGAGCCGGGGAGGGGATTAGGGTTTTTGGAAGGGTGGAGTGCGCGGAGCGATTGGAGCAAGAGGAAGACGAAGCGGCGGGCGCAAGGAGAATACGAAGACGAATGGAGCGTGGGCCAGACCCGCGGGTCCCGTGGGATATAAAGGCATGGGTCGACGGTTCGGCTTCCCCACGTCGGCACGTGTCCGGATCTGCCGCGCCCCACTCACCGCGCCTCTGCGGATTCCCGCGCGCATCCCGCGGGCCACGTCGCGCTGATTCCGCGCCCACGACCTGGCTGCGCGGCGATTCGTGCGGCTTATGGAAAAGGAGATCCGACGGTTAGCCTTCCAGGTTGTGTAACCCGATGGAATACGTCTCCGCTATGTGGTGGCTAAAGCGTATTCTCCGAGAATCGCTGGCTGGCTGTCGAGAGTCACTCGGTGCCGGGCGTTTTGGTCACAAAGGGTATCAGAGGCTGGCCTCCAGCGAGGAACGCAGTCGGCTGAGTACACCCGAGTGAGGGGCAGTAATGGCGCGCCTCCCGAAGGCCACGAGTCGGATGCTGAGCAACTCGGAGCTGCTGGATTCTTCACCCAGACTCATCGAGCACTTAAGCCTCGGAGCTCTGGTATCTGGGATCCCCAGATTCAGTGGAATGACCCGGCGTGAGACTTCGAAACTCAGAAACCCATGCGCCATGTCTGTTTTCTCTGGTTCGGACTTGGAGTTTTTCAGAGGCATTCCTTCAGGGGACACTAGCCGGTCATACCCCACTCGGGAAGGCCAGGTGCTACTCGGGAATTCAGTCGGGATTTATGGCAAGCCCCACGCCGGGTTATCAGTCAGTCCCTGCCCCCAGGGGTGGACCGGATGCCACCAGAGATTACCCGTTAATAGCTCATCCGCCTTGACATTCCTGCCTTACGGGTGAATGTTACTTGGCTTTAATTGTCTTATTAGCAGGAGTCCAGTCAGCCCTTCGCAATCTCCCAGCCAGCCAAAGTCAGTCGGGAAGACCGTCCAGAGGCAAAGACCGGCAGCGGCGAGATCGTGAAGGACTCGGGGGCTACTGATGGTGATATGCCACCCGGGTATCACCAAGGAGGACGAATCCGGCCTTCCAGCCATGGGATGGGTCGGGCCGGCTACTCGGAGTCCGACTACAACACGGGGGCACCACACCAGCGTGGAGTGCAAGACACGGATTAGTACCCGTCCGGCTTACCCGGAATCAATTGTAACCGAATAGGAAACATATCTCTTAACCCGATCCGGACTCTGTAACCCTACCCCGGCCGACTATATAAGGCCCGGTAGGGGACCTCCGATCGGAATCCGACCTCAGAATCTCTCATCCAATCAACTCGCCATTGTTTCATAGCTCAGGCCCCTTCGAGATCGATTCTCTAGGGCCTGCGGCACTCGGGATACAGCAATACCAGCCACCAAACACAGGACGTAGGGTATTACCTCTCCGAGAGGGCCCGAACCTGTCTAAATCTTGTCTCCCGTGTGCAGCCATCCTGATTTGCTGTGCTCACGCCGCCCCATAATTAGTATTGCCGGAATAATACTCCGACAATGCCTTTGTATATTTGGGATACAGTAAAATAAAAATGAGTTTCGTAAAATAAAAATGAGTTTCACCCGGTGCTGGTGCACCCCCATGGCACCATGTAGGTATGCTCCTGCCTACATATACTAAATTCCTCATGATGTGAGGACCCTAATTTCGGAATAGTCGGAAGGGGGCGTGAGGTGAAGGTCAGGTCAACTCGCGCTGCTGAGTTGACCTGATTCTATTGAGCTATGTCAAGAGTTAGAGAGAGAGGGGAGAATTTTGTTGTGCATTGCATTGTTCATAGCATATACGTGAATCATCGCATTCGTCATTCATACACATTGAATACGATTGAAATTGAAACCTTATTAATTAAATGAATATTACAAACGTCACGATACAATATTGTTACAAAATGAGTCAACGAAGAAAAGAAAAATTACATAATGAAAGACCCTACCTATACATCATCTAAACCTAACCCTCAAAATCTTCCAAGTCTTCGAGTCTTGAGCTATAGTGGAGAAGCGCCAAGAGTCGGAGGGGGAAGGATTCTTCGAAAATGTAGGCGACATCTGAGGTCGTCGAGTATATGCACTCGAGACCGTTGAATTTTCGCCGTTGCTATAGGAGGTAGGTTTTCGAAAACGGTTTTAAAACATAAGTGGTTCACCGGCACAGTTTCGCTGACATCCGCAGGGTTAGCTGCGGGGGTAAAATAGTGCCGATGACCTAGATAAATTTTAGTTTTAGAAATAGTCTTGTAAAATGTTTTTGAATTCAAAAATGTCCAAGGGCCACTTTGGCTAAGACCCTCAATTGGACAAATCTACAATATACATATATATGGAGAAAAGGGGTGAGGCGTATTTAAAATAATTTTATTTTCCCTATACTAAAATGCCTCCATAATTTGTTTCAAAAATAATTTATGAAAAGTAAATCCTGAGATAAATATCAACCCATCCAAAAGTCATTCATCGGTACTCACAAAATTGGACTTTAGCTGAATTTCTTAACCGACAAGGCAGCCGGGCTCAAAAGGATTGCTTTAGCAATCATTTCGGTAATGCCACCAAGTAAATAAGGCAGCATGAGGTGACAGGGGAAATTCCACCGGAGAAGCCTAAGCAGGCTCGGTATAGATAAAGGTGAGGCAACCAGAAAGCTAATAATCCAGCACCAGCAGTAGTCCAACCACCAGAGCAGAGCTAGCACATTAGAGCTCAAGCCCCAGGAGCTTAAGGCGACCAGAACAAGAGGATCAGCAGGAGCGCCAGCTGAGGAGGGAAGAAGAAGGCCACCAAGATTAAGGGAAGGAGTATTAGGGAGCAGAGAAGAATAGAGACCTCAGTTCATAAGGGAGACCCACAAGCTTGAGAAGCCAAGCTTGGTCTTGCCCAAACTAAAAATAAGGTATAGTTTCATCCAAATCATCATATTGCATATACAAATGGATGAAAGTTTGGAAGAGAATGGAACCCTCAGATTTTATAAGGCATCTATAGCATCTGTTCTTACCAAGTTATGCCTTCCCAAGCTTTCTCTCTAATTTTAAAATCATCACAGGGTTTAGTAGGCAACATTGGATAGTAATCTGTTCTTATCATAATACCCTTCTCAAAGACCTTTCTCAAGTTCTCTCAGAGAAACATCATCACATCCATCAAGGCAACAAGTAGGCAACATGCGTGTAGTATCTGTTCTTCAGTTTAATGAGCTGACGTAGGTAGGTATATATATGTCCATGAAAGAATCAGAGAGCAAATAACTAAGAGCAGACATTGCATCTATCCATATCAGACTGTGATATATGAGGCTATACCCTGGGAAGATCTTTAAGATTGGGCATCATCAGTGGCTAGCAGAAATCAAATATAGTTCTGTTCTCCCAGTGAATCAACTGATTTTGGATATATGAAAAATGGAAGAAACAGATAGTAACTAAGATCAAGTTAAGCACTCTGTTCTTAACAAAAGCACTATTGAAGTAGACTGTAGATCAAGTGAGGTATCTGTTCCTTCAAATGAGAAAAACTGATACATATAGATATATGTGGGAAATGGGGAGAAGCTAAGGTCCAGCATGGTATCTATTCTCTCAGTTTAAGAAAACTGACATGCATATGTATAAGTGGAAAATAGGGAGAGTCTAGGATCAAACCTAAAATTGGAAGTTTCAGAGAAGGCATCAGCGTAGACAGACCTAACCATGTAGTATTCTGTTCGAATCAAATAAAGGAATTTATCCCTAACATAAAAGGATCTCAAATCATGAGTATCAAAGCCTTCCGAGAAGAGAAGGGTTCTGGATGGAAGTAAATTTTATTCATGGTAACTTTGAGTTGAACCACATACAGCAATCAAAATCGAGCTAGATCATAGAGCATTAGGGCCATGGTATATTAGCAATCAAGAGGTAGCCGAGCTAACCTCTTAAAGCAAAAAATTTAAGCACCCAAATTTCGACTTCTAAGTATCAATCAGACCTAAATCCCCATAGCAAAACCTAGAGTTGAGGAAATAGAAGGGGGAGGGTTAGGATTGTGCTTACCAGAGAGAGGAGGCGGAGCTCTTATCCCAAGTTGGCATGGGGAGCCCCGGCTCGCCACCGGCGGGAGGCGGGCCGATGGAGCCCCGGTGAAGGAGCTGCGACGCCGGCCGCATCCGACCCAGGCGGCGGCCGAGGCGGTGACGGCCCTAGGTGGAATGGAGGCAGCATCGGCCGAGGCAAAGCAACCGGAGGGGAGGCCAGGGCGTGGCATCGGCCGAGGAGGCGGCGGAGCCGAGTGAGCAAGGTCAGGGGAGATCGAACGACGGGGCCCGAAACCTAGGCTCGTGGCGGCGGCGCCCCGGGCCATGAGGCGACGGCGTCTGAAGCCGGTGACAGGAGCACCAAGTAGGCCGACGGAGCGACCCGGGAGGGGGCAGCGAGCCCCGAGAGGAGCCGAGGCAGCGGCGGATCCGAGCGAGGCCGGGGAGCTGGTGGCGTCCAAGAGGAAGAGAAGGCGGCGCTCAGATGAAGCCAGGAGAGAGAGAAAGATAGAGTGGCCGGGTATCGGTTAGGTTAGGATAGTTAGGTTTTAGGTAAAAGGAAAATGGAAAAAAAAGGGAAAGGAATAAAAAGGGCATAAAAAATTTAAAAGAAAGGATATATATATATATCTAATTTCTTGAAAACAAGAAATGAAAAGAAATAAATGAAAATGGAAAAGAGAATATATATATATATATATATATATATATATATGCATCTAGTAAAAGGGTAAATTGAAATTTAAAGTAATCTCCTAAGTTGAATAAATTTTTAGGAAGGAAGTTAGGCTCATCTAAAAGTGTAGACTATTTTATATTGAGTAAAACGAAATATTCCTTAAAGGGATTAAACCCTAAGTTAATTTTCTTAAGCTCTTAACTAAATTTCGTATCAAGGTTAATGGATTAAATGGAAATGTTAAATTTTGAGTGAAGTAATCAAAGATTGAATTGGTTAATCACTACCATGGGAAAAATTAACGTAAGATCTAAAATACTTAACGCTCGAGTTACTCTTAGAAAATTCTAAATCCTTAGGAGAATATTAAAAAGGTTTAAGTTTAAAGATTTTTGATATATGCATCATTTCATGCATACTATGTCATGTCATCGCATTCACATTTGGAATCTTTTGAATAAGTCCTTATCGGACTTTATCGGTTTTCTTCTTCAGAAGCCGGAGTTCAGCCAGCGGACCAGTCGAACTCCGCTACCTACTCGTTACCAGGCAAGTCTAGTTTCTTGTTCATGTCCGTTGAGAATGTTTACAAAATTTTTCTCTTGTCTACAACATGCACAAAATGAAAATCTATTTCTAAAGATGAATCAACTGTTGTTTTATTTGATCGCCGGTTCTTGGGCGATAACATGGTGGGTGGTGAAATCCTGGAAAGGTGCCGAAGGCACATCGGAAGGCGGATTTCATCACACGGGTTTGTTTCATATAAAGTTAAAGCAACAGATGATCGATTGTGCTTAAGCGCCGTAGCAATCGCGCAAATCACATACCCTGTATGGGCGGGGCTGAACCAAAGTACGTTTGTCCTAGGTCATACTCCCCCGGGAAAGGAAGACCTCAAAGTTAGATCAGGAGTATCAACCGTTGGGAATGTGGTGTTAGCCGAGGGCTACCCACAATGCGTTGGACCTGTAGTCAACGTGAGACCGGTAGTCTCTGGCCTGTTGTGCGGGACTACAACGCGGGGTATGACTGAGCGGGCGGTGAAACGGTTCTGTGATTTTACGGTCTGGTTATGCATGTGACGACATGAACGTCACGACTATTGGTCGTTTGTGGGTACAGTTGCGCACCTCTGCAGAGTGTAAAGAATTGTGGCTAAGTCACTCCATGTTCCTGGTTGGAACTGCGAATGCGGCAGGAAAGGGATCCATCGGGATCCTAGCAGCCTGTAAGACATGAGATCATAGTCTCTGAAATTAAAACTTGACTCCCTTACCTTTCGAAACTGCATTGCTTTTGGAGAACGTTGCCATTCTCAGTAGATAGTGCATCAAACACCTCTTTGCTATTCCTGGACTTGTTGAGTACCTTCTGTACTCATCCCTTTATTCTAATTCCTTTGATTAGACTGTGAGCCGACGTCAGAGATGGAAGTGATCTATGTTGATGTCGACGAGGATGTTCCCGAAGAACAAGCACCGAAGAAAGAGGACGAAGGCGTCGACTACTACGTCGAATTCCGCGACGAGAACAATGCCGAGTAGACTAGTAGGTCGAGTGAGACGAGAGAATAGGAAAGATTTTTGCTGTAGCCAGACGATAAACAGTTTTAAATTCCCCGTATTTTTGGGAATTAGCTTGTAAGACTTTGTATTTTGTTACAAGTTGTAACTTCAGTTGTAATATATGGACCGCTGCGATGTTTCTGTTGTGCTACTCTGTGTGATATGCTGTAGGCGAGAAGGCATTTCGTCTGTGACATGTCAAAGATCGACATATTATCTAGGTGGGTAGCATGTGGATCGTCGCATCTATGTCGATTTTGAGATGTGCACACTCATGACTTATCGGATAGTATCGATTTGGTGGTTGCTGGGCATAATAAGAAGAGAGGACGGAGAATAACATTACTCTGTATGGGAAATCAGGATCAAATTACGGTTATCGGTCATATTTCATCGAAACCTCTTCCAATTTTATCACTAATAAACGCACCTGACGTTTTCAGAGACGAGGCTGAGGACCTCCTCCTCCATCTCGTAGGCGAAGGTTAGGACTAGGATGTGTTAATTAACAATCATTTACCCCTCCCCCCAGTACGCGGCGATAACAACCGCCTTCGTCTACTTCTTCCCTAGCCTGGTCCTCGTGGACATGGATGCACATAGCTAGGCACTAGACAGACATATATATTAATATGCCATCTAGGCACGTAGCTTGTACCACCGTGTGACGAGCTCTAACCTTCTCCATCTACCTCCCGATCGAAAACGAACTTAGCATTTGTCTGTGCGCCGTGTTCGTCTTGATGCATGGTGCTCGGAGGAAGCCGATGACGCGGTCATGGATGTGCGCTCTCGGTCAGCATCAACGTCGACGTGTCGTGCGCGAAGACAAGTTACATGCCAACGGGGGTGAAGAGGACGGGATCAATGGATGCATGTGTAGGAGATCATTGGAGAAGTTGGCCAAGCAAGTTATGTGGTTACATCAAAGATGGCAGTGGGAGCAGGAAAGATGGACAATACCACTGTAGAACGGCAGAAAAGAGAGTATGTACGTGCTGCACCGCAAGAACAAGAATGTGACAAGTGGGATCCATCACCCCTGCCTAAAAGACCAAAATGTATGGTTTATTTCAAGGCACGCAGAATTTACATATGTGTACTATGCCTCCCTTTCCAGTGAAAGGGATGTGTGGTGCTGTTGCTACTTGTTGGGTTTCCAATGGCTCGACATGCTTGGATTAAAAAGGTCGGCGGTATCTTGTGTTTTTTTAGTAACAAGAAAAAAAAATTGTGCATGGAACATAGAGTAACTAAAGCTATGCAACATATTTGCTAGGACCCTGTTCGAAACATAGAAATTTCATGGGAACTAGAGTAAATCATCTACATTAATACTTTGTCAAAGCCCCATTCCAAACATGCATATAGCCAAGTTGTTACGAGATACATCATGGTCCTCATTAATTTCACGAGAAATTTAAAAAATTTAATAGATTGTACATCTAAAAAAAGTAAGATTAACATGGATATTATCATCTTAATACAGGTACGTAAATTTTACAGAGCTATAGATTTAATGTATAAACTATCACAAAACTACAAATTTTAGGACCTATCACAGAACTATAAATTTACTGATCAATTCTATGATGAAACTAACGTTTTAGGGTGCGCTTAAATCCCCACCGGTTCGAACCACGCAAGCACACGCGTCATACTCACAAAACCTAGGTTTTTTGATATGACCGATCCAAGGCACCAATTTTTAAACATGGAACCAACCAGGATTCTGTTAGTATGATGTGTGGGGGCCTAGGTGGCAGAATAAACTGGGGATTTGCGTGCACCCTAAGCCGTGTAGCTTTGTGGCGCGATTTATCTCTAAATCTGGAGTTCTTTCCTCGCAAAACAAATGTAGTTCTTTAAATATTTATTTTTTTCTACATTATTCAAATATATAATTTTGCAAAAGTTAATCTCTTAGGCTCCGCTTGGCATCGAACTAGATTATGAAACCCTGTTGTCTAACCAGTTTTTACCTATTTTTATTGTTTGTTTAACTAACTTTTCTACTTCTTTAGCTATTGTTCTGCAGCATACTGTAAAATAAGTTTAACATAATATAGTTCAGCAACTGCAAACTGAGCTTGATTTAAATGCTTAAAAAAGGAGTTTAGAAGTATCTAGACATCCAGAACCTATTGACAATATGGTTACAGATACTTTTTCTAAACAAAGAAAAGTTCATTTTAATCTCTCAAAGTATAGATGATGCTCATATTACCCCTTAAACTATAACTTTTTTTGGCTCAAGTAACACCCTAAACTTCTTGTACCGGATCATTTTTGCACACGTCGAAGCCACCTCACCATTCTTCTTTCTCCCCAACTCTATCTCCCAACTCCTCTTCCTCCCCCTCCTCTTCAACCCCCCCAAACCTGCCGCCCCCTCCTGCACTGCTCTGCCGTGCGGCCGTCGCGCTCCAAACCTCCACCTCGCCTCTTCTAAATCTCTGCCCCCACCCATTCTCACTGCAGCAAGGCAGAGCCGCACGGCCGCGTAGTCGAGTTGGCTCCTTTCCCTTGAGACCTCGCATGCGCGCGCGCACATACACGAGTTGATGAGAAGAACAGATCCAAAAGGAGCTAAATCATCCAATCAAGTGGGAGGAAAATAGATTGTTGAAATAACTGAAGCCAAAGTAAAGTGATCCAGTTAATCGTTCCTCAGAAAAATCAATTAATTCCTGACCCAATTGATGGATGGACCGGTAGAAGGAAATGCATTCCTACAAACACATGCTATGCAAAGATGAACTTGCGTGCAAAGATGAACTTGCGCTCACCGTCCCTGGATAGTGTATCACACACGCGCCCTGCAAATCACATAAAAAATCAATAACCACATAGCGCAAGGATGCGGCCTCTGACGGCAAGAGTGGCAACGCGCGTACCGAAGCAAGGGCAGCGGCCCTCTTAACTCCAGTGGTGGATCAGCCTGTGGTGCCGAGGTGGTCTAGCAAAAGCTGCATCCATGACGCCGAGGAGGTTGCACGGAGGTGCCAAGCTACGGAGACAATGGTTGCAAAGGTGCTGTGTGAAGCAGAGCAGGGAGATGGGGCTTCAGATGCTGCAGAGACGAAGAAATTGAGAGTGGAATTCAAGGAGCGCGAGGTGGTGTAGGTCATGGCTCGGCCGGTCGGGTACTCTTGTGGAGACGAGGGAGGAGAGACAGAGGGGAGGCGGAGAGGAAGAAGAACACGAGGTGGCAGCCACGTGGATAAAATCTAGTGACGTCGCAGGCCATGTGGCAATACCACCAACTATGTCCTCAAAACCACTTTGAAAAACTGGTCTAGGGGTTAAGTTGATCCGTCGCCAATAGTTTTGGGTGCTACGTGAGAAAAAAAAATAGTTTATAGGTTATGTGAGACTAAGTAAAAAGTTTCTTTTAGATAATAATTACGGATACCGGACACCTTGATTTCTCTCACTGCATACATGCGAGCACAGATTCAAAGTGCATCACCTTCTAACGAAACAGCTCAGTTAAGAAAGTACTACTACAGTGACACCAACTTGAAAAAACTAGCAGTGCATGTCAACGTCGGAAAAGCTTCAATTGAGCATCTTTCCTTTTCGCGCGAAAAGTAGGCGTTTTCATTTGCACCTTTTAACTAACCATCCGACTTGACCTCATCAGCGTGGTTCCTCGTCAGAGTGAGTTTGGCTCGCCGAGCTGAGCATATATATGTCAACTAGTGATTCATATATAATGCACACGTAATACTCATACTCTCTCTGATCTATAATATAAGTAGTTTTGGACATGATACGATTTCTAAAGTGACATTTTAACCATTATTTTTATTATTTTAAATAAAAACAATTAAGAAAGTATTTGATGATAGATCTAATACTACGAAATTATTGTTGTCTGTGTTGTTAATTTTTTAAATATTAATAATTAAAACTAAAAATATTTGAATGTATGAGATTTTAGAACTACTACTGATTAGAGAGAGTAACTATTAATATTTAGGTTTTGTTAAACAGTTGGCTCTCCTAACATCCACATGAGACGAACAGGGAAGTGAATGCTCCCACCCTACTTGCAACCCGCTCCAAATGTACATGGGCATGGGACAATGATCGAGCCACGGCCCATGCATGCATATAGGCAGAATAATTGAGATCCCCTGTTCTCTCTGTCGGGAATATCCTGCTGAATCAAGAAACACAAGAGTTGTACATGGTACGGTGGCCATCTTTATATACACGTTACGTGACTAGCATACGTGGAAATTTCGTTAGTTCTGCTGATCTAGCCATGTACCAATTGGTCCCCAATATACATCGATAAAAGCCGTTGTCGGACTCAATGTACATCATACACTCTACTATATCACCCACATGTTACAGCATTGATATATTCAGAAATAGTTTATGATGTATACTTTGTACCAGAAAAGGGACTTAATTTCATTAGTTTTGCTGATCTAGCCATGTACCACTTGGTCCCCAATATACATCGATAAAATCCGTTGTCGAACTCAATATACATCATACACTACTATATCAGCCACATATTGCAGCATTGATATATTCAGAAACAGTTTATGATGTATACTTCGTATCAGAAAAGAGACTTAATTTTATTCGAGACATAACAAAAATTCTGTATCCATTTGTCGAAGAGGGTAAGAAACAAAAATAAGGCCTCAATTGACTCCATGGTGATCCATGGTGATGGAGCTCATGTGTAACAATGGCAGACTTCTTATTTTCAAAAGAAGGAAAAATGAAAACAATGGCAGAGTTCTGCAACCTCTTGCCGTGGCATTCGATTTCTTCACGCAACCACTCTGACTCTGGGCACTTGTGGCGAACCACCGCTGCCAATCTGGCTCGACGAATCGACGAGGAGCGTCCAACTCATATGTCCCCCAATAATCTGTTAAGCCATCGCGCGTGCACATGTATGTTTGATACCAAGGTGACAATGACGACAGAGACCAAAAAAAAGTTGTTTGATGGCAAGGTGACAGTGACGACAGAGACCCAAAGAACAGAAGTGTGGTCTGCCCCTACAAGTGACCTCCTACTGTTGGGTTGCCCACAAATGGCGTGTTAATCATTACTACAAAACAAACTTATCTCGTGTGAACTTTCAAGATGTGGTTGCTGGGTGTGTGATATTTCGTCTCAAATAATGTACCCGGGGAACCTTTGGAACGAGGACCAAAGACCATGGGCATTATACTGCAAATTAAGCATATCCTGCCCACAATTATCAGGGCATCGTGATCTATTGATTAGACTAATCTTTTACTTTTTTTCGGAAACAAACTCAATAATTCGCTATCGGTCAGATCAACAATTTTATTATTGCACTTCAATAATGCTACCTAGTAGTAATATATATGCATGCACTACCATAGACACTCATATTACAGTCGGGTAAAAAACGTCATTAGAGACAGTTTTCTCACCCATCTGTGAGAAAGGGTCTGAGATGACCCAAATTCATCATAGATGGTCTATTTTCATCCGTCTCGTATGTTCAATTCTAAATATGAAAAAAAAGATAGCACGTCAAAACCAAACTCAGCCACCATCTCAACCACTGCCTCGCGGGCCATCCCTGTGGGCACCCGCATGCCGCCTTGGCCACCCGTCGTGACCCCAAGCTCCTGGAGATGCCCCAAGCTTGGGGACGACATGTCGCCGCTGGATCCAGTGGTGCCAGACGTCGCCGTGGCCAGTTCCAACGCTGCCTGCCGTCACCGTGGTCGGATCCAGCGTTGCTCCATTCTGCTTAGAGCCGGCTTTGGAGCTCCTAGCCGCCGCCCTTGTGTCGCCTGGAGAAGGGGCTAAGCACGGCGACTTTGACGCCAATTTGCTCGAAGAAGGAGCGCTGCATAGGATTAGGAGCTTGGAGGCGGAGGGATGCGGGGAATGCCGCATGTCGGCAAGGAGGGACGATGAAGGGAGGCAAGGAGAGGCGATGAAGGGAAGCTGGTGAGAGGGACCGGGCCGCGGGACTTAGGAGTGGTGGGGGAGATGGAGAAGAGACCGAGAGGGGCCAGGGGCTATGGCGCTATTGGGGTGTAGAAGTGGTAGGGATTAGATTTTCAGCCAGGTTTATATAAGTCAACTTAATGGATCTAAATGAGCTGGATCCAACTACGAACAAATAGATGATTTTTCTGACAAAAACTGTATGAGATAACAAAAAGTCGTCTATAATAAGAATTATCACAAAACCAGAACCGTCTGTAACCATTGATGTAGTAGTGGTAATGATTTCACTTACCCATTTGTATGTTTTTTCTAGTTGTTCAAGTGACGATATCATTCTCTCTTCGTAGTTGAGCATTTATATTGGGATATTCTCATACTCGGTATCTCCAAATGGAGTAGGTCACCAAGCCGTGAGTCTCGTGACAGTGGATTTGACCTTTCAGCTAAGGTAAAGGGCAAGTGCACCTTGTTGTCAGGGTCCTCCACTTCGATTCCTCGCTAGGCATGAGATGAATGAGCATCTGTGATGTGAACGAAATTTCGACAACTTAATTATTGGGAGAAAGTTCTTCGATCTCTACAATGTATTATTCCAATCATTTGTTAATCTCTCCGCAAAAAAAAACACTTTAATAATTAGGAATAATTATGACTTGCACTAGCAAAGAGCAAAGGTGCTTCCTTTGCTATAACAAATCGAACAGACGGAGTGAATCGGTCGAGCAGTGTCTATCGTGGCAATCACCGACCGTGTCAGGATCCCTAGATCTAATTGGTTTCATCTTACTTCCTCGTGTTTAATCTAATAACAATGAAATGAGAAACACTCCAAGTCCAATAGCTTGGCTTGCTGAAAGTAACACGGAATCCTTGAATATTGAGCGAATGGCAGCGATTTTAAAATCTATGTGCGCTGCATCATCAAGCTGACGACAAAAAGAATGAGTTTTGATTGCGAGGAGCGGTTTCCGGTTTATAATTGGGACCTTTTATAGCGTATTGGATCCGATGCGAACATATCACAATATGATATGATAATCCCTTGATAATATGATATGTTAGGTGCAACTGGCACAAGCGGGGCAACTTGCACATCGGTCTAGCTTTGTGCATGCAATGCGTCACCAGCATGCATGATGCCTCTTCCGGCAATGTGCAGGCAGCGAGCTACCTGAATGTTTTGTGTTCTTATCCGGTCGTATGCTCTGGATGGTTCGTTTCAGTGTCTCAAGGGCCATCGTTAGATCAAATTAAGAAGGAAAAGGAGAATATCTTCTTAGTCATGTTCGCATGAAAGAGATCTTGTGATGTAAATGTGTGATTATTCATTTCAGCCTGCTGCTTGATGCGATGTAGACTGCATACATCGATGATGGCAGCAGTGCAGTCCGAAGCTACTTGCCAGTGAGTTTGGGCATGCAGTTCTGAGTCACTTGCAGTCGATGGTAACCACTAACCAGATGCACAGCAGAATGGCAATTATTTTGACAGCGAAAAGCCAATGGTTAGGAGAAAGTAGATCAGAAGCTTGACACTTGAACATGCAGGTGGCCGCGAAGACTTTGGAGCGCTCAAAGGTCGTCGTAACCTTATTAGTAGCTATCCCACTATTGCCTCGATTGTTTTTTCACCGGTGAAAGCTAAAGAAGAGGAGTTGGACAGTTTCGTCGTGTGAGAGCTTCCGTTTTCACATCCCCGGTGCATGAATTGGAGTCCTGCGTTGACACGCCAAATTTTTTCGTTTTCATATCTAGGAATGAGGCGAAACCAACGAAGCAACAAAAATGGGAGCATATCCGTGTGGTTCATTGGTTGTTGCTATGCATCCTGCATGTGATTGAGCGTTTCATTTTCTTTGACAGGGCTAGGTGAGAGACTTAGAGTGAAACATATATTCGATATACTACTATGGAGTTCTTTCAAAAATAAGATGTACTGCTACGGTACTACCAGAGAACATTTTATGAACCGGTGTCATTATCAAGAGATTTACGCTCATATGGAATTCATACAGAGCATAACAGTACTCTCATTCATTTATGTATGAGATCTTTTAAGAGAGAAGAACAATCCATTTTTTTAGAGCTCTTTCATCGGATCCGCAGTATCATCCAACGTGAATTTACTACAATCACAACATGATTCGGCTTTTTACTAGCACAGTAGAAGCCCTGAACGGCTCCTCCGCCTGCTAATTCGCACCTCTTGCCAGGCCGCCATATCAAATTCTACCTGGGCTTGCCCCAAAAATGAGTAGAGGACACGAGAGCGGCATGCGAGCACGGCACGGCCTTAGCCTGCCCTGCGCTTCTCTGAGACCGTAGGCCGCACGCGAGAAGCTTGAGCCGATCGGCTTTCCCCTCTTCGTGGCAACTGCCAGCGGTGGGCTCCTATGAACGCAGTCAATCGTAGGAGCGCTCGGCCACGTTGAGCCTATACGACCTGGGCTAGCACGGGGCAGAATGACAGAATCTCCATCCGCACGCCCAAACGCCCACTGCAACCGCGCCTCCCATCCGCTTCGGGCGGCTCGGGCCTCTGGACTGATTTCACCGTGCCGATCTACTGGTGGCCCGGAGGAGCCGGGGTGAATCAAATCCTAAGTTCGAGACACGGACCCAAACAAAGAGGCTTGAGCACCAGTGTTTGCCGGATTCCTAACGATCGCGCGCGCGACCTGGAGCAGCTGGATCGCGGGCGTGCTTTACGGCCCATCAGGCCCATGTGGGGGCAGCCCGGGCGGAGAAATCTGGTGATGACGTCAGCGGCAGATGTCAGGTGTGATGCTGCCATTTTTTGGATCTCAAATCCAAATTGTGAAATACAATATCTCTGAAACCATAATTCACGACGAGAGGTCTTTTTATATATAACTTTTAAAAAAGAAGTTCCACTAACAGTGTTTTTCTTGTTCAGTCGGTATATAATATTTGTTCTAATAATAATTTTATTATTATTTTGACATGAAAATATGAGATGAATACAAGCAGGATTGGCATGTTAAATTCTTACAATTTGGAACAATATTCTCGAGCAGATGAATATTTTTTGAAATACATGAACATTTTTCACCGAGTGTACAACTATTTCAAAAAATATGCTTTTCCATAGGGTACATGTTTTGTGAACTATGGGAACAATTATCATGATAATATGAACATTCTTAAAAAGATCTTGTTATTCTATTCCAAATATATTTTCTCAAGGAGGTTTTTCGCTAAATTCAATCTCCTAAAAATATATTTTCTATTTTTTCAAGGAACTAGTATTTTCTATTCTGGAAACTTCAACAATAGAATATTTTCTAAAAGCGCAAAGACCCACCAGTCAGCCCACTCCCTTGTCTTAGCGATATGTGTTCTCTAGGCCACTCACACGGTGGTTAGGAGCTCCCCAATGTTTGAGCGTTTCCGTGCAGCCAACTACAGTTGCTGCAATTGGTTGAGATGTCAGGGGGCACATGCATCACGAGTGAAACATCCTCCTTTTAGTAATAATTTTCTAATTTATATTGATGATACAATGAGCAAAGTACATAAGTACTAACTATTACATTGAGCAGTAAAGATGGATATCGATAAATGAGCTGAACTTTTTTTTATCTCTTTTGCCATCGATCTTGTACCTTACAACAATGTCTCAATTCCCAAAACACAGTTAGATAGTCTAGAATAAGGGGCCTATTGCTCTATTGCTGCTACTGCGGTTAGGGAGAAAAGGCTATTCAAAAATACTAAAAAAAGTTTACCCTTTGAAAAGGTTATTGTGTTGTTTATTCTGTGTGCGCCACGTAGAGCTTCTCCACTGGCGACACGTGTTGCACGATGAGGGTGGTAAAGCCAAGTAGTTTCCCTTTGCCCTTTTTTTACGCCTTCGCTGCTTCATTTCTCCTATCCAACCGCACGCTAGTTCGCTGCTTCATTTCTCCAGTTCTACTGCCTCGGCCTCTACATTTTTTCAATCCAGCATGCGCACAAAGAGAGAGAGAGAGGGAGGCGACACACAGAGAGAGAGAGGAGGCGAGACGATGAGGCAAGACGATGTAGCCGATGAGAGGAAGGCAACCACGACGTCGGTGAGAAGGAGGGTTCGTTGCCGGAGGAGGCAAGGGCCGAGGGACTCATGTGTCTACCACAATGCCTGTGAGGCTCCTATCGTTCCCTTTCCCTTTTAACCTTTTTCCCTTTCTCGGCTAGATTTGTTGATTAGTTGTCGAGGAGGGAGAGAGGAGGCCGAGACCGAGGCGAGGCAGTAGCTCTTAGGGTTCGTTTTCATTGTTGTGCAGTGTGGTTTGGTTATCATCTGTTGATCTGGTTGTTTGTTCAACCTTTAGGGTTCGTCACTGGAGGAGGCAGAGAGGAGGCAAGGGCCAAGAGACTTGCATGTCTACCACAACGGTGGTGAGGCTTCTGTCATTCCCTTTCCCTTTTAACCTTTTTCTCTTTCCCGGTAAGATTCATTGATTAGTTGTAGAGGAGGGAGACAAGAGGTCGAGACCGAGGTAAGGCAGTAGATTTTAGGGTTCATTTTCATCATTGTGCAATGTGGTTTGATTTTCCTCTATTCCCCTTTTGTTTCAGGGAATTGAGTTTTCTGGGGAATAAAGGGAGGGATGATGCTTTCAACTCATAACAATACCAACTTTTTTGGGTAATAAATGTAAATGTAATTTGATTGTAAGATTAGTAAGTCAGAATGTTAGTTATGTATCTAAAGTGTGTATAATTTCCAAAATTTCTGCTTGGAGATGAAACTTAATAGCTAATAGTCTTAAAATCAATCCCTTGTACTGCGGTTTGCCATTTTGATAGGTAGAGACTAAATTGCACAATTGTAGATCAGTTAATTAAAAATATCAACTGAACTAGAATCCCATAAGTCTATCGGTATGTTTGGAGTGAGACCAATGGTTCCTCTAGGTCCATCAAAGCTCCACGGCATCATGGATTTGAACCTTCCAGAACCAGAAACCACCACCAGAAGTGTGTGCGCACACACTAGCGCTAGAATGCTAAAGGAAATCGATTCAGCCCAATAGGAGCCCCTAGTAGGTTGCATGAAGGACCTACGAAATAGAAAATCAAATGAGTCTCAAGAAGGGACATCTCAAGAAGATATTGCCATGAATTATGTAGAGATTGGGAGACCTAGAATCGTACTATAATGAATGTTGACATATACTTTCCAAAGAAAATTGCTACAATCATAGATCTCGATCGTGAACCTACATTAATAGAAGAATGCAAGAAACGACTAGATTAGGAAGACTGGAAGAAGGAAATATCAGCTGAACTAGAATTCCTGAACAAAAGAGAATTGTTTAGTCTGATCAACTGCACTCCATTATTTGTGCACCCAAGGCCATAAATGGGTATTCGTTTGGAATAGAAATGAAAAGAATGTATTACTATACAAAAGCAAGGTCTGTAGCTCAAGGTTTCACTCAAGATCCAGGTGTTGATTATGAAGAAACTTGCTCCCTAGTCATGAGTGGCGTCATCTTTAGATATCTCATAGCAATGGCAATTAACCTCACTATGAAAATAAAACTCATGGATGTTGTGACAACATACCTTTTACGATAACTTGGATTTGGAAATTTATATGAAGGTACTTGAAGGTGTACTAATAACGAACCAGAACAAGAGCAAATAGAAACCTTTATAGCGTTAAACTGAATAAATCGCTATATGGTCTGAAGCAATCAAGCAAGATGTGGTATAATCACTTAAGCGAATTCCTTAGCAAGAAGGGCTACATGAATAATGAAGATTATCCCTTTGTATTTATACAAAGATCCCATAATAGCTTATGTATAATCTTTGCATATGTAGATGATCTAAATATCATCAGGACACATGAATAAATAGAGGAAGTAAGCTCGTACGTGAAATCCGAGTTCAAAACGAAAGATTTAGGCAGAACCAAATACTATTTTGGCTTGCAGATCGAGCATTTCTCGAAGGAGACATTTGTGCATCAGTCGACGTATACTCAAAAGGTACTTGAAAGATTTGGTTTTGAACAGTCATATCCATCAAAAAACCCCATGGTCATGAGATCTCTACAGCATGAGAAAGATCCTTACAGAGCTAGAGATGAGGCGGAGGACGTTCTGGGTCAGAAACCCCATATCTGAGTGCAATTGGAGCACTCATGTACGTAGCAAATTGCATTAGACCGGATATTACATTTACAGTGGATATGCTTGCGAGGTACAAAGCAGAGCCTACCAAGAGACATTGGAAAGACGTTAAGTACATTCTCCGCTATCTCCAGAGTAGCAAAGATCTTAGGTTATCTATAGAAAGAACTAAGACTTGACCATGGTGGGTTATGCAGACACCAGATATTTGTCTAATCTGCAGTTAGCAAAATCACAAACTGGTTATGTATTTCTATGTAGAGGAACTGCAATTTCTCAGAAGTCGTCAAAACAGATTGTAGTGTCAACCTCGACAAACCACTCAGAAACTATAGCACTATACAAAGCGTCACATGAATGTGTATAGCTGCGACGAATGACAAAACATGTCCAACAGTCATGTGGATTGAATATCCAAAAGACTAGCACTATTATTTATGAAGATAATGAAGCATGTGTTGCACAAGTGAAAATGGGTTATGTGAAGAGCAAACTCACGAAGCATATCAACCCCAAGTTCTTCTATGCTCATGAATTGCAAAAGATGAGCAAGATAAAAGTACTGCATACTAAGTCATGTGAGAATGTTGTAGATATTTTTACCAAGTCATTCCCAGCATGTACCTTTGAAAGATGTATACATGGAACAGGGACGATGAGACTTAGAAAAGTGCATAATTCAAGGGGAGAATCTTCACTAACTCAATGAAAGATTGTACTCCTTTCTCCTTGCATGAGTTTTCCTGAAGTTTCTCAAATAAAGTTTTTAACGAGACAATTCGTGCAACATGACAAGTGTATGCTAAGTACTCTGTCTCCATTTTCCCAAGTAGCAGGGATTTTGATGAGTTTTGATGAGACTTGGACATATCACAGATAAGTGTACAAGGAGGAGTGTTAAGGAACCAGTGGGCCTCACCCAGAAAGAGGATGGCGCGTCGAATCCCCCTCCTAAGGGAGCCTGGTTCCAATACGAATTTGAGACAAAAGTTGGTAGACCCTTATCCAAACACCTTACAGGACTAATATAAATAAAGGGTTAGAACTATGCATTGTATATAATAATTGAGAGAATCAATCTCATAAAGAGGAGCAACACTCTTTTATCTTATCTCCGGTGTCTATTTTATTTTTTATATTATATTATTGATCATCGTTGACAATGCTAGGACCGAGATTGTTCACCATGACCTACTAACGAAGGGAACATAATTATGGTCCAACTACACGATGTCTGAAATAAGAACATGCATTGGACTATTATATATGGTAAATCAAAGCGGTAGTAGGACGATACTACCTT
Source organism: Stipa capillata (assembly GCA_019208055.1). Classification (NCBI taxonomy): domain Eukaryota; kingdom Viridiplantae; phylum Streptophyta; class Magnoliopsida; order Poales; family Poaceae; genus Stipa; species Stipa capillata. The sequence continues at coordinate 232,122 of JAGXJF010001026.1, read as the reverse complement.
CTCTTGGAGTCCCTTTAACTGGGCTCGATTTATAAGCGTGCCAGCAACTAGTGGGCCTAGGTTCCAACCTTTTTTAGGAGAACAGGTGAAACTTATTTTCAATCCAAATTTAGCTGATGTGGCGGTTGTGCTTTGACTTGAAGACGTCAGCTGTCTCTACCCTTGTTAGTTTCCACCAAATGTAACGAGCTGCTGCTTCTGCTACGGGCTTTTGAGCTTGACAAGGCACCGCGTTCGTTTATTTCAAAGTTTCAAGTACTAATCTTGAGATCATAAATCATCGGTCGCTCGATCTCTGCCTCCCATCTCCGCATCTTAAAATGTCTTGCACCATCGATTGTTTGATCTTAAACGCAAGCTCTAAATCTGTCCCGCACACATATAAATGCATGAATGTTTTTCTTATAAGAAACAAATGCATGAATGTTTCTATATCCGCATGTATATTTTCCATGAGTTTTTGCAGCTTTATTTGAACTGATCATTGATCAATGTAGTCCTAGCTATGTATGTACCGTTCCATTAATTGATCTCAAATGGTCAGCATCAGCACGGCAAATGTGCCGGGCAGTTCACCTCATCATCGCATTATTGTCAACTCCACGACCTAGCTTCGTCCTTGCCTCTGATCAGCTCCCTTTCTTTCTCTAGCTAGTGAGAGAAAGTTACCCGTGAGCTAATGTTTAGTTAGGAACTTTGGAATTGCGATTGCTCTCACTTAAAGAGAAAACGATCTCTCCCCAGACATTTGGATCCTACTAATCTTCTCCCTCACTGCTTTTCTCTTCTTTCTTTTATCCTTTCTAGTACCACATATATGTTCAAAGTGAGCCAGTTAAGATAGGTTGCTTCCATCCCACTTTGTTCAAACCCTAAGCTATATATGTGTCCCTTGCATATGTAGCTTAGCTTTACATCATCCATCCGTCCATATAAATCGTCTCATCGATCCATCCATCAGACAAATACTAGCTACCATTGGCAAGTGACGTTGCGATTAATTCCCCTCACCTCAGGTTTGGCTGCCTGAGAAGGTTGGTGACGTTGCACCATACACTCTGGCTGTGGGCGCCGCCTACATTTGTAAATCACATGCACATAGTGGAAAAGATGATCAATTGTTCTTGTCGATGTACTTCTTGTCGATGTACTAAGTTACTAAACTCTTTCATGGGTGCAGGTCGAAACTGCCGGTGTACTAGCACACACCGAACGCTCTGAATAAGTGTTCACTAAGTTACTAAACTCTTTCATGGGTGCAGGTTTAAACTGCCGGTGTACTAGCACACACCGAACGCTCTGAATAAGTGTTTATGTTGTCCCGTGAGTGTTTGAGAAAAGTGAATTTGGTATTCCATGAGCGAGAAGAGTAATATTAGTTAGGCCTTTGTTTGGAAAAAAGGTTTAAAGAGCTAGCAGAGTAACGAATGAGCAAGATGCTTAATAATTCACAGTGGGTCGGATGAGCTTTTCAATTTGATGATCAAAAGCAGCCTCGCTAGGCAACATTTTCACAAGATATGGTCAGATCTGTTAGTACCACAAAGTAGCATCTCTTTCATTGGATTTTCAGGTCCTTATGATCTTAACATTCCAAAAGGGCAAAACACGTATTGTAGTACTCTACACCAGACCAAATATGTAGAATTGTACATGTACATGCAGTCGAATCAATGCAAGTGCGAGTATACCGTACATGTACATTTAAGCACATGCACTAGTGGAGCGCGCGTGAATGATTGCTACCACATTGTATGGTTCTGTTGAACCATAGGTATCCGAAAGTCAGTACTTGCTCCACTTGTAGTTAAACCAAAGAACACATTATTAGGAGTGTAGACAAAACGCCATGGTTTCTGTTCTACGATTCCAAAGTAGGCTCACCCAATTCACTTTGGACACTGTTCATCGATTTGGACTGCATGCACAGCTTATCAAAATTAGGTGTACTGGAATTATATGATTTGAATTCATGCATCAATCAGCACTCAGCAGCACCTGAAACATGCCACCCCACTATTGCAGAAGCCTCGTCCAGACAAAAGAGCTATAAGCCACACGTGTTTCTTAAAATTAATTTTTAACTAAAAATTTATTCAACAATATGTGGACTACATAATACAAAATTGATATTATTAGATTTGTATTAAAAATACTTTTTCGTAATATCAATTTTATATGAGGTAATCCATATATAGTTAGGTAGACTAATTATTAAAAAAAATTAAATCTTAAAAAATAAGTATGTCTTATATTTATAGACGGATGGAGTACTAAATTTAGCGCAGTTTAATCGACGGCCACATGCAAATTAAACACCTCGGATGGCTAGCTCACGTGTCACTATGACGATTAGTTAGAGATAGAATAGAACTGATCGTTGCCACGACATGGACACAAGACACTAGCAGATCTTGCGACTAGCATAGAGGGGGGAGCATGGCGTATTAGCCATCAGGTGAGAACTTACCTATAAGTGATAGTTTACTCAGGTTCATCAGCACGAGGAGTAAATAAATGGGCCAATCCATTCAGCTGGTCCTGATCCGTGCTCTGAGGCAATTATAACCCATCTATCTATCTATTATATATTAAAAATATATAATAACTAAAAACAATGTAGATATATTATAATTAGAAAAAATATTTGGCCATGAATCTACTTTTATTAGTGTATCATAACCGATAATCTTCATAACTATACGTAAACAAAATCACGACAGATAGATGATTATAATTATACTTAATCAAATCACGTCCATTAGATCTTTATAATTATACCTAAATATATCATGACTAATAAATCTTCATAATTATATCTAAACTGATCACAACCGATAAATTATCATAATTGTACCTAAACAAATCACAGCCTATGGATTATCATAATTGTATCTAAATAGATCACAACTAATAGATCTTAATAATTGTACATAAACATATCACGTCCGATAGATCTTCATAATTGTAACTAAATAGAGTACAACTAATAAATTTTGATAACTGCAAACATCATCTGGCTATTGATTGGCCGGACATTTATTTTTAATGCACACAATTGATAGATCTTTATAATTGTTCCTAAACATTCCTATCATTGGTCCGGTGTATCTTAATTATCAATGGCACAAAAACTGATAGATATTCAGAACTCTATATCTCATAAGATAATTACCTCAACTTGAAATCTACATATTTATCTCATATCAACAACCAACGATTTGAACCTTTAATACGCGACTTAATTCCATGTATTGATGCAATATAGCATCAATCAGTTAATCGTGATCTAAACTTTAATTCCAAGTGATCGATGTCATGTACAAATAATCTATTGGCTTGGTACAAACAACCGAGTGTCCATCTCAATATACTTCCATACTTCTAGATATAGTGAGCTCGATTAATTCCACTTACTGATCTAATATCACTTGCAAATGACCAACCGGCTAACAATATGAACTTTCATTCATTGTACTGATATCACGTACAAACGACCTACTAACACACGTATAAACTACCGACCGGCCGGCACGCGGTTCAAACTTTAGTTATGCGTATGGATCTAATATCATGTACATTGGCACAAGCGACGGTAATTTAGTATTCCTGCAAATAGTATAATAATATATATCTATGTGAATTTTAGAAGATAAAGATGATTAAAGATGTATCCCGTGTAATTTGTGGAACACCCTGCTATTATATACTAAAAATAGATTATGGGTTAACCAGAAAAAAGATAGACATGCTAGAAATTCTAAAAAACAAGCAAAACATCCATCCATTAATCTATGAACCTTCTTTTTATTTAGTGTACTAAGTTGATACATAGATCTTTATAACTACACCTAAACAAATCACAACCGATAAACCCCTATAACTGTATGTAAACAAACTACAACCATTGGATCTTCTTAATTGTACATCAACAAATCACAACCGATAGATCATCATAATTATACCTAAACATATCACAGTTGCTGGATCTTTATAATTTTACCTTAAAATATCATAGCCGATAAATCACTATAATTGTATATAAACAAATCACAACCATTAGATCTTCATAATTGTACATCAATAGATCACAACTGATAGATCTTCATAATTCTACCTGAACATATCACATCCGATAAATTTTCATAAGTGCACCTAAACATCATCCGTCCATTGATATGGTAGACCTTTACTATTTATTAAATGGATCACAACCAATAGATCTTTATAGCTCTACCTAAACATTATCTGCAATTGACAAACGCACAAACTGTGGACTAGTAAGCACGCATAATTTGAACTTTAATTATGCATATTGATATGTACAATTGACACAACCGGTGGTAATTTAGTAGTATTGCAAATATTATAATAATATATACCTATGTGAATTTAAAAAATTAGAGATGAAGAAAGATATTTTCCCGTATTGCGTGGGGCACCTGCTAGTTATCTAAATAGATGCATTTATATAATCGAATCATACTATTTTGTTGACTTCAGCAATACTAGCTCCTCTTCACTCCATAGATCAGAATCAGAGCAACCTCAGCATGACTTTGGTTCCTGCAATTATATTTTGGGACCGAGTGTCTTAACAAGCTGCTTAGGTTAGAGATGGATTTCGTGATTAATTGTTCCTCCGGTACCTAAGGAAGATTAAACTTTGTGGAGTAACTGTTCAAAAAAGAAATATGTGTACTGTGGTGTATGGACTGAAGCTTTGATGAACCTAATGGATCTGTTACACTCTGTACCTTTCATTCGTTTGTGGAACAGACAGTTTCCACAAGGCACATCCTGTGTCGCTGTCAGAAACTTGCACGTTCAGGAACATGGCATTTCTCCTGATGAAATATGGAACCTTCAGGGGTCACGGGGAGGTCCAAAGCCAAAGGAAAATCACGCGCAGGAGTTGCGGAAATCGATGGTAGAGCCGGGTCCAAGATGTTTCAGCGTCTTCTCAGATCGATTTCTCCATAGTGCTTTGAAGTAAATAAAAGCATCATCTTTACAACAAAAAATAGAACAGTTCTGAAAAATGGTATTTTGTATGTACTCAACGGTAGGTATCGACATCAATTGTGGAAGTAGTGAGATCTGGAAGTGGGAAGAGAAGGGCATTAGATATCAATTCTTACGCGTACTACCTAAGAAGAACTGGCGTGAGAACATTGGACCTTCACAGAAACCATTGACAATGACTGAGGAATGTGTGTTACTTAATAGAAACAGGACACCGATCTATGTGAGATAAATTACATTTTGAAATTCCTTTTTGCGAAGCCATTCCTGTGACCTCAACTTCTTCCCTGGTATATTAATTTTTTGCTTGAGGAATTTAATTAACCCGAGTTGAATATGGTGTGACTCTTATCCTAAACCTATTAGGATTTGAATATGTGTGCTAAAAGAAAAGCTACTAGGATTTGAAGTTCTCGTTGCTTTGAAAGAGTATGTGAGAACCTATATAAATCCATAAGAGGGTGTTTGTAGGAACACAACCCAAGCAATCCTAGAGCAAATTGCAAGCAAGAGAGGATTATATGCTAGGTTTATTAGCACTATATTCTTATATAGGGCAAGGATGCGAGGGTCCTAAAAGGTGCGAGAGGGTTGTGAGAGAGCGACAATCCCTTATACTCCTTTTGAGCTTATGCTTAAAAATTTTGTGGTTGACTTCACCAAATCTTTTCTCTTTTGCCGTGATTGTTCATCGATACTCTCTACGCGGTTTGTCTATTTCGTCTTGATACCACACATGCTCGTGCCGTATCTCAAAATTTTTGATCAAATTCAGGGGCTATTATGCATAACAAGGGGTATCAGAATATAATAAGTGGTACAGAGCCAAAGCTGGATTAATCAGATTTGTGAGAAGGTCGGCAAGGCATCAGGTGGCACATAATTAGGAGCGATGTCAACGATGTGGAATCAAGTAGTTGAGAAATTTGATATCAGCGTGTGACAATGTGTTGTGAAGGATATTCTTATCCAAGAAGGGCTAATCGATGCTCTTGAAGGGGACAAACCGGCTAGGACGTCTGATGAAGACTAGAAGATGATAGAGCGAAAGGCTGTCAGTACAGTCTGTCTATGTGTCTTTGATGAGGTAAAGTACTCCATGATCAAGGAGATTTCGGCGAAGAAATTATGGAGTTACATAGAAGAATTATACATGACAAATTTTCTAACAAACCGGTGGGTGCTGAAGCGGCAGCTGTTCAAGCCGCGCATGGAGGAAGGTACACGATTCATCGACCATCTCAACATCTTCAACAAGCATGTCATGCAGCTGACTAGTGTGAAAGAAAAAATTGAGGAAAATAACAAGGTCATCCTATTGGCTTTTTCTTCACCACCATCACGGGATCAATTGGTGATGAATATTCTCGTCGGGAAGAGCACTCTCAACTTCAATGAGATAGTTGCATATCTATTGGAGGCGAAGTCCTCAAAATAGCCATCGGGATCTTCATCCTTAGGTGATCAAGCATTGACTGTTGTGGATGTTGCAGGCAAGCACAAAAGTCATGGGAAGAAGAAGGGTAACAATAAGGACAAACGTGTATGCTATCTGTGTGACAAGTAAGGTCATATGATAAAAGATTGTCCAAGTTTGAAGCAAATGAGGAGTGCATGCTCCATAGCAGTGGCAAACGATGATTCGGACGTACTTATCGTCAGTTAGCCAGGTACTTCTGATGGACGGATATTAGATTCAGGAGGTTGCTATCATATATGTTCGGCGAGGGAAATGTTTGATGAAGGATCTTTATATCCGGCGCATGGAACTATTCACTTAGCGGATTGCAAAAAGCATGCAGTACTGAGGTGAGAACGATTACACTGAAAATGTATAATGGAGCAAGTTATACACCGACAGGGGTATTTTCCCGGCTTGAGGAAGAATCTAATATTTCTGAGGTCACTTAAACTTTGTGGTTATGAGATATCACTTCGAGGTGGAATCAAACAAGTTACTTGCAAAGGGCAGGTAATCATGAAAGATATCTGAGGCAAAAGTGGATACATATTGTTAGGAAATCTTAAAGGTGGCATAACCAATAGGAGGTCTGATACAAATCTTGGCCAGAAGAAGGGAACCATGTTGTTAACGATAGGTATTCATATCTCAACTATAGTTGCGTGTGGAGCTGCAAAGAGGGTTGCCAGCTCCCGGATGCAAAGGCGAAGATGCAAGCTGTTGGAAGAAGAAAGTCGTGGCGGGACCAACCTTGCGGTACTTGTGAGTAGGTGTAGTTCGGAGGAGGTATAAACCTATGACATGGAGGGTTGTAGGGATCGGTGGTGTGGTTAACCAAACTACACAATGAAGGAGCTCTTAGGTGGAAGGTTTGGACGGTCCAGCCTAGACACTAACACGCACACCACGGTGATGTGCATAAGCTTCTTAGTGGGAGCACTCCCGAGGTAGGAGATTGTTGAATATGGTGTGAGTCATATCCTAAACCAATTAGGATCCGAACATTTGCGCTAAAAGGAAAATCCTAAAGAAAACCTACTAGGATTCAAAGTCTTTCGTTTTGGAAGAGGATAAACCCATGAAGAGATGGCTATAGGAACACAACCCAAGAAATCTAAGAGCAATGTGCAAGTAAGAGATGATTAGATGGTAGATTTATTTAGCACTAGATTCTTGTATAGGGTAAGGATCTGAGAGTCCTAAACGGTATGAGAGAGCAATTCACAATCTCCGTACTCTTTTTGAGATTGTGTTTAAAGAACCTGTGATTGACTTCACTAAATCATTTCTCTTTTACTGTGATTATTTATTGTCATAATTCTGGTACTCTCTATGCGCACGTAAGAAGAAATACCAGGGTATAACAACCTGTTTTACTCATTTCATGTTAGTTAAAGAACCGGGTAATCCTTTTTCGAAGAACCAGAAGTTATCCGATAGTCCCATTTATGCAACGCTACCGATATGTACAATTCCATGGCGCGCGTTTTCCCCTGCAGCAACACTATCCGAAGATTCTGAAATCTGAAACCTGAACAATTCAGCTACCTCATCGTTGTCTAACTCATTCCATCATGATTGATGTGTAAAGAGTACAAATCGAGCACATAATATCGACGTGGTGATTCATCCAAATACACAAAGGATCTTCTGCAAGAATACAAAAAGGGCAGTGACGTAGCCGCCAGGGTGGTGCTGTCTCTGCGCTCGCCATTGCTAGCTTGCTTCCCCATCTCGCCACCCCCCTCCCACCCCAGGCGAGACAGCCACAGTCCAACCACTCCGTCGCATAAAAGAACATACTTGCAACCATACAACCATGCCCTTCTGTATCCCGTACCAAGAACGAAAAGGCAAGAAAAAGAAAGGTATAGCAATTAACAAGCAAGAATTAAATACTACTCCAGAATACATGCACACCAAGAAGGCAAGAAACGGATGGATGTTACATGTACAACTTCGTAACCTCCAAACCCACAATGGAAGCTTTACAAGCTTGCATGTCACTCATTTGACGCACCCCAAGTACTCCCTAACTCTCTCTATACATATGAAGGGAGCGAATTAAAGAGGATCAAATCCTACTAGTACAACCAGACGAGAGAGTTAGGAGTGTTGGTATAGAGGAGAAACCCCGCAACCACAAAAGAAGAAAGCAGGCGAACCAAACCAAACATACCAAAGGGAAGCAAAGGAAAAGGCAAGCAAACAACAAAAGGCACCAAACTCGTAAAGGGATCGACTCCATCGTATATAGGGGGACGAGGTGGCCAGGCGAGAAGGACGGGCAGGAGAGACACACAGCAAGCAAGAACGCAGGAGAAGAAGAAGCTCCATTTCGTTTCGTAGAGGGAGATAGATAGGGAGCAAAGGAAAGAAGTTTTTGTTTACTTGATCTTTCCTGGGCTTGCAAGCCACCCCCAAAGGCCGGGGTGGGGGTGGTAAGTTTCTTTAAAGCGCCGGAGCGGGAGCGGGAGGGCCGCCAGCATGCAACAGCGGCGCAAGTCGGTGTTCGGGTCGGCGCCGTACGCGATGAAGCAGGCGGCGCTGGGGGCCGGCGTGGCGGCGCGCAAGAACGGCGCGCCGCTGTCGCTGGCGGCCGTGGTATTCGCGCTCTTCGTGTTCGCGACGTTCCTGTACAACGAGGACATCAAGTCCATCGCCGACTTCCCCTTCGGCGCTGGCGCGCTCCGCGCCAAGGCCCCCGACCTCCACCTCTTACAGGAGGCCGAGGCGGCCGCGCACCACGCCGTCAGTAACCTCGCCAAGCGCGGGGAGGAGGTCATCGTCCGGGTCCTCGATGCGCCTGCATCCGGGGCCCTGGCGGCCAACGGCGGCGCCGGTAGCAGCAACAGCACCGGGGTGGTGGCCAAGATCAATGCCAACGCCAACGCCAACGCCAACGCCAACGCCAACACGGACGTCAAGGAGGACGAGGGGCAGGAGAAGGATAGGGACGTGACGCTCCCGAGGGTGATGGGAGGCGGCGCGGAGGAGGCCAAGCGGCGGGAGGACGAGGAGGTGGCCGAGAAGGCCTCCACGGCGAAGGCCGCCACGGCGACGGCGGCGCTGAGGACCGTGGTGAGCGTGCCGGAGACGTGCGACCTGTACCGCGGCAGCTGGGTGTACGACGAGGTGAACGCGCCGGTGTACAAGGAGTCGCAGTGCGAGTTCCTGACGGAGCAGGTCACCTGCATGCGCAACGGCCGCCGCGACGACTCCTATCAGAAGTGGCGGTGGCAGCCCACCGACTGCGACCTCCCGCGGTACGTTGCTTTTTTACCGTTTTACGCCCTTCTTCTTCTTCTTCTTCTTCTTCTTCTTCTTCTTCTTCGGGGGACGTTGCAATTTGGGATTTAGCGTGCCGGAACGCGAGGCCGAATGGCTGGTCTGGTTTCTCATCTCAGCACATTGCTGCGCGCCGGAGATCATCATCGGTTTCCATCGGTTCCGGAAACTGGCGCCAATTTTTCACCGTTTTCTTCATCCGTCACCTCCATGCGCCCGAGCAAGCACTTGTCAGAGAAGCACTTGTCAGAGAAACACCACTTGTACTCGTACGAGTACTTTTTGTGCAGATAAAGTTCAGCGTGTCAGAGGCATTAATAGAAGTTTCGAGATTTGTGATCGCAGAATGGAGTAGAGTAGTAGGCTAGTAGCGGCTGTGTGTGTGTGGACAAAGGACTGTACTGTCCCGTTAGCCTCGTGGGGTTAAGTACGCCCCGACATTAGTTTAATCATCGCAGCTGAAGCAGCGAATACAAAAACATAAACAAACCGCGCAGGCACGTCAAATTGTTCACTGTTCCAACTGCGAAACAGCTGCGCACAGTGTGACTTAATATACTAGTACTAATTTCGGGCAGTTAGGGGCAAATTGGCAATAGTACAGTGTTGCGGATTTGGAGCTGATAAGTCTTGGTATGGAAACTGCAGGTTCGACGCGCGCCTGCTGCTGGAGAGGCTGCGCAACAAGCGGCTGATGTTCGTGGGGGATTCGCTGAACCGCAACCAGTGGGAGTCAATGGTGTGCCTGGTTCAGTCCGTCATCCCCAAGGGCCACAAGACCCTCACCAAGTTCGTCAACAACGGCTCCAGCAACGTCTTCTACGCGCACGTACGTGCATGTCTAGATTCTACTGATCCGTACGTAGTAATAGTACCCTTGTGTCTCGGGGAGTCGAAGCTCACGGCGCATGTATGTGCGGTGCAGGATTACAACGCGACGGTGGAGTTCTACTGGGCGCCTTTCCTGGTGGAGTCCAACTCGGACAATCCCAAGGTGCACAGCGTCCCGGACCGCATCATACAGTGGCACTCCATCGCCAAGCACGCCAAGAACTGGCTCGGCGTCGACTACCTCGTCTTCAACACCTACATCTGGTGGCTCAACACGCTCGACATGAAAGTCCTGTAAGTATACATCACACGTACGTACGTGCTTATCTACACATATAATCCCTTGTCATCTCTCACACAGTCTCTCTGCCACATTCCTATATAGATCGAGTATGTCTCTGTTAACTACGTGGCTCTGACACGGTGTATTTGTTTTTTGGACGAAATGAATGGATCGACAGGAAAGGGTCGTTCGACGAGGGGTCAACCGAGTACGTGGAGGTCGACCGGCCCGTGGCGTACAGCGAGGTGCTCAAGACATGGGCGAAATGGGTCGACCGGAACATTGACCCCAACAGGACGACCGTCTTCTTCATGGGCATGTCACCCAACCACATCACGTAATAAGCCACCCCGCTCTTTTATCGTGCTTTACTTCTCGCGTTTCTGCTCCATCTTTTCTTTATTTCAGTTTTTCAGAACATGCATGTGCAGTATATTGCTAGCTAGAAATAGTTTCCTTGAGCATGGGCTCACCGAGAGGAAGATGGATCGAGACCCGCACCAAACCGCGCCAGTGATCTCTCTCTTTCAATTAGGTGCTGTGTTGAGCATTGCCTTAATTTGCAAGGAGGAAAATAGCGACAGGGATGGTTAGATCGATCTTAACTAGGAAGACGCGCTTGCTTTATAATCTAAGTAGGTGGTGAGAGGACCCTTTGACCTTCGCAGATGCACATGGGCGACCTATTCGATCATATATATACTCAGCTGTAGCCGCCTCATCAATGGCCGTACTGGGCGGCGTATACGTGCTAAGACAGATTTTTGGCCGCAACTCTGATTAATTAGCCGGTTCCAGCCTCCATGCCGCATTTTCACGGTATCAAGAGTCATGCACTGTACTTCATCCATTTTCAAATACCCAATCATATTTGACTTTGATTAGCCAAACTTAGAAAACTTTGCCAAAGATAAAATTTTAAGTACTTAGTTTGGTTATATCAGTAGTATTGTTAGATCTGTCCTAACAAATATTTTTGCTACCATATAACATTTAGTAAATACATTAACAAAAAGCGAACGTTCAAAATTTAACAAAATTTAACTTTAAAGACCATTCCAAATCAAATAGGGCAAATAATTGGAAACGGAGGGAATGTATAATAGCCTCGTATAAATCGAAGATGGAGAAGTAGACGTGGAGTTATGCACAATGACACTGGTGAACCATAGAAAATTCAGGACCCACCTATAGGCGTGCGACTCGGTGTGAACCTCCCTGCCTAAGATGAACCATACGATTCCACTTTTCCCGAGCCCCACGTCGCTTTCCTCACCGAAGTCCTAACCCCACGCAAGAGCAACACATAACAAAATACAACGGGTACTGTCCAGTTCACTAATCGTGCCCCTGAAACAATGAACGGCACGACACCTTGCCCTTGCTTCTTTGTATATTTCTCCTATCTCTTTACGTTCGATTCATCGCACAAAGTGTTTCTTGTAGTAGTACTACACATTCAAAGTCGTTACTCCATTTCGATCAATGTGGAAAGAGCTCCGCTACGACTATGAGAAGACAACCATTGCTGCATAATTTACTCTCCGTGCACAGTAATAATGTCACTAGTATCTTCGGCAAGAAATATAATGTCACTAGTACGTATAAGTGGCGTTTCCAAAATATCGGTACGGCAGAATCTCGGAAGAGCCAGTGGAAATTTTGACTATTTACTCCTATTGGCCATGTACAGTGTACACAGCTAAACTTAATAGTACTGCCAAATTCTCCCCCATGTGCCGTATTCGGGCTAACGGGTCACATTTTCATGTCTTAACAGGCCGGAGGCATGGGGCAACCATGGCGGTATCAAGTGTGCAATGGAGACGCTGCCGATCACCAACCGGACCACGTCGCTAGACGTCGGCACAGATTGGCGCCTGTATGCCGGTGCTGAGGACATAATGCGGACGTTCCGACGCGTGCCGGTCCATTTCGTGGACATAACAGCGTTGTCGGAGCTCCGAAAGGACGCACACACATCGGTGCACACGCTTCGGCAGGGGAAGCTCCTCACGCCAGAGCAGCAGGCGAACCCGAAAACATACGCCGATTGCATCCATTGGTGCCTCCCAGGCCTGCCCGACACGTGGAATGAATTTCTCTACGCCCGCATCGTGTCAAGCCCGTGGACGGAACAATAGGCTCCAATAACTAACGGAGCTCCAACAAGGCTCCAGTGTTATACAGAAGAGCAAAGGGCAGTTGACACAGATGATGCCCGCCACCTCTCTCTTTTCTTTTTTACCATTTTTCTTTTGGTTGCGTAAAGATGTCCTGTGTCGTTAACCTGTGATTCTTTTTGTTCAAAAGAAATGGAGGGTTTAGGATAAAAGAATATGTGGTGGACTGTGTTGACTAGCTCATTTCTTCTCCTACTGAGGATGGATAGGAGAAAGCAAAAGGCTGTGAGATGTAAGAGGGAAAGGAAACGATGGATAAATGTAAAGAATTTTTGTGTATTACACCATACTGGTGCACTGAAGATCAAGGGAGGTATAAAGGCCTCGAGGTGCATCTGTTCTTCATTCATGGCGATTCCTATGTTCCTTCTCTTTTCATTTTGTTTCATCGAGTAGTCACTCTGCCTAGTTGTTCGACAACTGCAGTACAAGAGAATGTTCAGAAAAAGATGTGCAAGGGAATCACCTGGTGCGCACTTCTCTGAAGATAATGTGGGAAGCATGCGTAGCTCCCCTTTCTCTTTACTCTCATCTTTAGTCAAAACTGTAAATTTGTTATCTGTAACCTACAAGTTGGAAGGACCTTAGAATCGAACCAGCTGCATTGGTTGCAGGATGAAAATTACCAAAAGGAACATGGACAGCTCGAGAAGACCAGGATCAAATATATATTCAGTTTCTTTCGTTCAGATAAAATAAATTCAGTCTCGAAAGAGAGACTGACTTTTCGAACGACTCCCTGTGCTATCAAACAACGAGTTAGTGGAGGGGAAAGGACGGGACACTGTACTGAACCTGGGCGGAAGAGTCCGAGCAGGGTAGTCGTTGCAACGGTAGGCTGGCAATAGCATTACAGGGGAAATGGGAATCACCAGCACAACGCGAGAGTAACATCGGCATCACATGCAGCTTTAAAATTCAGATCACAGCGTGGCTGTAAAAAGAGCCTGTACTGGTGGTAACTGCAAGCGCTAGAGTTGGCTATGCTGAGAAACTTTTTGCAAGCATTATACATCGGTTTGGATAGAGAACAAGTGTTCCTACCCCCAGGAATGCTGGAGGATATGCGTTACTGCTGACCATATTTGGTCAGACAAATGACAAGACCAATCAAGCAAGGAGGATGAAAGCCTCAAATTTTCTTGTGGCCGGTAGTTGGGCCTGCATCTCTTCTCCCCCATATCATCTGCAGGCCCAATCACAAGAGCACAATTAGTATCATTTGTTATATATACCAAATTCTTTTGTCATATTTTTTTGTTATTCAGATATTAATTAAGCAGCAGATGATGCAGGTTGGACAAGCAAAGGCACAGACATCTGTCTGTTGGTTGCAACTGGACCAAATGCCATTCCGTCAGGTTGCATCAACTCCATAGCTCCGGTCGTCAGGGCGGGGAGAGGCAATTGAGCGGTCCTCAATCGCGCCACCATCTTTTGCATCCGCTACTCCTGCTCGTCCACCACCACCTCCTGCTGGCTGCTGCTGCTGCGGCTTGGTGGTGTTGCTGGTTTTCTTGGGAGAAAGAATCCCGACTCATGTCGAGAAAACGTATAATCCCGACTCATGTCGAGAAAACGTATACTTAATTGTTGTTGTCAGACACGACTTCTAAAGAGGTTACGTATTGAGCACAAACAAACTATTAAGAGCATTGAATAAGTAAAATGATGTGTATGATGGCCGCGACGCTGGACGTCGAACAATAACACAATTGATATGGTGATGTTTTTTAATTGGGTTTGGTGTATTGTTGAGAGACATGATTTTAGTTCCTCAGATTCTATTAAAATAATGTCCTCTGACTTAGGACTTCTCTCGCTCCTAGGGATGGGACCTCGGACACGAGAGAGACCTTTGAAGGAACATCGGCCACACCTAGAAAAGGTGAAAGCTTATATTTCAAATAAGAGGTGAGTTACAAATGATTAATGGGATGCCTTTTATAGGCCCAGGGAGAGGGACAAAAGACCGACCACGTCCTTGATGGGATGAGAGAGATAGGAATAGTTTAGACTTTATTGGTCCATGACTTGATCTATGATTAGAAAAAAGAGCTAACTTATGGTCCATGGTAAACTATTGAACTTTAATTTTGACTTTATCTTTGACTTGCTATCTTCCTTACTTGTTCTTGATGTATACGGCTATAGATGTTGGCTTGAAGCCTTCTGGTCGATGCTAAATTCATACTTAGAACAATAGTCTCCTTGACTTGCGAACTCGAGACAATGGTCGTAGGCCATGAGAAGAGGTTGATGTCTTGTTGGTTGATCTCCTACAAATTTTCTAATTAGGTAAGAAGTGTTGTTTTTTTTGTAGGATCTTCGGTGATAGTCAAAAACCTTCGTTAGGAAGGAATTCTTGACTTCTTGATTTGCTTTCAGTTCTTAAGCTCACGATATATCCTTCGTTTGATTTTACCAAACATGGAGCCTGCCTCAGCATTGATAACATGCACCAGGAAAGAAAAGTTTCCTTGTTATTGTCGTTATCAAAAACGACTTAGAGAGAAGGGGTGTGTGTTGAGCACAGACAAATTTTCAAGAGCGTCGAATAAGTAAAATGGTGTGAGTGACGATGGTGATGCTGGGCGTCGACCACTAGCATGAGTGAACGGTGATGTTTTTAAACCGGGTTCGACATTGAGGAGGTGTAATCCTGTTAAGAGGCGTGGCTTTGATCCCTCAGATCTGTGCCTCGGACGGTGGCATCGACAACGGACAATCTTTCACTTTAGGTTCTCCCGAGTCAAAGGGCACACCATCAGATTCAAGAGAAATCCCCTTGAGGAAAGACTGCCTGAGAACCCTAATTTTTGCTAAACGACAAAGCGGGGTTTAGGAGAAGTTGATTTTGCATCGTTTCATATCATACATGCTAAAAAAAGGAGAAATTTTAACAATTGATTTAACAAATAAACTGCATATTGTTGTTAGAAATTTCGACAAATTTCTCGCTTTGGATATGCAAATGTAATATTACAACAGTAAATGAGTTTCAATATATAATTACAGATATATTAATTGAAACATAGAATTCAATTCAAATTTTCTATTTTGAATAATTAAAATAAAGTATATCTGAAATAATATTATAATTCAAATATTTCAAAGTGATAGACCACAGTTACAAAATAATTATAGAGATTTCTGAAAATTCAAAGATAAGAGATTACAATAATAGAATACAAAAAGAATTACATAATAGAATTTACAAAGATGTAAAGTACAAAAATCCTAACTATCTCAATTCTGTTTTTCTTCTCTTCTTCATCTTCATCCTGTTTTCTTCTAAACCTACACACAAAGAATATTCCAAAAGAAAATTTTGGTTAAAGTTAAAATGTTTGCACCTTCTGAGGAGGTGCGGTATTTGTTTAGGAGATTAGACTTATGAGGCAAAATAACTCATTTTAACCTCAATAAATATTTAAATTAACTTATAGAATCAAGCTTCTTTTAAAGGCAACAGGTAGAGAATGACATACGTGAATAGGCAACAATCATAAGGCAACAAAGTATTTTTTTTTAAGGCAGCTTAGGCAACAAGGCAACATGCTTGATTCCATAATGTTAACTTAAAGCCTATTCTCCAATTTGACAACCATTAATTGATTAATTAAGATAAATGTTCATATATTAATCCAACTGATCTAGGTGCCAAACGGTTAAGTAATTAGAGTTTAGGCAACTAGCCAATACTTCTTGACAATAGGCAACATTTTTGGATAAATGCAACATTTTAGGCATCAAGATAAATGAGCCGACCAGATAAAGATCAAACCAACACAGCAAGCATGTCATGCAAGCACCTTAGTCACCAAATTGAAAAATGAGTCATCAATGAGGTGTCAAGACTACACTGATAGTAATGCAAGCCAAACAGCTGCATGGCAGCTACCTCAAGCTTATGTATGGATGAGGATCGACCATAGGATGCCACACCAAGTACCTTACTCATTAAGGTGAAACATGAGTCAGCATATGAGGTGTCAAGCCATTAGTAATAGTGATCCATGCCCTAGGGGGAGTTGAAGAGGCTATAAATAGAGCTCCATAGGAGTCCCATTCATCACACCACCACAACCTAAGACTCATATAACAAACATAGAAGAAGCAGACAAGCTAGAGGAGGAGGCTTAGAATCAGGAATAAGAGGGCTAAGACAGTGAGGAGGAGAAGGCGATTCCCGAAGAAGCAGGAATCCAGAAAACCAGAAGAACAAGCTTCAGGGTTCTCGCTCAAGATAGATGAGAGGAAGAGTTAAGAGTTTAGAAGAAGAAAAATAATGCCCAACCCTCTACAGAAATATTCTGCGTTTGGTTAAATCAAAATCTCTAAGATCAAATATAAGCCATCTATTCATATCAACATCATAAACTAGATAAACTAGATAGAAAGGGAAGAAAGATGTACTCTCAAATAGGCATATATATATATATATACACATACATATATATATACATATATACATATATATATATATAGCATACATCAATTCATCAGTGAGCGCAAAAGGCAGCTAATGTAGATTATGTTCTTATCAGATTTTCAGAAGTCCTTCAGATGGTAAGCATCATCCTTAGCTAGCTAAGACCAACTATAAAATAAAGTCTCTTTTACATTTCTTTATTTCCTTTTTAGGCCAAGAAAAAGAATTTTGTCTAGATTAAAACAAAAAATTTAGCCTTTGAAAAAAATCATAATTGAAAAAAATTCAATACGAATTAAATAATTTGAAAAAAATTATTTGTTTCTTTTTGAACCATGTTAATCCTTAATAAATATATATTCTTTCATTACTCATATAAAAATCATAAGGTAATAATTTAGGAATTTATAACAATTACTATAATACTTTGTAAGATGGATTGCAAAATTCACATAAAAACAAAGATATTATTTATCCAAAAGATACAACAGACAAAAATCATAAAATGATATAAAACCATGGAATGATAATACAATAAAAATCATGACATTTGGTGGAATATAATCATAGGAAATTTATGAATATACATTATGTTAAATATACATATCATCTATCGCATTGTCTTCAGCAAGGTAGTCCACATTGTCCAAAAATGTATACCTAGCTTTTTCCTGACCGATTTTCACCAAAACATCATCACATGCATTCATTTACATATACAGTTGCAATTTATTAGGAATTAGTCCTTATCGGACAATTATTCAATTTTCAGATCCCAAGGTTCTGTCGAATTCTCTCGATGAAACCTCGAACCTCACTACTTGTCCGTCGCAAGGCAAGTTCATTTATTTCTTTTATCACTGCATGGAGATAAATAGTAAATAAACTGCGGTATGATTCGTTGAATCATATATTGGTGGGTGGTGAAACCTCAGAATAGAAATTTGGGGTGGTTAGGGTTTCACTACATATGGTATCACATTAAGGTTAATAACAAATGTCAGTTGCATTCTTGCACCGTATAGATAGCGTTAACCACAAGACCTGCTATGGGAGAGATGAGTTAAATAGCACCTTCTTACTGAAATATCTCCCAAGAATGTATGTGTCGGTGTTTTGATCCAGCAATAATGAATATGGGGCAGCATACGCGTAGCAGATCTAGATGGGTGCACACGGGACATAGAGTTTAGACAGGTTCAGGCCCTCGGGAGGAGGTAATACCCTACGTCCTATGTTTGGTGGATGATATTGCTTGTGTTCCGAGTGCCGCAAGACCTTGAGAGGAGATCTCTAGGTTGCTAGGGTTTGAGTATCTAAGTCTCTATCAAAGCTTACCGATCAGGGGATCCCTCCTCTGCCTTATATAGCCGGCGGGGGTAGGGTCACAAGAGTCCAGATCGGTTTACAAGTATATTTCCTAATCGGTTACAATCAGGATCCGAGATACCGGGTAGGTACAGATTTATGTCTTGTACTCCAAGTTGATGAAGCGCCCCCGTGTAGAAGTCAGACTCCGAGTAGTCGGCCCGGCTCACCTTGTGTCCGGAGGGCTGGCTTTGTCCTCCTTGACGATACCCGGGTGCTATGTCATCGTCAGTAGCCCCCGTGTCTTTGACGATCTGGCTGCAACTTGTCTTGGTAACTCCTTCGCCCAAACCAAGTGCTTTTTGCCTTCTCCCTTGGTCAAGTTTCCCGAGTGGTATCTGCCTGAGCGCGCCTCCTTGTTACTTGCAGAGAGATTGTGAGGGACTCATAGAACTCCTGTGGAATAAAAATAATAAGCCGAGTAATATTCACCCGTAGGGCAGGAATATCATGGCAGGTGAGCTAATAACGGGTTAGTCCTGGTGGTATCCGGTCATTTCCAGCGGATGGAGACCAGCTATCGACCCAGCGGGGGGCATACCATGAATCCCGACTAAATTCTCTAGTGGCACCTGGTTACCCGAGTGGCTCAGGTTCAGCTAGTGTCTCTCTAGGGGAAATGCCCTTGGAATTCGTGTCAGAACCGGAACACAGGCTGTAGCACTTCGGTCCCGAGTCGTTCGGAGTCCGACTAGTGGCCCGCTGGAGGCGCACTACTATCGTCCTTCACTCGGGTGTATTCAAGTGATTGTGGACCCCTGGAGGTCAACCACCGAAACCCTGCAAATCGTAACGTTTCGGTTCCCAAATTGTTCGGTAACCGACTAGCAGCCCGTTGGAGGCACGTTACCTGATGATGACATGGCACCCGGGTATCATCAAGGAGGATGAATCCGGCCCTCTGGCCATAGGGTGGGTCGGGCCGACTACTCGGAGTCCGACTTCTACACGGGGGCACCTCATCAACGTGGAGTACAAGGCATGGACTAATACCTGCCCGGCATACCCGGAATCTGTTGTAACTAATTAGGCAATTAATCTGTTAACCGATCCGGACTCTTGTAACCCTATCCCGGTCGCCTATATAAGGCCTGGTAGGGGACCTCCGATCGGTAAGCTTTTAGTCATAGGCAATCTCCATTGTTTCATAGCTCAAGCAACCTCGAGATCAATCCTCCAGGGCTTGCGGCACCCGGGATTCAAGCTATACCAGCCACCAAACACAGGATGTAGGGTATTACCTCTCTGCAAGGGCCTGAACCTATCTAAATCATGTCTCCCGTGTGCACCCATCTGGATTTGCTGTGCTCACGCCGCACCATATTTAGTATTGCCGGAATAATACTCCGACATTACCGTTACTATTTATTTGGGGTGTATTCAAACGTCCATTAACCCCGGAAGGCCAACCGTTGAAACCCTGGTCAAGCGAGCGCTGGAAGCAGAAACGTCACGCCGTAGAATCGGAAGAGTCGCGCTGTGGAAGCAGAAGAGTCGCGCCGCCTAGGCTGTCTTGCTTTATAAAGAAGGGGAACAGCGCGGACCGCTCATCTCCCATTCAGTTCACACTTTGTCGTCTCAGTGCCCAACAGCCTATTCGTCTTCCCCGCGCCTCACCGAATCGAGAGCACCGCCATGCAGCAAAACCAAATCGTCGCCATTTCTGCATCCATCTCGCCGCTGCATAGAATCCGCCTCGCCACCACGTAGCGATCTGTGCATTCGCCCCCAATCTCAACCGGCAAGACCCCGATCGAGGACCCAAAACCCTAGATCCGGTCCGCCGCCGCTGGATGCCCACCATCATCAAAGAGGTGGACTTGTTTAGAAAGGAGGTGGAGAGCTCGGTGCCGTTACCCGCATTCGGCGAGCAAGACTTCCCGGCTGATCTGATGGCGCATTGGGCGAAGTCCATGGCGACTGAGGGCAAGCTGTAGGCCATGGTGGAGGCGGATGTGCTGCTGCCGAAGGAATTAATCGAGTGGTGCACCGCCAATGGGGAGGACTTCCCCACCCCGAACACCGGTGAGGTCGTCGTCCATGCCTCCTTTTCCTGGGGGTTCTTAGTGCCAGCCCATCCCTTCCTGCGTGGGCTGCTGTACTTCTATGGGCTGGAGCTGCAGAACCTCAACCCGAACGGGATGCTGCACGTGGCCTGCTTCATCACGCTGTGCAAGTGCTTCCTCGGAATAGAGCTGCACTTCGCCCTGTGGAAGTAACTCTTCATCGTCAAGCCACAACCGAGCCGGAACAAACCAGCCGTGATGGGGGGTGACGGGTTCCAGCTGAGATCCGGCGCCGTCAAGAGCTACCTAGAGCTCCCCTTCCACTCATCCAACAACGGATGACACTCGGACTGGTTCTACCGCTCCAACCTCGAGCCATCGCTTCCAAGGTTCGAGGGCCAGCCTCCCAAGATCAAGTCGAGCTGGACCGAACTTCCACAAAATTGGGAGCAGCCCGGGGTTGAAGTCCATTTGGGGCACCTCGCGTGAGTGCTCCAGACTGGAGTCACTAGAGTCGGGGTCATCTCGACCTTCATCAGCTGGCGGAACCAACCCGCGAAGTTAAGGGTTCATCCAATGTACGAGTACGTCAACCAACTGGATGTGACCCGAGAGTCGGCCAACGTGCTCTCGAAGGAGGAAGTACAGCGTCGAGTCGGGAGGCTGGTGACCCAAGGCACGAGAATCTGGATACATCCGGGCATCCGGCGCCGTTTAGCTTAGCCAACCCCCCGAGCCTGGTGAGCGACCAATCTTCAGACTTCGTTATTTGCAGTTTGTGCTGTCGTCGAGTCATCCTCGGTCTGCGTCTGTGTGCCCTGACTTCACAGGACTTCTTCGGATTCAATTCCAGTGCCCCTTTACCAGAGAATGAGATTTGGAACCAGACACGGTATGCCGATGTCCCTAGCGGCGGGCAGCCGTCGCAAGGGAGCGCCGGACCATCTACCGCCGGTGTTGGGTCGTCGAGGGGAGGGACACCTACGGCGGAGGAGCCCAGCACCCCTCCGCCGACTGCGGAGGCTCATGAAGAAGGCCCTCAGGAAGAGGAGGATGATGTCCCCCTCATTCGGAGGAGGGGGAAAGAACGGCTGATGCTGCTTTCGGGGGACAGGGCAGCTCCTCTGCCCGTCCTGCCCTGGCAGCATCTGCAGCCACCGAGGAGCGAGGAGGCTCCTCGACGCCGGCGGCTCCCGCGACTGCCGCAATGGGACGGCGAGCCCCGGATCGGAAGAAACGCCTCAAAGTGCCGAGATCCGCCAGGTATGTCGCCGAGTAAGCGCCCTTTTGTCCCCCCATTATAGTAGTGAATAGCGATAATCTTGGTTGTTTTTGTAGGCCGAGGACCATGGGGACTATCCCAAAGGGCAAAATGAATGCCCAGGGATTAGGCCCCCGGTTGTCTTCTCCCCTGAGAGCCGCCAGCGCCCCTTCAGCGCAGCAGTTTCCCCAACAGGGCGGTGCGTCTCCAACCCTGCTGCCTGCCCAGCAGTCGGAAGAGTCGAGTGCCGGAGCGCAAGCCTCGACTATAGCCGAGCTGCCGGTGGGTCCCAGTCGGGAGATGGGGCGGATAGTCCCACCGTGCCCTAAGGGGACCCCGGTGCTGCCGGTGGAGGAGATCGACCTTGGCCGCGTGCCGCCGCCTCCGCCAGGTTTCCACGTGGAGTTCCAACCGCTCCGGGTTGGCCAGATGAACCCCACGAAGTGGGACGAGGTTCTGTGTGAGATCGACGACGTCCGGGAGCTGGAAGAGTGGGGAGGCGCGATGGGCGCCGCCAACCAACTCAAAGCCCAGCTCCCGGAGTTGGTGAAGGCTTTGCTGAAAAACCTCGAGGCCCCGAAGGAGAGCGCCTACTTGGTGGACGGCCAGTTTTAGCCGTTGATGAGGGTATGTTTTCTGCCCATGTGCCTTCTTCACTTTGTGTGTCATGAGTGCGCAGACAGTGCACCCTTTGGGGTGTAGCCCCCGAGCCTCCGGTCGACTGGAACAGTCGGGCGGAGGTTCTTTGCTAACTTATAGATTTCACATTGGGGGCACGATCAGTACACCCAATGGGTGTACCCCCAAGCCTCCACTCGGTTCATGGAACTGAGCGGAGGGTCTGTGATTAATTTTTCTGAATAACTAACTAGCTTTGGCATTTCTGCAGCTGTTAACCAAAAGGTCTCGAGACAAGACCGAGTTCCTCCAGGATGAACTGCCCGTCTTCGACCGACTCGGTCAACGCAAGGCCGAGTGGGATAACCTGAAGGGCACCCTGAGCGTGACACAGGAGCAAGTGCACGCGCGGGAGGCCGAGGTTGCGGCGGCGAAGCAGGAGGTCTACAGGGAGGATGCCCGAGCTGAAGGTAATGAACACAAACTTCTTTGGTCACTTCTGCCTTTACTGTACTTACTGTTTCTAGCATCTTCTGCAGCTGCTGAAGCCAAGGCCGCCCAGCTGAAAAGGAGCTTGAAGCCACCGTCAAGCTAAAGGAAGAGCTCAAGGCGGTGAGGGCTCATGTGAGGCAGCTTGAGGTGGAAAAGGCCGTCACCGAGTCTTCGCTGAAAGGAGCCCAGGACGCCGCCGCTGGTAAGCCCCCAACTCGTTGTCCGATCAGTCAGAATCTGTTGAGTAGTTTGCTGACACCATTGCAGGCGCGCTTTGAACAAGCGCATGTAACAGCCGGGTCGTTGAAGGCGGCTGCTTTAACAGCCTGCGATGCCCTTTGGGAGGCCGACCCGACTCCAGCTCGTGCGAAGGCGATCGTGGAGCACCTTCAGGAAGTGCCCGATCAGGCAAAGACGTTGCTGAAGGAGTCGATGCGGTCCGGGACCCAATTGGCGCTCGCAGTGGCAAAGTCGCACTACCCATCGATCGACGTAGGAGTGATCGGGGAAGGACTTGCCGCCGATACCACCAATGAAGAGTTTTCCGTGCTGATGGAGGAGGTCCAGTCGGCGGCGAACACCCTCGCCGACAGCGTTGATCTGTAAAAGTAGACATAAAACACTTGAACCGTTCTGTATGCATTTTAAGTACTCGGGAAGGCCGAGTGTAACTTATTTATGCATGTCGTAGTTAACTTGTTCTATGTTTGCTAATTTCTCTTTTCGTAAAAATTTATTCATATGTAAGTTAGCCCTTTGTGTGTGCTCTTGCCGACCCGTCGTAGCCCCCGTTGCATAGAGATTAGCCGTGGACTGTTTTCCGTGTAGCGCAGGGTTGTGGCGTAGACCGGCGATCGTAGACGAAGAGTTAACGCCGAGCTTTTTACACAGTACTAAAATAATTGTGTGAAGGAGAAGAGCCCGAGTGCGCTTGGGCGCACCCAGCATGATGTAGCCCCCGAGTGTCTACTATGCGTGAGCGGACATAGCAGGCCAGTTGGGAATCCCAGGGATTGGCCAAATGGAGCAAAGAAAATTTTATTCATTCATACTTAAAATATGAAAGTACAAAGCTTAAGCATAAAAGCGATGTAGCTGTTCAATGTTCTGAGAGTTGGTGATGAGGTTGCCGTCCGTATCCTTCAGCTGGTAAGCCCCCGGGTGCAGCACTTTAGCGACAACGTAGGGGCCTTCCCACGGCGGGGAGAGCTTGTGCGTGTTCTTGTTGGACTGGACTCGGCGCAGGACCAAGTCGCCAACGTTGAATGCGCGCCCGCGTATGTGCCGGCTGTGATAGCGCCGTAAACCCTGCTGGTACTTAGCTGATCGAAGGAAAGCCATTTCGCGTGCCTCTTCAAGCTGATCAACAGCGTCTTGTCCTGCTTCCTCCGACTAGTCCTCAATGTAAGAGTAGATACGCGGGGATCCATGATCCAGATCAGCTAGCAATACGGCCTCGGCTCCGTATACCATGAAGAAAGGGGTGTAACCAGTTGACCGGTGGGTGTAGTCCGCAGGCTCCAGAGTACTGAAGCCAACTCTACTGCCCATTTACCCGCACACTTCTTTAGGCACTAGAAGATCCGAGGTTTGATGCGTTGCATAATCAGACCATTGGCACGCTCAACCTGCCCAGTCGTGCGTGGTTGTGCCACTGCGGCGAAGTTGAGCCAAATGTTCTAGTCGTCACAGAATCGAAGGAAAGCGACACCGGTGAACTGAGTGCCATTGTCTGTTATGATGCTGTTGGGGACGCCGAACCGGTACACGATGTCCCGAAAGAATTCGACAGCCCGATCTACCATGATCGTGGCGACTGGCTTGGCTTCAATCCACTTGGTGAACTTGTCTACGGCAATGAAGAGATGGGTGTAGCCCCCGGGAGCCTTCCTGAGGGGACCAACCATGTCGAGACCCAAAACAGCAAAAGGCCACGTGATTGGGATAGTTTGGAGTGCCTGAGCCGGCACGTGTGTCTGTCGGGCAAAGTATTGGCATCCCGCGTAGGTGCGCACAATGTGTTCAGCATCTGAGATGGCAGTTGGCCAGTAGAAACCTTGTCGAAAAGTTTTTTTGACTATCGACTTTGGCACCACGTGGTGTCCGCAGATTCCCGAGTGAATGTCGTGCAGCAGGTGCTTCCCCTGGTCTTGAGATATGCACCGCTGGAGAATTCCAGAGGTACTCTTCTTGTAAAGTCGTCGTTGATTACGACGTAGGCCTTGGCACGCCTCGCGAGTCGTCGTGCCTCGGTCTGATCCTGTGGGAGCATGTCCCGGAGGATGTAGTCGAGGAAAGGTGTCGCCCAACCGGGAGTGATGATCAAGACCTCTTGTGCTGTCTGTTGAATGCTATCAGATCCCTCGAGGTGTGGTTCTTCAGTTTCGGACGCCGTCTCCACTTTGATGGAGGGCGTATGCAACTCTTGGAGGAAAATCCCAACCGGAACGACATCCCGACTGGACCCCAGTTTGGCGAGTGCATCCACGGCATTGTTGTCTCGGCGGAGGACGTGCATGAGCTCGAGTCCGTCTAACTTGACTTCAAGCTTGTGCACCTCTTGGCAGTAGGCTTCCATGACGGGGTCCCTGCAAGACCATGCCTTCATGACTTGCCGAACCACCAGTTCGAAATCTCCACGGGCAAGGAGCTGGCGAATTCCGAGTGAGGTTGCAATGCGTAGCCCATGCAGTAAGGCTTCATACTCGGCGACGTTGTTGGACGCCGAGAAGTGGATCTGTAGCACGTACTTGAAGCATTCCCCTTTCGGAGAGATGAATACGACGCCAGCCCCCGCGCCTTGAAGCATTAGAGAACCGTCTAAGTAGAGCGTCCAATGTTCGAGGTCGACGACAGAGGGCGAGGATTGGACTTCTGTCCACTCGAATATGAAATCGGCAAGAGCTTGTGACTTAATGGCCATGCGGAGAGTATAAATTATGTTGAATGCCATGAGTTCTATTGCCCACTTAGCAATCCTTCCAGTGGTGTCGCGATTGTTGATGACGTTAGCGATTGGGAAGGAACTGACCCCCAAAATCGGGTGTCCTTGGAAGTAATGCACCAGTTTCCGAGAAGTTATGAACACCACATAGATGATCTTCTGTATCTGTGGGTACCGTGCTTTGGACTCGGAAAGCACTTCACTGATGAAGTAGACTAGCCACTGAACCTTCTGTATGTGGCCCAGCTCGGAGCGTTCCACGACCAAGACAGTGCTAGCCACTTGAGTAGTCGCTGCAATATAGAGGAGCAACGGTTCGTTGGGCATCGGGGAAACCAGCACCGGGGACGTGGTCAGGAGCTTCTTCATCCCATCGAGGGGGTCCTAGGCTTCAGACGTCCAGGTAAAGGTGTCTGACTTCTTCAGGGGCTTGTAGAGAGGCAGGGCCTTTTCGCCGAGTGGAGAGATGAATCGGCTGATGGCTGCCATGCACCCGGTTAGCCTTTGGATATCCTTGAAGTTTTTTGGTGGTCCCATCTTGACGATGGCCTCGATCTTCTCCGGGTTAACCTCGATCTCTCGTTCGGAAACAATGAAGCCGAGTAACTTTCTCCGGGTTGAGCTTCATGTTGAATCGCCTGAGGTTAGAGAATGTTTTCCCCAAGTCGGTCAGGAGATCTTCTTTCTTCTCGGACTTGATTACCACGTTATCAACGTAGGCCTGCACGTTCCTTCCGATCTGCCCCTGGAGGCAGCGCTGTATATATCGTTGGTATGTAGCGCCAGCATTCTTCAAGCCGAAAGGCATGGAGACATAGCAAAAAGCCCCGAATGGAGTGATGAATGATGTCTTGATCTCGTCGTCCTCCTTCATCTTGATCTGATGGTAGCTCGAGTAGGCGTCGAGAAAACACAAAATTTCATAGCCAGCGGTGGAGTCAATCACTTAGTCAATGCGAGGTAGTGTGAAGGAATATTTGGGACATGCTTTGTTGAGGCTCGTCTAGTCAACGCACATCCTCCATTTTTCATTCTTTTTGTGAACAAGAACTTGGTTCGCTAACCAGTCGGGATGATATACTTATTTAATAAAGCCAGCTAACAGAAGCTCGGCTATCTCTTCTCCTATTGCTCTACGCCTATCCTCAGCAAAATGCCGCAGGCGCTGCTTGACCGGTTTGGCATCCACCCGAATGTTTAGAGAGTGCTCGGCAGCCTCCCTCGGCACTCCAGACATGTCTGAGGATGTCCATGCAAAGATGTCCCGATTGTCGCGAAGGAAGCTGATGAGCGCGCCTTCCTATTTGTCGTCGAGCACAGTCCCGATCAGCGTCATCTTGGAAGGATCTTCCGGATCGATCTGGACCGCCTTGGTGTCTCGCGCCAACTGGAATGATGTTGATGTTGAAGTCTTTTTAGTCGAGGGGTGCTTCCTCTACCACAGCCGACTTGAGATTGTCAAGTTCGGCTGCTGCGATCTGTGCCGCGGTAAGGTTATAGTTCTCCAAGTCACATGCGTAGGCGTGCTGGAAGTTGCTTTGCACCGTTATTATCCCGTGGGGTCCCGGCATTTTGAGTTTCAGGTAAACATAGCTGGGGACAGCCATGAATTTGGCGTAGCAGGGATGCCCCAGGATAGCGTGATACGAGCCTAGGAAGTCGACGACCTCGAATGTGAGGGTCTCGGTCTGGAAGTTGTCGGGTATACCGAAAGTGACCGCCAAAGCGATCTGCCCGAGTGGCCTTGCCAGCTTGCCGGGCACAACCCTGTGGAAGGGTGCACCGGTGGGCGTGACCTCTGAGTGAGGGACCTTCATGTCGTCCAGAATCTTGACGTAGAGGATGTTCAAACCACTCCCTCCATTCATGAGGACCTTGGTGAGGCGGACACCGTGGATAATTGGGTCCACCACCAAAGGGAACCGTCCGGGGTGAGGTATGTAGTCGGGGTGATCCGAGCGATCGAAAGATATTACTAACTCAGACCATCGGAGGTACCTTGGCACAGCCGGTTCGATCGTGTTGACCTCACAATCCGTGAGCTTTTGGTGACGCTTGGACTCGTAGCCATTCGGACTGTCGAAGATCATGAGGCACGCTGTTTCTTTTGGGAATTCGTCGCCCTCATCCGGAGGAGGCTCCTTTTTATTCCGGCTAGGGGTAGAAGGCTTGTTCAGATTCTTTAAGAGATTGCAGTCGCGTGTAAGATGATTTGACCTTGGTCCATGAAAGTGACACGGCTGGCCCATCATCTCCTCAAAAGTGGCGTTACCACGCTGAGGACGACATTGCGCGGCGCGCTCAGCAGCGGCGACGAGGTCTCCACTCTTACGCTTCTGGTATTTCTTCTTGGGTAACCCGAGATGATCCTTCACTTTGGGGGACTCGGAAGCCTTGCCTTTCTCCTTGTCGTCTTTGGTCGCACTGTGAACAGCTTCTGCACCAGTCGCGAAGTTTTTTGCGATATCGAAGAGTTCGCGCGTAGTCTGAGGATCTTTACGTGCGATCTTGTGGATGAAGTCCATGCTTCGAATACCCTTGGAGAAAGTGGTGATGACGTCGTCCTCCTGGACTTCTGGCAAAGAGTTCTTCTTTTTCTTGAAGCGTTGGATATACTCTCTGAGGGTTTCGCCTGCTTCCTGGGTACAACTATGGAGATCCCACGCATTCCCAGGCCTATGTAGGTGCCCTGGAAGTTGTTCACGAAGAGGGTCTTAAGATCAGACCAGGATGGATGCTGACCTGAGGCAGGCTAGTGAGCCAAGCTCGGGCTGAGCCGGCTAAGAACAGGGGCAAGTAATGGATCGCGACATAGTCGTTGCCTCCATTAGTCCTATACGCTGTGTGATAATCGGTTAGCCAGATGTCTGGCCGAGTCTCACCTATATACTTGTCGATACCGGTGACTTGGAACCGTGGTGGGAAGATGACGTTACGGATGCAAGGACTGAATGCCTTTGGGCCCGCGTAGGCCATGCTGGAAGAAGTCGGAGAGCGACGCCGGCTAGTAGCGTGGCAACCGCCACTGTTGCCGTGGTGGCCATCGCGGTTGTCTCTCCCTGCGTCCCGGCGGGCGTTGCGTCCGGCTTTGAGTGTGTTCCGCACGTCGCGATCGGGTCCGAGTCGGCTATGTACCGACCCGGCGGGGTGATTATTCTTCCCCGTGCCACGATGAGCATGGTGTCTTGCCTCGAGGGTGTCCCGTACATCACGGTCTGGTCTGAGTCGGTTACGAACCGACCCAGCGGGGTGATGAGGCTCGAGGTTGATATGGCGACCTTCGGTGGCATGTGAGTTCCTTGGTGGGGAAGAGCGCCGACTCCGGGTGCTCACAGGAGAAGCTGCGCGAACCTCGGAGATCTCGTCCTGCTGGAGAGCTGTCTCTTCCATCAGGATTCAGAGCCGTCGGAGATCGTCATGCCCCGGGGTGCCCTCGGGGATATTGATGGCACGTGCCGCCACCGTGGCGGCGACGAGATTGTGACTGGAAAGCGGAAATATCGGGACGCCGTCCCTCTCGCACATGCGGAGTGCGTTGTTGACCTGGCGTCCTTGATCTCGCATGTCCTCGTTGTGTTGTCACTCCTCATGCTGACGAGCGAGCATAGTCTGCTGCTCGGCCAGCATCTCTTCCTTGGCGAGAAGATGGAGCCGGGTGGCTTCTAGCTAGTCGGGGGTCTGATCAGCGATGGGAATCATCTGATCACCATCGTTTGCCAGCGACGTCGAGCCAGCCATGAAAACCTTCCGGGAAGGGTGATGGCTTCCCGAACTCTCGAAGCCATCTGAGTCGTAGTCGAGGATGGGCAAGAGAGACTCAATTGCACCAACCAGTCGGGATCCCTGCTCGATGGGTGAAAACCCGTGTTCAAGTAGTGGATCTGATTGTCACGTGACCTCGTCCTCCGAAGCGGTCACCAGGGCCGCCAACTCGGAGGAGAGTCCCAATGAGGAAAGCGATGAAGCCTTCGTAGAGCGGCTGGAAGCCGAGTCGCAGAGGTGAAGTTTGCCGATCTTGTCGGCGATGAAGTCCAGTTTTCCAAAACGGAAAACTTGTCCTGGATCGGCGACAGAACCCAGGGGACCGAACCTTATGGATCGGCTTGGAGTGAAGTCACCGTTGTCGTTGGAGAAACCCATCTGGATCTGTTTAGATGGATCTATGCGCACAGCCCCTACCTGGTGCGCCAACTGTCGGTGTTTTGATCCAGCAATAATGAATATGGGGCAGCGTACGCGTAGCAGATCTAGATGGGTGCACACGGGACACAGAGTTTAGACAGGTTCAGGCCCTCGGGAGGAGGTAATACCCTACGTCCTGTGTTTGGTGGATGATATTGCTTGTGTTCCGAGTGCCGCAAGACCTTGAGAGGAGATCTCTAGGTTGCTAGGGTTTGAGTATCTAAGTCTCTATCAAAGCTTACCGATCAGGGGATCCCTCCCCTGCCTTATATAGCCGGCGGGGGTAGGGTTACAAGAGTCCAGATCGGTTTACAAGTATATTTCCTAATCGGTTACAATCAAGATCCGAGATACCGGGTAGGTACAGATTTATGTCTTGTACTCCAAGTTGATGAAGTGTCCCCGTGTAGAAGTCGGACTCCGAGTAGTCGGCCCGGCCCACCCTATGTCCGGAGGGCCAGCTTTGTCCTCCTTGACGATACCCGGGTGCTATGTCATCGTCAGTATGTATCGTAACACCTGGGAGAAGCGATAAGTCCCTCACCTAGGGGAGCGTGAAACCCTGAATTCTCACCCAGGGAGGCGTTATGTTCCCTGATCTTTAAAAAATGGTGCTATAATGACATAGTGGGTAGCCGGTACTGGATCGACACAAGAGGAGATATGGCACATTACAAGGGTGAAATGACTCGGAACCTTAGACCTAGCCACACACCGATGGGAGTGTAATGGGTCTCGCGCCAGGCATAAAGGCTAAGTACTACTTGTGGGTAAAGTAGCGCACCTCTGTAGAGTGTATTAAAGTGTGGTATTGTCACCCCCTGTTCGGGGTATGCATTGCGAACGTGGCGGGAAAGGAACCATTCGAGGTTCTAACAACCCATGGAGCCTTCTAATCATAGAATATTGTTAAAATTTGACTTTTATACAAGAATGGTTGTTAAAAAAGATATAAATTCCTTGAGGATTGTTGTCCTCGTAGAAATAGTGTATTTCAAACAACTGTTGCTATTCACGAACTTGCTGAGTATCTGGAGAAGCCAGAGGAAGAGACGGAGAAGCAGACACTGGACGAAGGAGAGGCGAGAGTAAATTACTATTTTGACTTCGGCAAGGCGTACGACACCGAACGGATCCGAAACAAGTTGTAGTATAAGACCGTTGGTCGTAGATGTAGAAATATCTATTTTATTGTTATTTCAGTCTTTTACTTCTCGTAGGCTTGACACTTATGTCATATATACAGTTTTATCTTATGCAAGTTAGAACTCTTGTATTTCTATGGAGATGTAATATAATTATGTATTGTATCAACGAGTCTCTATAATGCTTCTGTTGTATTACTCTAATGGGCGTATTGTTGGTGAAACAAAGTTTCACTGGTAATAAGCCACATACTGTCAAACTACACAATGAAGTGATGTGCAGAGTCGCCACAGATTGCCACACTTAGGAGAGGCAAGAGCTTTTATTTCTCAAGTGAGATGGATTGCAAATGACCCATTGGGTGCCTTTTATAGGTCAAGGGTGGGGGACAAATGACCCCCCATGCCCATGGTGGGATGAGAGAACTAGGGATTTTCTTGTGCTATAAGACGGGGAGTAAAGCTCTAGCAAGGAAATGCCCTTCTCTCGCCCTTTCCACCACTAGCCGAATGCAATGAGGTCCCGAGGCTCCTAGCCTTCCCCTCATTGGTTTGAGGGTTGAGCTTATGACGGAAGGAGGAGAGGATTGAATAGTTTGCAAGGTGCAAGGAGAGGGTGAAGAGGCTAACGAGGGTAGCTCCGCCGTGATGTTGTCATCCAAGTAAATGCTCACCGGGAGGATGAAGTGCGCGAACTCCCCCTGCAGATCGTGATTTCTCATTTGGGCCGTGGAGCGCCAGCACTGGAGCGCGGCAAGGAGAGGTGTGATTCCTAGTTCTTTCTTCTTCCTTGCATGTGTGGTTGATACGTCGAAAACATATCATTTTTTTTATTTTAATGATGTCTTTTCATGGTATTTATATTATGTATTTTAATTGATTTTTTGTGTTATTTAATAAACTGCTAGACTACCTGATTTTCTATCTTTTTTCGTGTACGTGGGAAAAACATCGTAAAAATAAAAAATCCAATGTTTTCGGGAATGTTCTATAAGGGGAATACTTTCGTGCAAAAAGAAGTAGCTAGAGGGACCGGAGCGTGGCAAGGAGAGACAAGGCTGAGACATGGCTTCAGCACCCCTCTTTGTCACCGATTCTCTTCCGCTTGTTCCAAGTTCTAGCGCCACCTTGGCTCCTACGCCACGGCGAGGAGTGATTCTCGAAAACGCTGGATTTTCTGATTTTTAGTATGTTTTACCCACATATCCAAAAACAGAGAGAAAATCCGACAATCTAATAGTTTATTAAATAACAGAAGACATCAATTAAAATACATAATAGAAATACCGAGGAATACTTCATGCAAAGGAGGTAGCCAGCGGGGTCACCACCAGGTGACGCGACAAGTGGTCGCGGCACCTGGGGCCGTCCTAGGGTGCTGCATGGACTCCCTGGTGCTCGGCTGCCATCACTCTTTCATCAGTAGATCCATTTCATCTCTCGGTGTCCCTCTACGAAGGCTTTTCTATTTATACAAAAGGTTTCGCATCATGAACAGGAAAGGAGGAGCTGAGGAGAAACAGAGAAATGCCGCCGCAGTCAACCATAGTTTTCCATCTACACCATCACCACCTATAGATTAAGTTCCCTTATACTTCATCTTCAACATCAAAACCTTGGATTAGTTTGTATCTTGATATTCTCTCAAGTTACGGAATCAATCTACTATTCGTTCTTGTTGTTTTACATGATGTGTGAGTAATCCCATCAAGGCTATGGGTCCGTAGTAGTAGCTATGTAGTCTTCTCATGATTATTGTGTTGGTCATCCATCTTCGACATCATTAGTATGTTATCACGATTACCATCTATCTTCGACGTAATCGATTATTTGTTTGGGATTAATCTATTGCATGTTATGTTTTAATAATTTTATCAGATTATTTGTTTGGGAATAATTTTGATGATAAGCACGGGGATGGGATAGAGCAGCCAATGGTGTGGTCCTCCTTCATATTTCGTTAGCGAAATTGCTACATTGTTCTAGCTAATGCATTAATGTACGCCTTAAATTGATGGTCAAAAAAATTGTAGTTTTATTGTTATCTATTGCTAATAATATTAGTCTTTCGATTATTTTTTGTTGTTAAAATTGTGTCGAATATATGTACAAGTAGGTTAAATTATAATTATGGTGTAACTAGTGGATATAGTTAGTTAGTGTTTAAGTCGAACATGTTGTAACTCGGGCTCCGATAATAATGGGTGCCGTTGTATGTAACTTGAGGAGAAGAATCAGACCGATTTGAGTCGGTACGAAGGCGCCGGTCAGATCTGCCAGCCTCTGGGAAGCCGACGAGGATGGTGTCGCTTAATGCAAGGGGAGGAGCACCCGCAGAAGGACTCCTAGGGATGTAGGCTTCAGCCGAACCTTACAAACAAGCATCGTTGTCTATTTTCTTCTTTGATGTTTACTTCGTTGATGGTGCGCTGTGCGACCTTGTTATTAGCGACATGCGGGACTATACAACCGCGTTAAAGTCATGGAGGGTAGTCGATGGTAATCACCATTGAGAGGCTAGTTTCACAACACTTGCAAAATTCGTAGTCAGTACTTTATGTTTTATATAATTCCTATTACTTACTTTATAATTGCTACCAGTGAATCTACATACCTTGTACCTTAATTTAAATCATTAGAACATCTTTACTAGCACTTTTAGCAGTTATTATTTTTATGTTTTTTAATTTATCTAAAAATAGTTTTTATTTTTTACTCAAATAATTATATATTTTTAGTTGTCTGTTGCATCCCTGAGGTTTTCTAACTATTTGAGAATGATAATTGTGCATCTTAAGATCTACTTTTACTTATTTTGTATGATTTTAGATTTGACTAAGTAATTCTTTCACACCTTCATATAAATTTGACACTTTCTCTAATAGAAAAGATACAATTAATTATAAGCAGTTACATATAACGTAATCAGTGGTCTATAAGACTGAACTGTTTCTCGCGGACAAGTGGTGGTATTTCGTGCAAGGGATGCGGGCCCTGACGTCGCGGCTAGTGGGCGCCTCGCGCAGCATCGCGTGTGACGGTGTCATGTTCTTTTTTACGATCGCCGTAGTGTGTTCTCGGCTTAGGCAGCTGTGTGCTGTGCACGTATTGTGCTTGATAAAATGCCAAACGACGATTTGATGATATACGGATGTCCATAACAGTGAGTTGATGATGCCACTAGGAAGAACTTATACTTCCTGCTGAAGACACGCGTGACAATGAGATCTTTCACGTTGTAAACTGTTGGTTTAGGCAGGTGGCGCGCTATCGTGGTCCTAGTATATGAGGTGCCTTTTGCAGGGGAAGGTGGTGTTGATCGAGACGTAGGGAAAGCATGCACAAGAAACGGTTTCATGATATCCTTGATAGGATGAGAGAGATAAAGATAGTTTAAATTTTATTGATCCATAGACTAGATCTATGGAGCTAGCTTACGGTCCATGGTGAACCGTTATGCTCGAATTTGAGTTTATCTTCTGACTTTGCTAGCTTCTTACTTCTTCCTGATGTATACGGCTATAGATGTTGACTGGAAGCCTTTTGGTCGATGCTAAATTCATACTCACAACACAACTCGAGCTCACTCGCTCGACGTTTGCGCGCCTATGTGCGCAGTGGCGTACTCATCGGTTCATCGGTGCAACCATCGAGTGCCAGTGCGACAGTGGATCACATACCTTGTGGGATCGCCTTGGCGCAGCGCCGCGCGCAATTTCTCTGCTTCGCTGACCGCTTAGTGCGATGCGGTCATCTCTTCCATTTCCAAAACCTGGATCAGCCGGCTGTTTACGCCGCACGTACCATGCTCTGGCGTAACACGACAAGTAGGCAACTCGTCATCAGTCAGAAAAGGAGGAAAAGAAACATCTATAAAGTTATCGCCATGATCCAGTGGACAAAGCTTGACCGGTTGACCAAGAGCAAAATAATGAACAACCTGTAATCTTTGGTCCAAGTCAGCGTAACAGGGATTAGCTCGTGCACAAGTGAAAACCAGAGAAAGCAAGGCAAAGAAGTCAAACAACGGCCATGCATGGCGCTTACGTGACGACGTGGCTTTAACATGCCATTGAACATCAACTAGACGTCGTTGGATTTACTCCCCGGGCTGTTCGTGCCTGCGTCACGGCTCGTGCGTGCGCGATTACATATCTTTCGAACCGAACGGAGCCGTCTATTCATCACGTGGCTATTTTTTCCTTCTTTTCATAATAGAAGAGAGGATCTCCCGAGATCGCTGCACCTAAAAATATACACCATTCAAATTATTAGAAAGCCATAATAATATTAAATGATAACACAGGATTAGACAAACAACATAACCAAAAACAAAATTAAAGATCAGATAGCATATTATTAAACCACCATTCAAACTAGGACATAAATTTATTAGTAGCCAACTCCAATCTTCTGATACCAATAACCATCAGCTACTGCTCTGATGATAACCTTTACAGTAAGGACCACAACCGTAGCTAGTTAGGTTTCTCTTATTAAAAATAGCATATGCATAATCAAATCGACCAATATAAGGCAGTTGTGCCCACTAAAATTTATGATTGTGAAGGTCTATCTACTCCCCGCAATCAATTTCTAAAAATATGAAGAACACTAAGAAGTGAAGAAATGATAAAAGTTAAAAAAATCGTTTGCCATGCAAAACGAGCGAAGTGACAATCCAAGAAGAGATGTTCAATGGTCTCCTCATGTCCACATAAGACATAAATTTTGCTATCGTTCCAATTCTTCTTTGCCAAATTATCCTTCATGGGAATCACCCCTCTAATTAGATACCATAGAAATGTTTTAATTTGGGGTAAATTTTCAATCTCCAAATATGTTTAGCGCGGAATTGGAATTGGAAATTTTCCTCTAAGTCACCTTTTTCTTTTCTCAACCGCTGTCCTTTTTCTTCCTATCTAGCCGTCGCCCTTCCACACGTCTCATGGCCCCCACCCTCTTACCTGTCAGATTCGCTTTCGTCAGCCATCACCACCTGACCATTCTACATCGTTGTTGTCTGCACCATCGCCCCCACTGCCCGCATCCTCCTCCTTCATCTCCGGCAGTAGACGTCGAATCTACCTCTGCCACCTCCACCTCCTAGCATCAACACCTTCTACTTGTCAACCCGCAGGCTACCTTCCCCTCTTGCAACTAATGGCACTCATGTGCCGCCTCGCTACACCGCAGGTTCATCTCCCCTCGTCAGCTTTCCCTCTAAGCTCGGAGGAGCATGAGCTTCTTCTCCGGTGATGGTGGCCCCAACCTGAGTTGTATCCCCAAACCTTAACCGAACTATCATATTTCATTTTAAGGTGAATTGATGAAAATTTTGAGACTCCTTGGGCAAGGAACCGTGTATTAGTGTTGGAGATGTATGCCAAGTTGGATCGTTGCTTGCCAAAGATTAAAATGATCGGCAACTTTTGTTGGAATATCTTCCTATGAGGTGGATCAACATGTGGTATGCATACTATGGCTATCATCTAAGTTGGTCCAAAACAGGCCAATTGAACCACGAAAACAGACCATCAAACAATTCAAAGCACGAGGTAAACAGCTCACATCCACGGATCTGTTTGTAACACGGCTTTTAGCTACCTAAATCTTCTAGTAGGTTTTCTGACTTAAAAACAAAGAGACTTTATCCACCTCTCAACCTCTATATTAAGAAAATACAAGGCTAAACAGTTTAGTTATTATAGAGTTTATAAATAAAAACAAAAAGCACACGGATTGAAATTCGAATGAACTAAGAATAGAAAAAACAGTCGGTTCAAGTCGTTAAGCCATCGTCCAACCGACTGCAGGTGCGTTATCTATCATTATGGTCTTCAACTTTCTGCTTCTCTCCATCAAAATTTTACTGAATTCTAGCTTCCATAAGAGCGCTAAGTCCGTAGCAAATTGCCACACTTGAAGATTACTTGATTTAAATAATAGAAAATTTTATTATCAAAAATAATATATTTAACATAAAGCTAAATAGATCAACGCATAGTTACTGCTCCCACAAACAAGCGTAATCCCCACTTACTCTATATAGCCATCGTCTCGACATAAGAGACACACTAATAGGTGGTGAAAGATATCGAAGACTCAAAAGACCGAATGAACTTTGATCATGTCTTCCTCCATTAATATCCATAAGAAAATAGGAAATCAACTCGTATCAATGAATGTAATTTCAAACAGGAAACCATGCCGTATCAGTCATTGTAATTTTTGGAAAAGTTAGACTTCTTTTTTCTCCGATAATTAGAGAAGATCAGAAGATTTATCGGTTAATAGGAATGCACGGCACCGACGGTGAATTCGTGCATGTTGCGCATTCTCACCGCACCGTTACTCGGCGGTAAACATCTGAGATTTTTGTCAAAATATTAATTTAGAACTGTAAAAATATTAGTAAAATTTAAAATCTTATAAAATTAAACTCAACCGCCATGAGAAATGGCGATTGGATCTAATCGCCAAGCACAGTGACAATTTGGAAAAATATCGCCACGAGATTTGGCCATAACTGCCAATCGCCTTATGGGCTGCCGATTGCAGTAACTGCCGCCCTGCCAACGCAGCCCAATGGTCGGACATGTGGTGTTATCGTCACACAAAGTGGTGATTTGGGTTGGTCTATATAAACACCCATGCGCTGCCACCCAAGAGAAAGCTCGGGCATAGGGCAATGGAGACGGAGAGGGAGGGCGTTTGGGGGGTGTCGGCTGCTTCTTAGAGGTAACATGTAGGCTTTGTGATCTTCCTGGATTTGACAATCCAAACATTAGGAAGAAGTCTTCAGAATTAAGTGTTTATCGAATTGGATGAATAAGGAGCTACTAGAGCGGTGATCGCTACTCCATGACATTGGTGTTGCTAAATACAGCATCATGACTAGCAATCTTGCTGAGATGTATAATTTTGTTCTCAGGAAGGGTGCATGGTTTACCCTTGGTGGCCATTATTGAGGGATCATTGCACGGCACAATGAAATATTCTCAGGACAGGTGTGAAAAGGTTGTGCCGAATATAATTTTTTTGGTGAAACACCTTATTATACTAAGACTATGATGTACATGGTGGAGAAGATCAAGAAGGGGCAAATGCACAAATCCAGACACAAGAACTGTATAGCGCAGGTTTGAGATATGTTTGAAGCAAAAGAATGGTTTTGGAGTTTCCACAGAGAAGATTACTCATTACTTTCCAGATCCAGTCTAATATCATTGTCATGTATACGTGCAACAAGCCCATGCTTTTACACAAGCCTCGCTCTCACATCCTTACTGCAGCTGGTAAGACTAAGATGGATACCAGACCATTTATCTTATACTACTTTATGAAAGAGGTTGTCTGTCATACCTGTAGCGGTGAGTTACATGGTTATCGTGTGATGAATAATTTACAAAAGTAATTAATGGCAATAGGTACTATGTCCTTGATTTCAACCTCCCTCGTGTGTCCATGGGACGACGATAGACTCGTCGTATTCCTAACTATATGGATGAGGAGGAGGCTGATGGGCCGACTAAACAGTGTAGCTATGTATGAAATTTGGCCACAGGATTAGCACGTGTCCAAAGATAAAGGAACATAAAATGAGGGAGGGTGGATCTCAGCCCGGGCATTCGGTTTTAACAGAAATTTCGGTTTTGGTTTTTCGGTTTTTGACAAATTCGGTTTTACAGAAATGAGAACCGAAATGTTGTTCAAAATTATGAAAACCGAAAATTCGGTTAACCGAATTTTCGGTTTCGGTTTTCGGTTTAAACCAAAATTTTCAATATCATCAGAACCTAGTATCGGTCCTTACCAAAGTAAAATGTCCCAAGAAATTACCATGGATTCATCACGAATTATAGCTCAAGAACATCACCAATCGCCATAACAATGACCGAAGCCTTAAGAACATTAAGCCTCAACCAAAACCAATCGGACCATCCTTGGAAGAACCCTAGAACGGCAGAGGAGAGGAATTTGGGAACTTACCAGGGGGAGTCAAGCAAGGCAATGGCGGCCACCCACGGCGTGCCGCCGATGGGAGGCGAGCCAGGCGGAGCCCAACACTGCTGGAGCTACGACGCCGAAGTCGCCGGTCCCGGGCGGCAGGCGAGGGCGGCGGTCGACGGAGCGGTGCCAAGCGGAGCAATCAAGGGCCAGGGTGGTGGTGAGGCCGAGCCCGAGCCCTAGGCTCACGGCGGCGCCGGAGACCGAGGGAGTATGGCGGGGTGAGACCGAGACGGGAGAGGAGGTCCTGGAAGCGGTGCCCTCGGGCAGTGCATCAGCGTCGGCGGGGGGTCACCGTGCCGCCGCCTCGCACCCCCGCTGCTTCGGTTAGGGGATTAGGGCACCAGGCAGGCAGGCACGGGCGCACAGGCATTTCTAGGAGCAGTGGCCGGTTGGGCTTGGGGCTAATGGGCCTTCCCCTTGTGGCTTGCGGCCTGATGGGCCATGGCCTAAATGAACCGGTTAATCGGTTTTTTTGGTTAACCGAGTGGTAAAACCGAATAAACTGATTTAAATTTGGTTTTCAGAATTTGCTAACTGAAATTTGTTCGGTTAACCGAAATTCAAATAAATTTGGTTTTTTGGGTTTCAGTTTTGGTTTCGGGTTCGGTTTCTCGGTTTTTATGCCCGGGCTGAGGTGGATCTATTGCTGATACATCTAGGCCAGAACATTAGTAAGCTATGTCACAACTCTTTATAATACAATAGCTAGCTTATGATAAGCCTTGTATTATGAATGTTTGTTGAAACTAGCACGAGAGAACCACTTTTTATGAATGTTCATTGGATTCCCTCGCATTGTATTAAAGTTGTTTGTTTTAGTTTCTGTTCTGTTTACTTTGTTCGTGTAAGGAGATATATAGAGAAAATATATCTAATATATAAAGTAGAGACATTTTTTGTCATTGTGAATAGCGACGAGCCTTGTCAATACTTAAGGTGAGGGTTCTAACTTATCACCACCACGATTGCGCCACTTTCTAAATGGCGATTACATCGTGGCCGACCGACGATATCGTACCCATCGTGAAACGACGATCTATTTTATAAAGTTCTTGATTCTGACAATATTCCTGCGATTTTCGGATTAAAAAAATATATTTCGACAACGATCTCGCCTCACCTGACCTGGCACGTTGGACTGGAACAAACCGTGCATGCTTCACGACGCGGACCACACGTCAGGCCAGGCCAGCGGAACAAAACGTGCCAGCAATGGCGCCGCTCGCGGGGCCCACTTTCTATGCGTGAGCTCAGTCACTGTACTGTTGCTGGCATCGATCGTGCCGCCCAGCGTGGCAGGTGACAACGGCTACATTTTCTCCCCACTCCCCGCTGCGCTCCCGACACATGCGTTTCTCCACCCAAAACATGAACAAGTCCCTGACAAATGGGACCATTACCAAACTGCCAACAGCACGGCCAAATAGAAACACCAAAGTACCCAGCAACACGGAGACGATTTTTTTCACCTGATAGGTTCACGCTGGTTTGAGACCGAGAAAGAAAAATACGTTTTGTTCAGCTCAGTACATGGATGAAGGAAAAGGGAGCGGCTGTGAGATTGCTTAGCCGAGCAGGGTACGCGATGCGATATGGTCACTTTGCTTTCAACGTTCGTCTGGTCCGGTCCAATCTCAGGCCGGCGGTCAGCGTCAGCCTCTCTCTCTCTCTCTCTCCTCCTCGCAACAGTCCACGCATCCCGATCCCAAGTCTTCTAGAGAGAGAGATTACTCCCTTCCCTGCACATTCCCGTTTCCCCCCGCTCCCGTTTCCCACACACCGCACACGGGAAGCGCGTCCAGCCAAAATCCAACACGGCGTTGCGCGCCTCTTCGTGGCGGATTACCGTTGGTTGGTGTTGGTGTTTGGTGATTCGCGGCGAGGAAGTGATGTGGATGTAAGGAATATGCTACGGCCTGTGCAATTAATTGGGAAATAAATTGAGTGACCGCGTCTTACGAGAAGAAGGGCGCGATCACAGGTGGCAACAGCTTTGCTTATTTTCCTCGGATGCTCACACGGGATTAACGTATCTTTGACTGGCCGCCCGTTCACTCTCCCCTGTTAACATGCTCCTTCACTTCGCTTACCCCTAATCACGACTGCCCGTGTTTATCTTCTTCTTTTTCTTTGAATTGCCTGTGTGAAAACTGAAAAATGTCCTTTTTTAAGAAAAGCTGAAAACTGGTATTCGGTAACACTCCCGAACAAGCAGGTTCTTCTTGTTTTTTCGCGTTTTTACATTGTCTAGCTTAAAATATCTGATGTTCTTTATACGTCATTTCAAGGTAATAATAATACATATGCTTGAGATGAAGTGTTTTGTTAGAGAACTGATGAAGTGATCGGTTTTATTTATACATTCTCGAAAAAAAAAGCTTTACAATAAAACACTTTCTGACGTGCAACAGAGAAAACATTAAAAAAATCAACAGCCAGTGCCCTATGGGCTAGGGCTACTCCTCTCATCCTAGTTCAGTTCCCACGGGAGCGGCCACCGCAACGCGTACCTGCCCCGTATATAACGCCCGTTCATACGGCCATTTGCCCCAAACCCGTCCAAACCTGAACACAAACCAAGGAAAAAAGCGGAACAAACGCGAGGAGGCGGAGCATCAACGAAGACCCCGTCTCTGAAACCCTCCCGATGTCCTGCACGGTCGCCATCCCGAGCTCGCCGGTGTTCTCGCCGTCGCGCCGCCCGCTCTCCTGCAAGGCCGCCTCCGCC
The DNA here is from genome assembly GCA_019208055.1 of Stipa capillata. NCBI lineage: Eukaryota > Viridiplantae > Streptophyta > Magnoliopsida > Poales > Poaceae > Stipa > Stipa capillata. Next base: position 189,858 of record JAGXJF010001026.1, on the reverse strand, counting down.
TCCCCGGAGTCCGTCTCCGTCCCCTCGCCGGCGCCGCCTGCGTCCACCGCCGGCTCGCCGCTCCGCCCGTTCGGGCTGCTGCGCGCTCAGATCCGGGAGGAAGGTTCTCCGTCCAGTCAGTCGTCCTCTGCCGCCGCCTCCGCGGCTCCTGCGGGGTCCGTGCTGAAGAGGCGACGGCCGGCGCCGCTCATGGTGCCGGTGGATGGCGCGGCTGCCGCTGCTGCCGCTGCGGCTGCTGTGGCCGCGGTGGAGTCGGATCCGAGGAACGAGGTGGTGGAGGAGGGGGAGGAGTTCGCGGCCTACTGCCGGAGGGGGAAGGGAAGGAGAAGGGTGGAGATGGAGGACAGGCATGTGGCCAAGGTTGCGCTCGGCGGAGATCCCAAAGTGGTAAGCTCGATACTAGTTCGGCTGTTCGATTTTTGGCACGATTTTGCAGAATAAAGTTGGATTTTTTTTTATCCGGGACTCTCCAGATGGAAAATTTCAGTCGTTTCATCCAAAATTGTTTAAAATACTAAACTTTCTCGTCTACCAACTGTGCCTTACCAACTGTGCAGGCGTTGTTTGCTGTATTCGATGGCCACGGCGGGAAGGACGCTGCGGAGTTCGCTGCCGAAAACATGCCCAAGTTCATGGCAGAGGAGATGAAGAAGGTGGACGGCGGTGACAGTGATGAAATTGAGGGGGCTGTGAAGAACGGCTACCTGAAGACAGATGAGGAGTTCCTCAAGAGGGAGGAGAGCGGGGGAGCGTGCTGTGTCACCGCGTTGCTCCAGAAGGGCGGCCTCACTGTGTCCAATACGGGAGATTGCCGTGCTGTCCTCAGCCGAGCAGGAAAGGCGGAGGCGCTCACCTCCGATCACCGGGCCTCCCGTGAGGATGAGAGGGAAAGAATTGAGAACTTGGTAAGTACTGCCTGTCCTAGACTTGAAATTTGTTGCATAATTTGTGTGAATTGTACTTTGAAGGATGTAATTTAGGCTAGCTAAGTAAACTAGATGTTGCCATGTTATACTAAGCCCTATCCAGTTAATGGATAACTCTTGGGTGCAAAAATTTAATTGGCTTGTGCTCTTACGATGAACTAGTTAGTTAAATTTTGTGCTCTTACAATGGACTAGGTAGTTCAAGAGAAACTTCATCAAAAAAAAGTTAAAATTTGAGCAAACATGAGCAACTTGGGAATATCCCAGTTCTCTGCAATTGAGTATGTGACTGACGTGATTTCTCCTACTAATTTTCAGGGTGGGTTCGTGGTGAACTACCGAGGAACATGGCGAGTGCAGGGCTCCTTAGCAGTGTCAAGAGGCATCGGCGATGCACACCTCAAGCAGTGGGTGGTGGCTGATCCAGACACCAGGACGGTCCTTGTCGACCCCCAGTGTGAATTCTTGGTACTTGCCTCTGACGGCCTGTGGGACAAAGTGGAGAACCAGGAGGCCATAGACATTGCCAGGCCTCTCTGCATCAGCAATGACAAGGTTTCTCGCATGGCTGCCTGCAGGAGGCTTGTCGAAACTGCGGTTTCTAGGGGCTCGACTGATGATGTCAGTGTCGTGATCGTACAATTGCAGTTCTCAGGTTCTTCTTAACTTGCCGCGGGACGGATTGGACTCACACTCCAGGAGGTAGCACTAACAGAGTGGTGGTCAAGTGGGGATGAGCAGGATAGGCAGATACCATATGTTCCATCGCAAGCAAAATTTTAGGAGCTTGCACTATTTTGCTGGGATTTCAGCATTCACATTTGTTTGTAGCACCATTCTTTCTGTACTTGATTCAATTCCATTCATTCTTTGGTTCTAATGTAATAAGGCGGGTGCTACTCGCCTCATACTTATCTATGTACATGGTTGACTGGCCTGTTTAGTTTCTTGTAGATTCACTCATTAGTTCAATATACAGACTAATTATCTCTTTCGAAAAAATTCTTGAAGCTTCCAATGATTTTTACTGGATGTAAGTAATGTTTGTCAAGAGGTCTACAAAGAGCACATATAAACTTGAAATCAGTAAATGAAAAATCTATCCGGGCACGTGTCCGGTTTGTCTTTCAACGTGCTATATTGTCCACTAGATCAAGCGATGGTGCGGACTATTATCCGCTGAATCAAGAGATGGCGTCGGCTATTATCCGCTGAATCAAGCGATGATACGGGCTATTGTCTGTTGGGTTAAGACAATGATGTCGACTATTATCCGTTAGATAAAGACCGATGAGACGGGTCCGGATTTGATGACATCGGTGCATCTAAGTCTAAACGTGAAATTAAAATAATTTATCTCCCAAACCGTTAATCCGATTCGTGATCCGTTTTCGCCATTAGACTTATCTCGACGAGGGCTTCAAAACTAGATTCCATGTTAATATATTTTGACGAAATTTATTTCGTCGTCACCAACTATCAAATTATAATGTACGTGCTACCAAGTTTAAAATGAACACTTACCAAGTTATTAGCGAATGGCTACAAGCAGTAATTGATTTATCATTAGCCATTGTGTACTATTATGTAAGTATATAGAGAGAATAATGATGTATTATTTACGTACTACTTGATGATATTGGACCATTGGAGCACTGAAATATAAGTTTGAGTGGTGTAGCAGTGATGTTCACTAATTCGGTAACCATGTAAGTGTAACCTGATAACTCAGCAGTAATAATCTAGGTAACTCGTTCATTGAACCTGATAACTACTGATGTTAAAAAAAGTCATCGGAACATATCAACATGGGATTCAGATTTGAAGATCTCGTCGCAACGAAGCTAACAGTGAAAACGGATTGTCAATCGGAGTATGGGTTGAAGAGATAAAACATTTTAAATTTTAAAATCGAAAAATCTTTGATGGGTCATCTATTTTGGATTTTTCTGTACGTTACATGTTTCTTATCCGACGTTGGTGAATGTCTATTTGGGGCACGTCACCGTATAGTTCAATCCATCAGTAAATATGAATGTTTTGTTTAGATAGGGAGGTTTAGTTCAAATTATGTGTCCATCCGAATGAATTAAGTCGGATCGCACGCCTTAATGGACCGTGAGAGTTTGGGCTTCTCACGGAAACCATGATACTACAGCTGATTTGGGGAGTGCAAACTTTCGGTGGAAACTCGAAGTTCAAGCCTCGTGCTACATGGCAAAGTACGCGAAGTTTACTAGACTAATTGAGTGTTACATGGAAACTTGAGTGTTGTGCACTCGTGCTACATAACAAAGTACGCGAAATTTACTAGAATAAACTGTATTAGATCTCCCCAAACTTGTCCTCCATGGTAGTACTTAGCTAATAACTTAGCTCTCTCCCCAAACTCGAAGTTAATACTTCTCGGCTATTTTTAACTTAGCTATTTTTAAATTACTTTCTCGGCTTTGTGTACTTGTAGTTTGCGTGGCAGGTCATTTTTAGATGTTTGTTAGGAGAACCTGATAAATGTCTTGCACGCCATATGCAGTAAAACATCACCGACTTCGTATGTGAATTTCCCAGGAGGTCTTTTGCCCACACACTTTAACCGTACTGTAAATGTGATGCCCAAGCGGTATAAGTAACTATACGACTATGCAAGTAGAGCTGCATGAACATATTCCGTAGTCTAACGGTGCAAGCTTAAGGATCCTGGAAAGTACAAGTCAGTACCTCTTCCACAAGTTTAAAGAACTGCAATATGATTTACTCTCCAACCAGAGCTTCACAATATCCGACGATATCTGTGCGCAGACAGATACTGTAAATTGAACGAAGGTTTTTAAAGACAAGTCAAATTGTACAATAGGATTACAACGTCTATTTTGCTCCATAAATCACCAGGCCTGTTACAGCCGGCAGTGAGCACATGATTGCTAAACTGATTAGCCGAACCTTTTTTTACATCGCAACGATTGGCAACGTGGGAAATACGATTGAAATAGAATGGGTTCGATGATGCTCGCGCTAAGGCACCTGCCACGACTCCATGGGCATGACCGAAGCAGATCGAATGGCCACCGGGCTCCAAACGGAAAACGCATGTTCAAGGTACTAAGGAATCCGCATTGAATACGATGGAATTATAGGAGTAGTCCAGAAAAGCCTCTCTCTTCCTCAAGTCAACCAGCGTTCGAATTAGAGTTTCGTGACTTTGATCTCCTTCTGTTTGTCAGTCTCTTTCTCGCACACGCATTTCTTTCGATTTGCACATGGCCGTGTGTGTTCGGACAAAGAAAAACTCAAGTCCTATTTTGAAGCAGGTTAATCAAGTTTCTGATCAATGTTTATAGAGCATTTTAGCTGTACTGCTCTAGACACATGCTCGTCTTGCGAATTTATCGCGTTTCGATTATTCTGACCAAGTTTTCTTACATCACTTTAGCCGAGTTTTCTTTTATCTCGTCTTTTGCAAGGAAACTGGACTAATCTCATCTCGTTACGGACGTTCTCCTATATACGATGAAACGTTCGGAGTAGTACGAGTCATAGGCTTAGGAGGACTGTTGGATTTGGTATCTTATATCAATAGTGAGAAAGGCTGGTTTTTTAATGCTTGTTTCTGTTGGTCATCAGTTTACCGGTACCCAAGAGTAAAGTTCACGCTGAAGCCATAGACAAGCGGACCGTTGTATTCCGTTTCATATGTTACTTGCACGTTTGGAGCTTACGCGCTCCCATGTTCCATGCTTCCGATGAACGCGGATGCAAATGCGGGCATTAACTGCTTCACATTTCTAGTCCTACTAGCTCTCTAGCTCTAGCAGGTTAACTTAGCATTACGCCCTCCAATCACAAATGTAAGATGTGCACGGAATTTTAGGCTCAACTTTGATCAACAATTAAACCAATACTATTAAATTATATGACATAGTAATGGTATCATTGGATTCATATTTAAACGTATTTTCAAATGGTATCACTTTTGTATTATATATTTCAATATTATTGACTTAATTATTGGTCAAAGTTGAATCTAAAATTCCGTGCACGCCTTATATTTGTGGACGGAGGGAGTACATACTCCCTCTGTTTTAAAATAAAAGTTTTTTTAATCTTAGACACAAGAATTAAAACTGATAGTGAAATGATACTATTATCCTTTAATCATTTCTTTGTCTACCTCTTTTTCTCCCAATACAATCACTCACCATATTAAAACATGTCACATTTATTGCTAAAATGATGAAGGACAAATTAGGAAGCCCACGGCAAAAAGTGTATTGGAAGTGTTCTTAAGTTCTGTTGTGATGCTATTTCTGGCTCATTTACCATTGTATTGCAATCTTGTCCAGTTTAATTATGGTGCTTTAGAAAAATACCTAAAAAAAACTTTTGAAGATGTTTTTGAAAGCGCCAAAATTGGTATTTTAGGGCGTTTTAGCAAAAGCCTAAATTTTTTTTGAAGGCATTCCTGAAAACACTAGGAATATATCTTTGAGGCGCTTTAGAAAGTGCCTCCATTTTTTAAAGGCATTTAGAAGTGTCTCTGTTGTTTTTCTTTTGAGGTATTATTAAGAAATGTCTTGTATCACTTTTCCCTTCACCACTGTTTCTGGCACTTTCTAAAACACCGTGGAAACAATTTGGAGTCATCTTTTGGACCTTTCAAGGCATTTTAGAACGCCTTGGAGTCTAGGTCATATTGTAGTCTCCATCTACGTGTGTTCTTCTCTCGTTCTCTCTCCTCAGACTGTGTGGTGTAAACATAGTGCCAGTTCACGATTGCTGAATGCGTTATATTGTGCATATTTTATAGGCTACTGTGGAAAAATAGTCGTGAATATATATTTGTCCTATTCACCAAATAAGATGAACACATTAAAAGTCAAACAGCCAAAGAATAAAATATCTAAAAGACAGTTTCACTAAGAGGAATAATACAATCCACCGCAACACTAAAGGTAGCCAGAAACTCTTCTATAGTGCCTTCTAATCGTATCTAAAATGTGATGTTATATCATATGTGAGATATTATAATGAATTTGTTAGAACATCTCGAACGGTCGGCCTTAGGTGTTATTAAGGTTATACATAGAGTTTAGATGATGTGCAGAAAAAAGATAAAGAATCAGTTAACATCGTATCTTTTGACATGTCCTTAATGACAGTAAAAGGAACAAGACATTAAAAAGTTTGTCATTCGTTCGCCTTAGTAACAAGTTAAGTTATAACTTGTATCGGATGATATTTAAGTCTCTTCGCTCCTGTCTTCCATCTGATCTAAAATCTGACGTGGTACAATTTTGGATACAAGTCAAGTATATGTCCTGTGTACTCAGTTCTACAGCAATCATAATGAAGTGGGGCTCAGAGGGAGGTACGTTCCCCAAAAAGCCATATAAGCAATGCACGAATACCAAGTTATGGAAAAATTAAAACGAAGGTACATGGTACTGGTGCTATATGGGATTACATGTCACCGCCTCCGAAATCATATGTTGCAGGACAAAATTCATACGTGTAATAGACCTACAAATTTTCGACCAAAGATATGCTCATATCCATGCTGTAGAAAAATTATGTACACTTACCGCTGATGCTTTAGAGCTCTTCTCCTTGTTTAATTTAAACATGTAACGAATGTACTTTGGCTGAAAATTTACACCTATATACTTTATCTCACTATGGAAGGATAAATCTATTGAGTGAACGGTCACGTGTTAGTTTTAGCGCGTGATTATTCGCGCGTCGTCGGATCATGAGGAGGGGAGAGGAGGGAGATTTGAATAAGGAAGAAGGGAGACAAAGAGGTTGACTGGCGAGCTCGACGATGACAACGATAGCTGGCACCTCGGGGCCAACTAACGGTCGGATGGGTAATATTGGGAGCCCTCCAGACTTAGTGGGATGGTCTGATTGGGACGCTAGCGCCTCGACTTGCCGTCTGGTGGCATTGGCCAGCCAAATCTAGCGATGGTGGGCCGAAGAAGGTGGAGCAGGAGGAATAAGAAGGGAGGGGGGAGGCAGCGGTGGAGAGGGAGGAGGCGGCGACAAGCTCAACAACGGTGGGGAGGGGGAGGAACAGTAGTAGGGCGGACCGGTTGCGCGAGTCGCTCCATATAAGAAATAATAATTTTATGACATCTTCAGTTGAAGAGAAAATAATCTTCTCTTATACATCATTTAGAGAAGACAATAAAAATTTGCTATACAATAATTTATCCAGTAATATTTTTTCTAATAATTAATACTCACAGTAATGTAAAAATGTATCATAATTAAAATTAAATAGAAAACACACAAAGAAAAAATTTATACTTTATAATAAAAAAATAGCAATAAAGAGAGGGCAATCTTCTCTCTTTTCCTTTCTCTCGTACTCAAAACGTCACACTGTCCGAGATTCCCGAACACGTGTGCAACATAATATTTAAGCATATAACTTTTGTGGGACCGGTTGCCTTATAAAATTCTTTTTCCAAGCCAGTGAGGTAGGTACACAGTCCCCAAGAATTTGCCTACCGCTGCATACGGGACCCACAAAGCGGACAAGCCCAGCTATCAGTCATATGACCCCACCACTCGGGAGCACCTCGCAGCCATCCATCTAATTCCCCATCTGGCTATTGACGAGTGGGTCCCAGGACGCCCAACAACACTTAGGGCGTCTAGCCCTCGTACCACCTCAGAGCTAAGCAAAAATTCCTAAACCTACCTCAAGTTCAGGCGCCAGTTCCAACAAATAAAAAATTAGCTGTTGACCCAAATGATAATACCTTCGCCGTTGGCCATTGACAGTTGGACATTCAATCTATACAATTTGCCTGATCAGTGGGTCTCACAAGCAGAAGCTAAGCAAAAGTTATTACTGTCTTGATTTTTAATTTCTTACCTTCTTTATACGTGACATATTCTTAGAGCTCCTTTAATTCGTAGGATTTTAAAAATACAAAAATAAAAAAATAAAGAAATATGATAGGAATGCATACGCGAAACAGAGGATTGGAAAACACAGGAATTTTATAGGATTGTGTGTTTGATTCGTAGGAAGAAGAAAACACAGGAATCCTAATAATATTTTTGTTTACTTAATCAAGACAGTACTAAAATAGTGAACAGTGGCTCTCAAAGCAGGTTTTTGCTTCGGTTGACACAAAGAAAAATAAAAATGAGGTTAGACCTCATGTTTTTTTTTCTCCAAAATTTTATTGGAATGGACCATTCCATAGGAATTTCATAGGAATCTCAAAATACCATTCCTTTGAATCAAAGACATATATAAAAAAAATTTCTATAAAATTTAAATCCTCTAAAATTCTTTTACTTTTCCTCCAATTCAAAGGTGCCCTTAGTCTCACGATGTTGCTCGTGCCCTTACGCCTCCGCAAACAACAAAATTCAGGAGGTGGGGGCGCCTTTCCCATCTCACAGATCAATTCCTGATGACGCCTCCAATTGAACGATATGCGTGCGCTTCTTACTCTTCTTCTCTCGCCGATTCTATATAACCAGCGCCACTCGTTCGGATCCCCGCAGGAAAGTGGGGGAAAGCAACACCGAGAGAATCCAAAACCCACTTCTCCGCCGCGCACCCGCCACCCGCTAAACCCCGCCGCTTACGCTTCCTTCCCAGTCCAGATGGCCTCATCCTCACCCTCCTCTTCCTCGCCGCCGCCGCCGCCGCGTGCGGCATCGCCGAGCGAGGAGCGGCGGCGGGAGAGCAGGCCGCCGATCCCTCCGTACGTCAAGGCGGCGGCGGGCTCGCTAGGCGGCGTGATGGAGGCCTGCTGCCTGCAGCCGATCGACGTGGTCAAGACGCGCCTGCAGCTCGACCGCGCGGGGGCCTACCGCGGCATCGCGCACTGCGGCGCCACCGTCGCGCGCGCCGAGGGCGTGCCCGCGCTCTGGAAGGGGCTCACGCCCTTCGCCACCCATCTCACGCTCAAGTACGCGCTCCGCCTCGGCTCCAACGCCATGCTGCAGTCCGCGTTCAAGGACCCCGGCACCGGCAAGGTCTCCGCGCAGGGCCGACTGGCTTCCGGGTTCGGCGCCGGCGTCCTCGAGGCCCTCCTCATTGTTACCCCATTCGAGGTGAGATTGCCTTTGTTACCTCTGTTCATGTTAGTATCCTAGCTATGTGTTCCCAAATCGTTCTTGAATTCTTTGCTTGGCTACGATATGTTATGGCTTAAACAGATCCCAGAATAACCGTTAACATTTCTCATATAATTTGGACAGCTCTAGGTAATTCTGGCCAGAACAAAGAACTAGAGAGATCTTACGTGTAGGTTACCGATGTAAAAGCTACATCGCTACTGTATAGAAAAAGAACGGAAAAAGACAGGTTCAGCAGTTGTTTAATCTTGTGCGAGAATGATGTTAGATGCATCTTTGGCGACTTGGGGTTAAAAAAATAACAATTATGTACTTTGCACTCAAATTGTAATTTGCTAGTACCATGCCCAAACAAATGATCAAGCATTTGGTGCCCGTTAGAGTGCTGCCAAATACATTTGACTGACGAGTTACAGTCCATCACCTGCTCCTTTTTTAATGGTGCACGGGGTGGAAATTATTTTCGTTTCTAAATAGTTATGCTTCTACTTTTGACCCGACTATTAAATGGAAAACACCAAGATTTTTAAAGTAGTACTGCCTCCTCCAGAAATATGTCACGCGTTTTCCAAGATTTAACTTTGACTAATGATTAGTCCAGCTATATGTGGATTTTCTATACAAAATTGATACCATTGGTAAGTGTTTTTTAATAGGAATCCAACGATATCAAACGATATCAATTGTGTATCACGTAATCCACATATTGTTGAACAAATTCTTGGTCAAAAATAAATATTGGGAAACACGTGTCTTATAATTCTAGACGAAGGGAGTATCTCGTTGGTCTTGTTAGCATCACATTATCAGCAAAAAATTAGATGACCATAAGAAAAATAAGTGAGCATATCCAATAGGGGAATGGTAAGCTAGTAAGATCAGAATTCACATATGCTTAAAAATTTCTAGTTCACAGCTTTTCTGGTATTGTAAAGAAGGAATTGGAGCTTGACTTCGTAAAACTATATAACATCAGTAGTGCATTGTGAGTATTAATTTGGAGGTTCCTCTGTTGTTATACTTATGGAGTCCTGTCCAGATCACGCACTTGGAAGGATTAAGGAATTACCACTAGTTATTGAAAGTTGCTGGAAGTTACAAAATTATAGAAATACAAAAAAAAAGAAGATGAAACAGAAAGTTATTCTGAAAACCACCGTGATGTTTTTGCCAATTCAGCTTTTGCATCCTTTGAGTGTAAGTGCAGTGTACTGTAAATGAATCATCAGTGCAGACTAAAAACTGTCACACCAAGACAACCAAGCATTGTGCGCTATACATATCCTGTGAAGTAAAAGAAGCAAAATTGAACAAATAGCACCCTTAAAATTTACATAAAATTTGGCATTTGTTGCTGTACTTTTTGTCATATTTATGGGGGAAATTAGATGTACATTTTTTCTATGAAATTATGTTTTTTTAGAGCTTGTACTATAGAGGGAATTGTTATAACGTGTTTTGATGGTGGACGCAGGTGGTAAAGATCAGATTACAGCAGCAAAAAGGACTAAGCACAGACCTGCTCAGATATAAAGGGCCCATACACTGTGCGAGGACAATTGTTCGGGAGGAAGGCCTTTTTGGTCTGTGGTCTGGAGCATTTCCAACTGTCATGCGGAATGGCACAAACCAAGCTGTGATGTTCACAGCTAAGAACACATTCGACATTGTTCTCTGGAAGAAGCATGAAGGAGACGGGAAGGTTCTCCAGCCATGGCAGTCTATGGTCTCTGGGTTCCTTGCAGGAACTGCAGGGCCAATCTGCACAGGACCCTTTGATGTCGTGAAGACTAGGTTAATGGCCCAGGGGAGAACTGGCGACATCAAGTACAAGGGCATGGTCCATGCGATACGGACAATACATGCCGAAGAGGGCCTCCGAGCCCTGTGGAAAGGCTTGCTTCCCAGGCTCATGAGGATTCCACCTGGTCAGGCTATAATGTGGGCAGTGGCTGATCAGGTGATGGGCCTCTATGAGCGAACAAATCTGCAGTCAGCTCATGTGTAACCCTCGTACTTCCAAGCTGCACTGAAATTGTTTGGTTAGACTTCGTCGCCTACACGCGGAAATCATCGATCAGAAGTTTAGCTGTTCCAGTGCCTTGATATTCATTGGTTCATTGCTACGAGTTGGTTATGTGGGAGCAATGAACTCTTGTTAGTAGTCGATAATGGTTAAACCCCTTCTCAATTTTGATTAAAGAAAAACTGTTCTCATTACTATTATGGATGTAAACTGCAATACCATAGATACTGGTTGCTGAGCTCATGTGTGGAAAGCTGGTGATCTTGTTTATATCTGGGCCCTGGGCCAGTTTGAAGAAACTTGGGCTTTCAGATGCATTGGTTCACCCTGATACCTGTCAAAAACTCTGCCTGCATGATAGGTGCCTGCCTGCCGGGAGAGCTGTAGCGCAGACCACTGGCTTCAACTTTCAAGTCCTAGCTGCTACAGTTGATTCAGCAACATGAAACCAAGCTACTGCACGAAATTTCCTTGCTCGGGATCTCACTAGCGACAGGGCATCCCTGGCTGACCTCCAAATACGAGACAAAAATGCTGTCTATGACGCAACAATCACACGGCTAGCCTAGCAATGAAGCACTGACGCTGAGCTTAGCTTGCGCACTACTTGGGCCCAACTCATCCTCATCTGATCCGATTGCTGCTGGCTCCAGGAGGCATCCAATTCCGAGCAGTGACGCTGATGTGGTCCTCTTCTCACTCGCATTGTCTTGTGAAAAGCTCAAGGGATCTGGTTCTTCTTCTTCTACTGTTACAGATCAAGTATCAGCCATTCAATCCTCCTGAAAAGCTCCGGTTTTCTTGCTACGGGTCGCCCAAGTTGCTGCACGATTTCTGCACCCCGGTTGCTGTTTCCAGCAATTCTGTTCCTGAGACGCCGATCCATCCATGTATGCATTGTGCCGTGTACGTTCTTATCTGGCCGGGCATTAGGTTGGCCGATCATTAGGTTTGCTCGACCGCAACATCTTTCGAACACGGAAATTTTACCGGATATCTGCAGTAACTGCACGAAGTTGCTGTGTTCCAGACACTCAAAATTTCGGTGGCGAGGAGTGGACGGATTTCCTGGTCCTGTGGCTGGAGGAGACTATGGGCGAGGTCGTCACAGAAGACGCCACGGAACCCAGCAGCAAATCGTCTCTAGCTAGCCTGTCCTGATGCTGCTGTTCTCATCTGCTCATCCCTGGCCTTTTCTTGAGGCAAGTGAGATGAGTAGATGCATGAATCAATGTGGGGCTGTGGAAAGCCCAAAAAAGATCTTTCTCCATGGCCACGTAGTTCTCCCCCTCGCGTTTCTTTAATTTGCAGCGCCAAGATAGTTGCCCAATCGGCTCTGATGATGCCTCGCATGGACACACCACACCACATATATGTCGTGGTCACTCGACGACCACACAGTACGGATCCAGCAAGATAAAGAAACAGGGGTAGCCTTTTTCTTGTCTGCCCAAATGCCCAATGGTTTCATCCGAACATTGGACGGCTCTGTTGACACTACAAGGCTGCAGTGGATCTACTTGCTCGTTTCATGCTATGCCAAACTTGGATTTATTTTCCTGTGTTGCCGGCTTCTTGATCGTTCAATGTTGAACGCCTTACCTGGTCACATGCACATGATTGTGCAGTAATCATAGTTTATGCCAGTGTATATTGAACGCCCTACCAGGTCACATGCAATTGATTCACTCCACACCCCCAAGCAACCTTTATCCATTCTGATGTGTTTATACACTCGAATAAGCGTCCCACGAGGGTGTACAACAATGGATATCCGTGTAAAATCACGCATGATTTGGAGTAAATATCAAGGCTTTTGATATATCCCTTTTCTCCGGGAGTTGGATATGGACTAACGGAGAGTATGTGCGGCGTGATCAGCTTTGCAATCTTTTCTTACGAGGTAGTAGTGATCAGCTGTGCAATTACTGCTCGTTAAGCAATCGTTTTTCCAAAGTTGCCCCGGCACTTTTAAGTGAAAAGAAAAGGATGCCTACGAAGTTGCTTCCGTGTATGTCGCCTACAAAGTTTGCATTGTAAAAAGATCAAATTGCATTGTCAGTTTGTCACTGGAAAAGAGAGACAGCGATGCCATTGTCAGTTTGTCACTGGAAAAGAGAGACAGCGATGCTGTTTGTACTGATAGGTTATTGCACCAGTTCATGAAAGACGAGGCTACTTCTGGTGCGTATTCGGATGTGTCCAGCCCAAGTTTGGCCTTGCACAACAATTAGGCAGAGTTGACTTGTGTATTTAGCAGATGCCACAATCAAGCTATTACATTACAGGAAATTCCACTTGGACACAAGTTCGATCTGAAATTCAAAGCCCACCAGCCTGCATTATAGGAAGTGCCCATACTCGGTCGGCTCAAACTTGATCACAATAATTGCGACGGGCTAGTATTCCCTTCGTTTTAAAATAGATGTTGTTTTAGCTTCAATAATTTTTTTAAAATATTCATCCTTCTATATTTTTAATAAAGTATTAGTCATTTTATTCTTATTTTTTTCCTTCACTAATGTCATCAAAAAAGAGCTAATTACTCTTGGAGTAGTGCTAGTTATACCTTGGCGAAGAAAAATAGATAAACATAGAAATTGATCCAAGAGCAATATTAGTGTTCACGCACACTCTTAATACTTGTGCTCAACTCTAAGAGTATTTTCAACAATATACGTCAGTTATTACTAAAGTCTTGTCATATCAACTTTTTGTTGACATGGAGGAGAGAGAGAGAGAGAGAAAAGAGGGTGTGATTGTTACTCTAAGGAGAAACAACTTGAACTCTTGTACCAGGATATTAGTAACAAGCAAATACTTATCGGAGAAATTATTGTTACTAAAATATTTATTTTATAAGTTTTACCCTCTCACATTAACATATAGGCTTTTTTTATTTTAATAGCAAGTCTTAGTAATAATTTATTACAGAGTTTGTTCCTATTGATGAGCTACTCTTTTCTTTTCAATAATAAGTATAACAACTGTTGAAGATACTAAAAAGACATCTATTTTAAAATATACACGAGAATCAATTAAACAGCTCTCGTCAACATGGCGTGGTTTCACTGCATATCTAGAGAAGAGTAAGCGCTGTTCAATCTAACTGAAAACCAACTTCTGATTGGCTGCTCTGTTTTCCAGATGCCCCCATAAATTGAGTGTACTCAGCTCATGTTCGTTTTTCCGTTGGGAAGTGCGTCGGAGAGCGTGAGCAAACGATTCCTCGACCTTTCCCCTTTCCTTCAGAATTCAGTTCGTCAACTTGGAGTAGTTGAAAGCTTTGCCGTATGTAGTACTAGTAATTATACCACTAAATGAATGTGTAAACACGTGAAATAGTACTCCGTATATTAGTACTTCCTCCATTCCGTTTTCTTACGTGTATTTCCTTCCGACGCTAAGACTAAGAAACAAAGAAATCTCTCACATCATTAATCCGCTTCATTAACTGATACTATTAGTATTGCTCGTATGCATACAGTTTTATTTTTATTGGCTTGCTGGTAAGCTTGCATGCATGCATGCCACATCGTCTACACTTCATAATTAAGGCAAATCAAATTCAAAGCATCGCAGTACTCATGTTCTTAATTCGCGTCTTAAAAAATGGAACATGGCAGAATTCAATTCACGCCTTAGAAAATGCGATGGAGAGTGTCGGCGGAATGGGGCCCAGGGTCCCCCAAACCGCCAGCGGAGGCCAACCAGATGCCGCGAAGCGAGCCACGTGGCGGTCGGGTCGGAGTAGCACCCGCCCCGGCAGTCGAGTGGGTCCGGCGTTCAAGTCCGGGCGCTTGGGGACCTTCCTCGTGCGCCGCGCCTGTGGGCCACCGTCTGAAAGGGCCTTGGGCTCCCGAGAGCCCAAGGCTCAAGAATCGAGGGAGCACCCGGGGCCTTTCCCCGAGTGCCCGACGTTCCCGGGTGCGTGGGCCCCAGTGGAGCGCTCGGGGCGTCCCCCCGAGCACCCCCTCGGAGCTCCGCTCATAGGGGTCCCGAGTGATCCCCCAGCGAGCGCTCCCCGAGCGCTCGGGATCACTCGGGGGCACCCTGGGACAGCTGGCACCCCTCGCGTCGAAGGGGCCGCTCGGTGACGTAGGGCTCGGGGTCGTCGGGTCCCCCTGTGGGGCCCACTTCCGGCCTCGTCATCAAGTGGTTAGCTTCTCCCGCAAGCCTCTGCTCTGGCAGGGGCATTTAATGCATGTCATTTCGACAGGGAATCCTAAGCCCTATAAGGGCATGATGTTGGTCAGGCCGGGCCCCACCCGCGCAGGCGATAGGTTCCTCCGCCTATCGCTTTTCGCATGATGATGGGCCTGTCTGACAGCCTTGTTGACCGACCGGGCGCGCCGCCCCGCACGCCCCGGTCGCTGTCACACTTTTTGCCCCCTTGGGTCGCGTCACCGCGCGCCCTGGTGCGCGGGCTTGGTCGCTGACCCCTGGGGCCCAGCGATGGGTGTTTCACCCGTCTGTCAGAAGGAGCCCGGTAAGTCTCCGTTTGCGGGGCCCGTCAGGAATAAAAGGTGTCAGATCCCCTGTTCGGAAGCATGGCGAGAATGCGCCCCGCGCGGAAGTCGATGCCGTGCATTAATTGAAGGGCGTGGGTCGCCCTGTCGCGCCCCCGTCACCAGTTGGACCCGCATGGCCGCTGTGGAAACCCCCCAAGTATATAAGGGGAGGCCCAAGGCCATGCAAAGGGTTAGATTTTTCTTGGTTCGGACTTTGGCTCGAAAGTTAGCTAAGTAAAAGAAAACACACATCTTCTCTCCTGGGCTTTCTTCTCCGGCTGGTTCCTTGAGCAAGGCAGCTAGGGTTAGAGCACAGGGGGAAGAACTCCCATTGTAAGCAAAATACCCCTTGTAATCACATACAGATCAATACAAAACCAAAGCAGGACGTAGGGTGTTACACCTCCGGGTGGCCTGAACCTGGGTAAATCCTGTGTCCTTAGCATTAATTCCACACCCTTCTTGATCCGTCTACGGTTCATAAGAGGAACTCTACTGCGCCCCCGGTCGAATCCCAAAGGGGGTCCAACCGGACCACCGCTAGAGGCGTCTCTACGTCGACAGAGAGAGTACTTACAACGAATGATCATGCTGATATGTACAGCATGGCTTATTTAAGAGAGAATTCTCGACATTGACACTCCTATAGTCTTAAACCTCTCCATATCACTGAAAGGACATATTTCTTATATACCACTGAATAATTAATAATTTTAAATTTCTTTTATGTCATGCCGTTAAAGTATTCTAGGAGCTTCGCTAAGCATGTGGAAAGACCATTTTGCTCATGTTTAATTTAATTTCTTCTATGTTATTCTAAGTATCACTTAAATCTTTAGCACCAAAAATAGATATTTAGACTGTGTTTGCTGATGTTTGGGCATGAAGAAAAGAAATGTGATTTTGTGCAGAAGGAAAAGAGCTTTGGGCAGTAAAGTACTGCTGTCGGTGTGCAAAAGAATTTGACAAAAAGAATTGGACAACAACCATCAACAAGCATTTCTTGCTTTAAAAAGACAAGCATATATTTTCATAACACAATAAGCGTTAAATTACAAGCAAAGCACATCAACTAGGAAGCGTTCTTTTCTTAGAGTCAGGATTTGCTCAAAGAGGTACTCCCTCCAATTCAAAATAGAAGTCATTTCAGCCTCTTAAATTTTCTTAAAATATAAGTCATAGGTTTGCTAGTTTGCCCTTTTAATACAATAAATGCTGCATACTCCAATATGATGAGTAATTACATTTAAGAGGAAATAGAGGTGGATAAAGAAATAATTGAAAGACAATATTGTTATTTTACCATCACTTTTAATTATTGTGCTCAAGACTAAAAGGACTTCTATTTTTAGAACGGATGGAGAAGTTTAGATAATTTTTTAAAAGCCCTGGCTACTCATACGTGAGATAAGGAACTCTAATAATAGTTTAACGAAATTGTGTAAAGAGAATTTAAAGTTATTATTCGGTGTATATTAGGAATAAGCCTATTTAAGTGGTGTTGAGATAATTGAAGACTTTACGAGTGACGTATGAGGAATTTTCTCCTTATTTAATCTGGGCTAACAGGATGTCTATCTAGGCAAGACTAATCAGTTTTGTTCTTTTTCTTTTGGATGAATCAATTTTGTTCTTATTCCACAGAACAACTGAACTGTGTCCTACTACTTTTCATCTAGTGTGAGAGTGACAGTGACGATCGGAAAGGCGCCGACTTGCTGCTTTCTTTCTGGCAAACGAATTGGGCTTTAGGCACGGCGTGATGCGTCGGATGCCATGCATGCGGAGTAATCCAAACCGAGCCACAAAAAGAAAACCTAACCTAATTGCTGCAATATGTTGACATGACCTGTGATCGGACAAAGCGACGACTCAGATGTCACAGGCAAGTAGTTAATATTGTCGTGGGATGCTGGACGATGGATGATGCACCGGGGGGGGGGAAGCGCTCCGGACAGCGGCTTTGCGGCTGGCCGGTGCCGTGCATCTCAGTAACTCACCCATTGCACCTGCAACAGCCTGCCTTAGTTGCACACTTGCACCCGGCCCCTGACTTTTTGGCTCCCAGCGTACGTATGCGTCATAGGCGCGCGCCCATAGCCGGATAGCCTCGTCCCCGGAATGATCCGTCGTCTCACGGTTTCACGGGCCGTGCCTGCCACGGCAACTTTGCTCCGCTACAGAATTGCTGCACCCTGTCTAGAGGCGGCCAAGGTGTTGTGCAGAGACATTGCCTACACAGACCATGCTTGCCGGTCTCAAATGATGATGATCAATTATCGTGTATTACCTCTAGTCCTGAAGCACGTCTCGTGAGCGAAATTCTTGCCATATTGGACAACTATCAGACACGCCTAACTGGCAGACATGTTCTCAAGTCACGAGCCAAGGCATTCAAGCGGTCACAGCTCGGTGAGTAAAACGAAAAGAGTCACACGATGTAACTGTGCGTGTGTGTGCGCTATTTCTGGGGTGCTCTTGTTACGGTCCTCTGGTTAAATTGGATAGGAGCAATGATACACCCATAAAAAAAATCTATAAAACTTTTACTTACGCAGTGATGTGGATAGTGACAACGTATATACAGTTGAAAGAAATGATTTAAAAAAATCAGTTATTTCTTTTCTCTCATTACTCACTCCATGTCGGCTGTAAGTAAAATTTAAATAAGAATAGAATTATTGATTGGATAGTCATTTGACCATTTTTTTAGATGATAGTTGTCTAACCTTATTAGAGAGTAGAAGCAATCAACGAGTGTGTGACATCCCAGCATATTTGGAGATGAGCTCATGGGGGCCATGTATGCGTGCGTGCAAGTGGTTGGGTTTAGTCTCACCTTAATAGTTGAAAAGAAAAAACACCAACATATAATGCCAAAGGTTCCATTGGTAGCAACTCTAGTTAGCTTTTTGCATGATGCGAGGATGAAAACGCAAGAGAGGCACGTGTGGCCGACCCAATCTTGGGGTCAGGTCTTGATAGAACTCTGAGTCTCCTGATATTTCAATGAAAATAATTATCAATTTATTGAGACGACTTTAACGATCCGACTACATCGTAAGATGACGATGCATCTTAGCAATCACTAGACCAACGCCGATAGATTATTGGCGATGTTGAAAGGACGATCACTTGAGCACAAGGTTATCATACCTGCGAGCAATCGATGAACAAGCAAGAATTATGATAGTAGCAATATGAAATTGCAAATATAGATGGAGAACTAAATAAGGTGGGGTTGCGATAAAAGTCTTGACAACTAGTCGTTGGACACAATCGATAGACTTGAAGTAACACCATGCTGATTTTTAACTAAACAAAACCTGACCAATCCAGAGGAGGCCAGGGGTATTTATAAATGGAAAAATACCATTAGGCCGACTCAGATTCAAACTGACCTAAGTCGATTTATCTGGTTTAAACTGGCTACGGATGGTCTGACCGTAACGCAAGCGGTTTAAAACGGGTAGTACATTTTGGCAGTCAACGACTCTCAAACACTATAATTTGTCTAAGTATTTCATTATTCTTGTACTTGACTGAAAAAAAGCTTCAATTGATCTTCAAGTAGGTCTTTCTAGTCTTCATCTTCATGTCATCATGGAGACTTCATCTTGTAGTAGAGGGTAGCTAGGTCTTGATCATCTTCATGTATTCTCCTTAGTTTAATCATGTTCTCCCTCCATTGCTTGACATGCTTGTTGATCTTGATCACCATGACGCCTCTCTTGTGCTTGGAGGTCTTATGCTTGTCTTGATCTTGGTCAACGCGTGATGTGGTGAAATAGGTAGTGGTGGTTGTATCCGTGGAGATTATGTCCTCATCAGGTTTAAGCCAATTCAGAACTTAGGACGTTGCAAATGGTATTAGAGCGGATCCTCACAGATTCATGGCGCTTGCAGGTCAGTTGTGCGGGCATATGGTGCGTGGCTTGTGTGGGTCCAGAGTGGACAAAAAGTATGACGTATGTGCTGGCACTAGACGCACGGCTATGTGCCGAGAGGGGAAGATTTTGGTTAGTTGCCCAAGAGTGGGTATATTGGTGTTGAACCAATAAGTTAGTTGTGTGGGCTTATGGCACATGGTTTGTGTGAATCTAGAGTAGACATAAAACATGTCATACGTGCTGACACTGGACGTACAGTTTTGTGTAAAGAGAGAAAGATTCTAATTAATTTTTCAAGAGCGGGTACATTTGTATTTGACCGATAAGGACGCCGGGTCCTTCTACAGTTGGTGTATTTAGAAACAGGTTTATAATGACTACGTATATGTGTGTAAGATTATGTATATGTGTAGGAGATTAGGTTTAATTTTACTTTACTAATTAGAAAAAAGAACACCAATGTATTCGACCTATCGGTAGTAGGTCTAGCTAGTCTAGTGAAGTAGGACGAAAACACAAGAGATTGACATGACCATTTCCCGCTCCCTCCCTCCAATAGTCGGCCGGTAAAGCAATCCACAAGCTAATGCATTTTTCGTGTCCCATTATTGACAGGGACAGTTTACGCATCGTTATCAGAACATAGGCAGAGACAAGGGGGGCCAAAATCCCAAACACGGCACGAGAGATCCTCCTTTCACCATGTTGCTGTGCACGTGACGGCAATATGGCCATTTCTTTTCCTGCTGCGCTATACCTCGCGCATTTCTCGGCGTACGTAGAAAAAAGATTTTTCGGCCTGCGTGACGCGCCGATTCGACGAAGTCCACAAACGCCGCGCCGTTCCGGCCGCACATGCCGTATCGGCATCGGCGCCCTCGCACCGGCGCCAAAACTGGTAGAGTACGAAGACGACCGGGACGGTGATCCAGGAAGACGGCAGTTCCCGTTCGGCACGATCGCGCGGCACCGCCCGGTGATTTCTCTCGGTCTCGCCCGCGCGGCCAGCACCCTGGCCCCCGGGCTGTCGGCTCTGGTCGCCTCCCCGCCCGCCCCACGTTTCCCTGCCCCGCTGGTGTCAGGCCATCCGAGGACACCGCGCCGCGGCAATCCTGGGCCACCCCTCGCTGCCTCATCGCCTGATCACCCTCACGCCGATGCCGTGGGCAGAGCACGGCACGGCACGGGCAGGCGCAGCGCAACGAGCCCGTCCCCTTCCACCACCCACATGTAAACGTTTTCTGGCGTTTCGGTGTGTCACGGCGCGGTAACCCCCGTGTTTTTTGGCGCTGTGCCCGCCGGCCGAGTCCGATCGGTCTGTTAAGTACGTGCGTGTGCGGCGGATGTTCCATGTTCGCGTCGTGCCGACTTGTGGAAAGGACTTGATCGACTGTTTGCCCCCGTCGTGGAAAGGACTAGCCATGCATGCAGTACGATGTACCGTATCTTTCGCATGGGGATAGTGCTGAGAACCTGGCTTGGGGTTATGGGTGCGTGCTATACTTAAGTTACACAAGCGCACGGATTGTTTAATGAGGAACAGCTCTTCTCTCCCTGGATTAGTCAATTAATTATGCACCTGTCAGCGGCTTTGGTTTGTCCCGGATGGAGGCAGCTCCTCCAGAAAGCGATGCTGAAAAGCATTTTGACCAGGAAAGGTGTACTGTGTGACTCTGTGAGAGTTGCAAGTTGTGGCCCAGCCTTCCCAGTTTCTAGTTAGACCGATGAGTTGATTAAGTTATCAAGAGGCAAGAAAATAGGATGTTATCTAGCGTCAGAATAGTTAGGGCACGAGTACAACGAAGGGGTTCTTTTCCAAAAGAGAAAAACAAAAGGATTGAGAAACGTGAAAACTTGAACAGAGATATTATATCCTACTTCTTGCAGTGGAGAATGAATTATGGCTGATCTGGTGGGGTGCTAATTTTGCTGGACATCCTCACCATACAGCAAGAATCAAAGCAGATCTTATCCTACACATACGGCCAGCATGGAGAAGTTGATCGCATCAACTAAGCCTGCAACGCATGAGAAAGTCAAGATCAGGAGCGAATGAATGCCTAGCATCTTAGCCCAATGCTTGGGTCCATCGGTTGGATTGGATATATGTGCCCCGTAGTAACTAAGCTGTTATCCCGCACAGCCCGAATCTCCCGGACCCGTAGATAAGGAGATATACACGAACGCCGATCTCATAATCCGCAGATACCTCAGCATCGTGCCAATGCGCAATGCCCAACGCTAAACCTTGACACAAGGAATTTAGGCCCTCTTAGTAACGGCTTCTCCAACGGCTTCTCCCAGAAGCTACCCCTCTCAGCTTCTCCCAGAAGTCGTCCCGTCAAATTCGTGGGGCCTTCTAAACTAGTCAATCCCCGACGAATTTATAAACTCCGACGAATTTGATAGGGCGGTTTCTGAGAGAAGCTGAGAGGGGGCAGCTTCTGCGAGAAACCGCCGGGAAGCCATTACTAAGGGGGCCTTAGTACCCATATGCTTGCAATGTTGCTTCCAAATGGGGCGCATGAGCTGTGCTCAGTTGGGCATATATAGAGAATGTTCCTTCCGATCATTGCTAATCACTCCACATCGATCATTGGTTTGGGATCTCTGGATTAGGAGAAATACTGGCTGCAAATAATTGCCGGATTGCCATATGCAAATCACAACTAATATTCAGTCCAATTGTACGACCCTGCGAACCAGTAACTAGTAGTAGGAGGTAAGGGAAAAGGGAAAGTTGGGTTTTTGCCACTCCTATCCACCTAAACTAGGGCTTATTGTTGAGGCAAAGCAGCTGCAAGAATCTATGGTAACTGGTACTCACTACTGGATCGCTGGGCGCAGGCCTCGCTTTGCGCTTGTGTGGCTCGGCCGCGCGCACGTCCGCTGCGGCGGCAGCAGCATCCAATAGGCGGGGAGAACCGGGCGCGACGATGGTGATGCGCGCGTTAAACGCCGCGACGCGATCCCACGAGCCACCGATCCCACACGACTCGTATCCCCGGCCACAACTTTCCCCCCGGTGTTTCGCGTTTTTCTTTCCTCCGCGTAGTCTTCTTTTGGCTGCCTTTGTGCCGCGCCCAAAACCACATGTGCCACTCCTGTCCTGCCATGTCATCACGGCTCCGTGTGTCCGTGTGCCTTCTCGCCTGCCATGTCAGCATCTGGGATCGAGGTCCAGATGTGTAGGGTACTGGAATTGTGGTGTGCTCTGTTTGTTTTGGTCGTTTACTCATCCTTTTGGTAATACGTTTGGAGGCATGTCAGACAACAAGAAAAATATTTGGGGGCCATGCACGATTCGTTTCGTGGATGCTAGTGCAGTTATGTGTGGACACCTGAATCCGATATATAGTTTGGTGTGTATAGAGGTACCGGTGCTTAAGGACATGGCAAGATTTTCACAAGATTTTAGCTTTTCTGATGCCTGCGGTGTGATGCTGGCATCTAGGAGATAATTCCCATCTCACCTCGAACATAATGTCATAATCTGCAAGCGTCGACACGATTGTTGCCTTCAAAATAATAACAGGAGGGAAAAAATGACAATGCAGTTCAATATCGAGATGACATGTTCAAATAATAACAGCAGGAAAGAAATCTATTGACATGTTAAAAATGTTATAGTTCAGATTTTCCTGGAGGCTTGGACTAGAACCAAGGAGCAATCTAATGGATTTGTGTGCTACAACAAAGAGTTGAATTATGAGGAACCAAATTCAACCTGGGAGAAACCAAACCTTGCAAGTGTGGCCTCAATCCAACCATACATCAGAACCGAACCCCCAATCCGTCAAACTCACCCAAATGGACCTTCGCCCATGTGGCCTCAACGGAGCGGCACCCCGAAGATAACAGCACAAGTTGCACAGCACTCGCTCTCCAACGCAAAGCCAATAAGTACTCACCTAGATGATGTATTCCATGATATATCCCAGAAATATTCGAGCGGTTTTAATATCCCATCCGCCCAATATGCGAATAGAGAGGCGATCACAGGAAAAGGGTAAACACAGTACGCCTGAAATCCCTGCCCACACAAAAAGTTTGCAGTGCCGGAAAAACCCACCTATATATACGCCACCACGCTTGCCCGCTTCTTGCACCCGGCCTCACACCATCTGCCCGTCAAATTCCCTTTATTGACTGACTCAACAACACACACACACCCCCTCTCTGTTTTCACCACTCACTCGTCCTCGTGCTCTGCTCTTCACCTCGAGCTCGAAGGTAGCATACTGCATACATGGAGTGGACGCGCGGGAAATGCATCGGGAAGGGCGCGTTCGGCGCGGTGCACGTGGCCTTCGACAGGGCCACCGGCTACGCCTTCGCGGTGAAGTCGGTGGACGCCAAGGGCCGCGGGCCTGCGGCGGCGCTGGCGTGCCTGGAGAGCGAGATAAGGATCCTGAGCAGGCTGAGCTCACCGTACGTCGTGGCGTACATCGGGGATGACACGACGGGGGCGTTCAGGAACCTGCACATGGAGCTGGTCCCCGGAGGGAACTCGGCGGAGGCGGCGGCGGCGGCGGCCAGGGGCGAGGGCGGCCTCGGCGAGCGCGCGGCGCGGCGCGTCCTGCGGCGGGTGGCCGGCGCTCTGCACTACCTGCACGACGTCGCCGGTGTGGTGCACGGGGACGTAAAGGGGAGGAACGTGCTCGTTGGCGGCGACGATGGAGGGTGCGACGGCGCTAAGCTCGCGGATTTTGGCGCGGCGAGACTTATGTCGGAAGCGGCGCCCCCACGGGCCGCGCGGGACGCCGGCGTGGATGGCGCCAGAGGTGGCCCGCGGCAGCGCGTCGACGCCGGCGTCTGACGTCTGGTCACTTGGGTGCACGGCGGTGGAGCTGCTCACCGGGAAGCTGCCGTGGTCCGAAATCGGCGGCGCCTTCGAGGTCGGCGAGCTGCTGCTCCTCATCGGGTTCGGCGGGAAGCGCCCCGAGCTCCCCGCGTGCCTCTCAGACTCCTGCCGGGACTTCCTCGACAAGTGCCTCCGCCGAGACGCCGGCGAGCGGTGGAGCTGCGAGCAGCTGCTGCGCCACCCGTTCCTCTCCGCCGACCCTCACGACGTCAGCGATCCGTCGCCGTCGCCATCTCCCCGAGCAGTTCTTGACTGGGCCACGTCGGACTCGGACTCGGATGCATCATCGGGAGGTCCGGCGGAGGCCGGCAGCGAGCACGAGGTGATGGCGCGCGCCAAGGGGAGGGTTGCCGAATTGGCGTCAGACAGGCCGCGCGCAAGCTGGGTGCGGGAGTTGGGGGACGACCCCACCTGGGCGGCCGACACCTGGGCCCCACGGCCCAGTCTCGAGACGTCAACCAATGTAGTACTAGTACCATGGCTATCCAACGCCACCACAGTCGCCGACGCGGGAAATGGCAGCGCCGGTGGGCCCGCCGTAAGCGGCGGCGGCGGCCGTGACGGTCTCCCCGCCACCGGCGTCGGCGGTGGGGGCGGCTTCTGCTGTGTGCGCGGCCGTTCTTGGTGCGACAGCCACCGTGGGTACTATAAATGTCGGTTTGGGGCTGCTCAACCAAGTTGGCCGCCGTTGGCCGTTGCGCCTGTGCTGGTGTCATGTATACTCTCGCATTTGATTCAATCAAAGTTTATGTTTAAGCAAGCAGCCCGTGAAATGAATTGTGCACGGTTTTTTGTTGATGTTTCTCCGTTGGTTTTTGACTTCTGACTTTGCTGCTAATTGGGTCGATGGGCCGGCCGAGATCTGGTCAGCGCGGCGTGTGGTGTGCTCGCTCCCTTCGCCTTCTATGCCAGTCCCGCCGTGCCGCGAGACTGCGACTGCAGACCCGTCGCTTGGGTTTAGCGTATCGGTATGTGGCTTGATTGAGAGCGAAACTGAATATCCAATTTCGTAGGTTTGACAGGAATAGCAGCTTCCTCCAAGTTGACTATATATATACTCCGATTTATGGAAAACCAACATGCATTTTCCAGCAGTGGTGAAGACATTTACATGGTCGTTTGATCAGATCCAGATAGGCCTTGCAGCTGGAGTGAGATGTTTGAGTGTGCTATCTTGTCAAAAGAGCAGCCGACTACTTGCGACATGTATATCTTTCCAGAGGGCAACTGAAGAACGAACGCGTTACACTTTCTGCACACCCAACAGGATTATGGTGTTTAGATTTTGGAGTAGTATACTAGTATACATATATTCAGCAAGACAAATGAACTGAGCATTCCCGGAAAAGAAAAAAAATGAACTGAAGGGTTCTACTTCCTAGCCTTGAAAACTGACCCAGGTTCAGCAAAAACCGGATGTGGAACGACCGATGCTCATGGATAGAAGGAACACCTGCAACAATTCTCGCTGGCATTCTCTTGTCGCAGAAACAGAGATGCATCAACTTCACATTCCCGCTGAACCTGTACTGAAGCTGTAGCGCACATCAATCCGCATTGGATCCTCGAGATCGCACATCCGTAACGCAGCCGATGCACCAGTGGCACGGCCATCACCATACGTGCTAACAACGCACACGATGATTCACGCGTACAGCACGTTCCGGCAACCAGGATGATACTGAAGTTAATGGATCAAAGATTTTTAATGCAAATCAACGGGGCATCATGGCCTGCCTACTATGACAATTAATTCGCCCTATCAATCAATATATGTAGACATGACACATCCATAAGTACAACATAGTATTTGCAACACCAAAACAACGGATTTGCAGCCGTATCAAGTACTACTCCATAACAACGTATGAGTGTAAGTTGTGCGACAAGATACACTATTCCAATCCGCCACGGCGACAGGCATGCACGATCATATGGGGTACAAACTACAAAGTAGAGACATTAGGGCAGCGAGGACTTGTATGAGCATTCGCTGCTGCAATTTACGAACTAATGAGGCGTCAAGCCGTGTAACATACTAGTACAACTGTACATGTGCCATACTATACACTAGTAGTACATACAAGAGCATATAGCCCCGCAGCAATAAAGATACGCGCATAATGAATGCACCACCAAAAAGTTTGGCATCTCATATTATTGCAAACCATGGGGAACATGTGTGAGTGAGTGAAAGGACATCACGATCCAGGATTTTGGACAACTCAAACCGTGTCCATTCCAAAAGCAACTCCAAATAATTGTACAAGCATGCTGCCCCCAGCCACACCATCCCAGAAAAACAAAGGCTTAAATAACGTTCTATTAACCAAGAACCCAAAATAGATGACCGACACAACTAAAATTTTGCCTAACACAAACATCCATCCCAAAGAAAACAAAATGAAAATTTCTGAAAGGAAGATCAACGCTGACCACAAAATGAATGGAATGACACTCATCTCACAATTCACTCGTTCAAGTATACCACCAATGCTCCCTAGAGCATAAGATGCAATAGCAGGCGAGCGTTTTCACTCTTTAGTATCCTTGTCATCTGCTGCAGGAGTCTCCTCTTTCGCCACATTTCCTCCTTTTTGGCCTCAGTCACCTTTAACTTCTCTACCAACTCTGCAGTTGAGGAGACTTCCTCGCTTTCCTTTTCCTCATCCTTCCCTTGTTGCTCAGCAATCTCATCTACAGTATCCTTGAATTTCTTGCAGTCTGAAATAGAATCGAAAAAACACGAGGACGCTGTAAACAGATACTTGCTAGGCTATTGACTAAAAAGGCATCATCTCACAGCGACTGATATCTCAAATTGGTGCGCCAACCCAACAAAACACAGTAATATCATATTTACATAAAGCTTTCAAATGTCAGATATTGGAGAAAGTTGTAAGCTCATAAATTCCAAACTAGTTACTAGTGACACTTACAAATTTGTAGATACCAATCCAAAGTATCCTACAGCGCTGACATGC
Organism: Stipa capillata; assembly: GCA_019208055.1. Taxonomy (NCBI): domain Eukaryota; kingdom Viridiplantae; phylum Streptophyta; class Magnoliopsida; order Poales; family Poaceae; genus Stipa; species Stipa capillata. The sequence goes on along the minus strand of JAGXJF010001026.1, from coordinate 162,554 downwards.
ATATTATCACTAGGCAACATGTCTAAATAAGAAAATTGCACAAGAGGGCACTAAGCTTTTAGCATAGTGCTATTACGGCCTTAGCTCTTGATAATTCACTTACTAGGTCCTTAAACTTGTAGCATACTGCCACTTGGGTATAAATTTGCAGATTGTGTCGCTTATGTTTCTGCAACTTGATTAGCTAAAATACTGATGCGAAAATGGAATGGAGTTGCAAAACCATGTAGATCATTTAGATGGATGATCCATTCAACAGTTTGGGGATTTGCGACTGTAATTAGCTCAAAGTACTGACATGGCAGCTGAACGGAGGTGCAAAAAATTAATGCCAAATATGCAGAGAAGTGATGCATGTGGCAATATGAGGGTTACGTGATGGTCATCATCAGTTTCACATCTTTAGTCCGCTGGCACCTTGGCACTTTCGCTATTGGAAAAGCTGAAAGGACCTCGCCAGACAATTTACAAGTTTTAGGAGTCTGTAAACTATGTTTTCCAGTTTAGAGATCTAAGTAGGACTTCTTACAAGTCTAGGAACTTCTGGTGCTATCTCAGTCCATCAGATGGGTCCCCACTATTATAAGCAACAAAAGTACTCTACTGACGAGATTAAATCCTTTTTTAGTTAAAAACAAATAGTTATATCCTCCCAAAATGCCATGCTACTATGAAAAACACTTCAAATACAGCAGACAGCTGGTAATTGTCCGAAAAACTATAAGCCAGAATTACAAAACAAGAAAATGCGAAACAAGGCATGGAAATATGTTGATGATCTGTACAAAGGCATTAAGACAGTGCTGCGCCAATGACTGTTCATGGCAGGATAGCCTTGTCTTGTGCACTAGATAATGGCTATGTCGTTCAAGGTCCAAAGGTGATAGCGAGTAGTGAATCAAACCCAACGTCCACGACAAAGACTGTTTGTGATCACACAATTTATAGATCCATAGCCTGACAGTCGACCTAACATTTTTAATAATGCACGACAAAACTAAAAGACGAAAGCTGCACAGACGGAGATAAGGTGCTTAGTGCTCACTCTCGACGGATCCGAAGCGGATGGCGAACGTCTCCTCCTTGAGCTCACCGTCCGCGAAGTCCAGAGCGTGCCACACGCACGACTTGTCGCTCCCCGCGTGCTCCTGCATCTTCGTCGTCGCCACCACTGCACACCAGAAGGACAAAAAAATTTCAAAACCCATCCATCTAGTCTCTAGATCGAAACTACCACAAGAAAAAAAATCCCCAAAAATATCGAAAAAAAAGAAAAACACGAGGATGAGCGTACCGAGGTGATTGGCGCAGATCTGAGAGTCTTGGCCTGTCGCATGACGAGGCGGACCTTGGCGGTCTCCTGGTGCTTGAGCAGCTTGACGGTGCCCGTGCCCCGCTCCTTCCATTGGCTCCCCTCCTTGTCGAACCGGTACAGCTTCGCCTTCCTGCGGACACAAGCACCGAACCAGGCATCAGAGTCAGATCAAAGCCGAGAACAATTGGATCGGACCGGATCGAGCCAGGCGGTGGCTTACATGTCGAGGAGGACTTCCTCGTCCTCCTCGCCCGTGGTTACGGCGACCTCCTCGAGCTTCACGATGGGGGCGACCTGGGCGCCAGTATCCTCGTCCTCGCCCGCCGCCGCGGCCTCCTCCTCCTCCTCGCGGTGCTCCGCCGGGTCGGCCATGGCGAGAGGGGGTAGCAGTAGGGCTTGGGGCTGCGCTTGCTTGCTATACTACTATCGGTTTGCTGCGTTGCGGCCGCGGCGGTGGAGAGGAGAGAGAGAAAAACAGGGGTTATAAAAGCTGCGAAGCGTGGGGACGTGTGCGTCCGAAAGGCTCGGCTTTGGGGGAAATCATGAAGTAGTAGGGTTTGCGTTACGGATGCGGCCTTCGGTGAAAGCCGAAAGCGTTACGAGGGTGTTGATTCAAATTTTGTTTTGAGAAAATATTTTTTAGACAATAAGCAATTTCATTATCCGGCTTTAAGAAAGCCCAAATCAAAATTGTTTTGAGAAAATTACGATGGTATTTTCAGAAAATTAAAGAAATTTTGGATTTGACCTCAAATTTTTTTCTGGTTCCAACGTGTCGTTTGATTGGAGTCGACTTTTTTAAAAACAACTGAAATACCTCACCTCAGTGTGCCCTATTGCCCTAGTTAGGACATGTTCAACCAGGGCAACTCTAACCTGTGGTCTCATCCATTCACGTAGGCATAAAGAGTTGAGACCACCGTTTAGTTTTTCTCTACTCAATGCACCGGTAGCCTTGTTGTCAGATGTGAACGGTTCTTTTTTCTCTATCTTCTTCACTTTCCCCTCCCTCACTTCACCTTTCCCCTCTCTCGCGTTCTCATCTTCATGAGCAATCGTGCCTCCAAAACCAGGATCGATGATCTACCATGGGCAGAGGATCTCACACCGTTGACGAGTTGGGTTCTGATCTACACAGGCTAGGCCATGGGCATAGGATGCTCCCATGCTGATTTCTCACCATTGATGATCCAATTTCCTTGCTCGTCCTAGATTTCCATTGGTCTTCAATCTCCAATCTTCACATGATGATTTTTCTCAGTTTACTAGTTCAGTTTGTTGGGTGTTTTGGAGTTCTCGGTTCCATGGAGAGGGTGATATCCGGTCGTCATCGAGCTCCTGGTTGTCTTCAACTGGCGCAACCGCAACGGTGCCATGGCTCCCACACCCTAACCCAGGGATGAATCTAGCCGCGCGACAGTGGCGGCGGCAACGGGAGGAGCTTGGGCGCGTGTTCTCTTCTTCGCCCTTCTTCTATCATGGACTCGGGAGGGAAGCGAGATTCTTGTGGTGGCATGGTCCTGTGAAATTTTGTCAGGGAAAAAGTAGGTTCTTCTACAAGTAGTAGGTTAGATCTGCAAGCTATAGGTTGGGCTGAGGTGGTAGCGCTGGGTTGAGCTAGCAGTGCGGGGCAGTAATCCATGGTGGAGCGTTGTACATGCTCTTACAGAACAAGCCACGGCTACAAATACGTTCTGAGATTCAGACAATAGATTTATGCATTTATACGATCAATCAGTTGCTCCAACATACTGGCGTAACTCGACCATGCGGTCACAACACGATCAATTTCAAGTTGTTTCCAATTTCTAGAGTACCTCAATTCCTCAAGAAATATACATACCAGAGTAGAAACTTCTGCTTTTTGAGAACAACTGACAAGGATTTCCTAACACCGAGTTCTTTCGATCCATATTGTGAGAGCGGCCAGCTCTCTCGGTAGAAGTAGAACTGGCAAAGCACGAGAGCATAATGTAAAAGGTGCAAAATTTTGTGTACCCTTTCAAATGTTCAAACGAGCTCCATGTTTTTACAAAATCTGACAACAATTTGATACCCTTATAAATATTCAAAATACCATTGTACGCCCTTTTCGTCAACTCTACCGGTAACAGAGCTGTGAAAAGATGATTTTGCCCCTATATTCGAATTTTTCTTAAATTAAAAAAAGTGAGTTTAAAAGTTTTAGAAAATTATGAAAAGTTTCCATGTGTACATGTGTGAATAAATTACTAACTATAAAAAATTATAGAATATTTAAGAGTCTAAACTATTTAAAGTGTATTTAAATATCTCAACAATATTTGAAAAAGGTCTATGTGTATACGTTTGAATAAAGTACTAACCGTAAAAAACTTTATGACAAATGCTTTAATTTGTGACTTGCATCCATATGACAACAAGAGGAGAGTAGGGGTAAAATGGTGATTATGAAAAAAGTAAAGGAAGACTTGACGTCAAGGGTGTAGAAGGATATTTTGAACAATTGTAGGGACATCAAAGGGTTGTGAGACTTTGTAAAGATAAATACCACATTCACAGTTTTTGTAAGGACATGTCCCAACGTAAAAATTCGTCGCAAACAACACTTGCTTCACTTCGGAAGAAAAGAAAGGCTCTCATTTCTATAATACTTTTTTGTGCCCTTTCTCGTCTAAAAGGGTTTTCTTTGACAAAATAACAATTACTGTATTTGTTACATTCTATAAAATAAAAACCTCCATGAACAAGGAAGGGCACCAGTTGGTTGTTTCTTCACGCTCGTTAGCTTGTTAGTGGTTTCTATGCTGATTCTTCATACTAAATAACCATCGTTTATAGGTTCCTTCTTTATACCATATCACCGTCGTGAGAAGAAGACGGTTAGGAATTTCAAATTTCACCGAAGCACGATCTGTGAAGAAGCATGGATGCAAAATCTATCAAACGACACCGTGCAATGTCAAGGAAAAGAATTATATAGTAGCCACGTACCACGCTGGATTCCGTGATGCATTGATGTAATGTAACAGTGGCTTACGAGGAACTATGTGCTCTTTCAGTAGCTGTGAAAGAACATTAAAGAATCAAGGGGAGTTATGCACGTATATATAATCTCTAGAACCTGTTGCAATTGTGCGAGTGTTTGTTGGATGCATCCTGCTGATAGCTGCATTCACATCCCCGTGGCGAGCCGCACATGCTTTCAAGTTCCTTCTTAGCATGTCAACGAGTTTGCCTTGTTTGAATGGGCTTGAATCCCTTGCCTGATCGGGAATAGAACTATCACAAATGAGGCCAAAGACTAGATTGCACAAATAAACATGTACGTGTCACACCCTGATTTTCGAAATCTGTATGCCAGCATGATCTTACATATAGTTAGGATATTTCCAACCATGCATGGACTCATCATACACGAACACGCCACACACGCACAGTATACAGGGATAGACCCTAATGCGGAAACGCCCCTTAAACTCGACACCTACACTATATACACCGACGCACCAACACTAACGGCACCCTGCCATCGAGTGGTCCCGAGCCAAGATGGATGGATTCCCGTGATCCCTCATATCTCCTTCTGTGGCGTACCCGGATTTGAGGCCGGATAAACCCCTGTGTTTACCGTGCTAGTCCCATGATCAGTAGCTAGCGCACACAAGCACTTGATAGCATAGACATGCAATACATCGTTCATTACACAAATAGCCATATTTGGTCTTTATTAGTACAAACCAGGCCTATTGGCCGAATTTAAACTGCAGCGGTAATTAAACACGCGGTAGATAACCCATCGGTATGCCAAACCACAGGCAACTGACTGGGGGTTGAAACCCTACGCTTCGAAGTCGCTGTCGTTATCTTCGGACAGGTACTCCTCCTCATCGTCTGGCCACATCAACAAGCCAGGTGAGTACATTGAATGTACTTGCAAACTTTCCACCGGAAAGTTTGATACGGATGTACATGCATGCAGGGGTATTTCAAGAGAAGGCTCTAACCTATGTTTCATAGTGTGCGAGAAAGTAAGTTTGCATCTGAAATACATAAATAGATATTAAAAGCAGTTTTCGTAAAATTTGTCATGGTATTCCGTGACAAGCATCTGTTCACTTTCCTCCTCTCACTACAACGGGATTCATTTGTGCTTTCTGCTACAACGGAAAGTCTAGCAATCACCTGCTTCAACGGGGAGTCTTATGCTCACCCGCTACAACAGGGATTCTAGGGTTTGCCCGCTTCAACAGAGAAATCCCTTCTTCACTCCTCCCGCCACGGCGGGGATTTTCCATGCCATTCTGCGAACAAGGCGGATCGCGTCCTTAAACCCATAACCACATTTTTGGCTTTGAAAATCAATCTACTTTAGTATGGCCCAACCAAGTTTGTCCATAATTGTGGACACGGCTATCCGAATAGTTTTAACCCTCTGCAGAGGTGGTACGGCTTTACCCACAAGATGTAGGTCATCCTGGGCATACTGTGCACCGCATACTACCAGAACTAGTACAACGAGACTTCACCGGAGTAAACCTAGCCATGAACCCGCCAGAAGGACCTGTCCCAAACCTAGCTTGAGTCAGTATCATTGCTACAAGGAGGTTGGTGTTCCAACTTTGTGGCGAACATGACATCGCTCCAACGGAAACTGTTCTCTACAGAGGCTACAACCTCATCTGCACACTTCACGCTGCCTATGGGTTCATGCTAGTCTCAGACCGGGTACTAGGTCAAGTCCTTCCCATAAAGGACATGTGGACGTACGGTAGGACTTGGCCAAACGACACTTAAGCTCGGTCCTTATGTGATCCGAGAGGGACTCCACACCACGTCCGTAAACAGACCGCGAGAACCACGCCGGGCATTACCTCGCATATAACAGGCTTCCTGCTTTCCCTCTTCATTTTCCACCTGGATCAAAATCTTCTCCATTTTGTTTTCAGGTTTTAACAAAACATCTTTTCGGTAAAACATCCCACCCATGGATATTCTACCTTCACACATCTTCGGACACGACGGTCCTTTTTCAAACCTTTCACCACATGAATTATGGGGTATTCCTTCCCTTTTTGAAAACCTATTTTTTCTACTACAGGGCTAAGCCGAGTAAGTATATATGTACTACCCTAGGTTTCCGTGAACTTTTCTAGAATATGTAGTCCTTAGGGTGACAAGGAGTTCAGTGTCGAATTAGGGTTTGCTAATCATTGGTCATAACTTTTCTACATAAAATAACAAGTAGTAAAACATAGCATGCATGTTTTGTAAGCAAGTTATCATTTCGTAAACTTGGGATTCAACATGATCAAGGGTGGAAAGCTTGCCTGGCAGTTCCTGGTCTTGTTCCGAATGCAGGGATGTTTCTGGCTCCTCCTGGCGGACGTACCTCACTCCGTCAACTACATGTTTCCAAATAACTTCAATAAAAATCCAAACGTGCGAAAGAACCAATCATGAGAACTCTTTGTAGAACACATGCCATGCTTGGATATGCAAGAATGATTCAGGAGAAAGGAAGGTTGTTGACCTTATATTTTATGCGCATGGAGGTTTATTGGAATTAGGGTTTTACGAATTACACCTTTCTTAGCTTGAAAACCCTAGCTTAACATGTAAGGGGGAGAGTCCAGTGGCATGGTGGATTGATAGAGAGCTTTGAAAAACATTTTTGAACAGATTTAAAATAAGTTCATGAGTTCAAAAGATTTTTGAAAACGGTTTGAAATAAAAGAATCTTGATATATCCTCTGCCCTTGTTTAAAATATGTAAATTTTGAAATTCTATTTGAACCAAAAGATGGTAAATATTTTTAGGATCAATTCTTATTTTGGAGGTTTCTTGAGAACCGGTCGATTTGGTGCTGAACCGGCTGAACCAAGGTAGAACCGGTTCTGGATCAATAGACCGGAGGGTTTTTTCTGGAGTTTACGCTTTCTTCATGAGGACCTTACGCTTTCCGAGCTGCGAAGATGGAAACGACCGTGGGCGTCGCCACTTACCCGCTGTGGGCCTGGCGGGAAAGGCAGGTCCACCTGGCAGTGGCGCTGCTCCCTTATCGATTCGGAGGCTGCTGGGTCTACTGGCCGAAGGCTCTGAGTTGCACCTCCGGGCTGGCGGTCGAGGGCAGTGGCAGTGGTGCTTCTCTGGTGAGGTTTGGGGAAAACAGCGGTGGCTATCAATCAATGGAATTGAAGCTCGGGATTAGCTCGGCATGGGAAGGGGAATACAATGGTGGGAATGAATTGGGTTGGGAAGGGCGGTGCAGACCGAGCGGCTGTGGCGATTGGCGGCGAGGGTTCTGACCGGAGCGAAGAAGGAGCAAGGATTGGGTGGAATTGGCTGGTCCAGGAGCTCTAGGGAGGTGGAAGGAAGCTGAGCGCAGAGGCTAGGGTGCTCGCGATGTCCTTATATAGGGGGTCGATGGGGCAGCCGGGTGGTGGCCGCTAGACACCGTCGTGCACAGCATCAAGGGAGTGCGAGGTCAGGTCAGCGGTGCGCAGAGCTTGCGGGTGGCCAGAGCAAGGCTATGGCGTGCGGAACTGGCTGGCCAGCATCGGGACAAATGATAGCGTGTGGTTGCCACTGCCGGTTGACATTGCCATGCGTGGGAGCGTGTCCAGAGCATGCCAGAGCGCATCCCCGAGCGGCATGTGTGTGCACAGGCATGCCCTGCCGTGCTGGGGAGGAGCAAGAGGTGATCAGCGGTGCTGAGGTGACCAGAGGGGAAGAAAATAAGAGAGAGCTGGCTTGGTCACCGTGTGGAGCAAGGCTGCCAAGGACTTGCCAATGTCGGCATGAAATGACATTAGGGTTGAACCCTGTGGATTGAGAACGTTCACTGAAGGAAAAAGGGGTGGGGTAGGGTTCTAGATTGAAGTAGAGACTCTGGTAAGAGTTCGGGGGCAATTGGGTGAAGTTTGGACTTGATTTCATGGGAAAAAGGAAAATTGCACAAGGTGTTCGACAGGGTTCTAGGCAAAATTTTGCACTGGACATAGACATGTTTTTGCACAATTGAGTCTTTGGTACTGGGATGAGCATTGTAGAATTTTCTGAAAATTTTCTAAGCTCTAATTTTATGGGTTATAGTTCAAAGCTAGGTTTTGCTAAAAATTCAAATTTGGATGTAATCAAAAATATTTGAACTGGACCCTCAAATTTTATTTCATAATTTGGTGACAAATAGTTTCAAGAACTTTATGAAATTTTTCTAGAATTTTTGGGTGGAAGAGAACACATGTGATATGGATTTTAGGGTTTCTGTTGAAAGGAAATCTTATTAAGAGATTTGCCGAGGGATTAGGGTTTGAGAGTTTTTAGGGTCGGCAAGGTTGTGCAGATGGTATAAGGGGGTTTAGAACTCATTTTCGAGGAGAGGGGAATAACTTCGGTGGACTTGCCGCTAGGGTTTGGGTTTGAAAAGTGCTCGTGCGTATACGGTGCGTGTGTTCGATTTAGGGTTTTGATGCACATGCGATGACGAGAAAAACTTAGATGTTTTCATGGGATGACATGCGTTGAGAAACATTAAAATCCAAATGTGCATGCAGCATGACTGAAGAACATATGCGCATATACGCATATACGTGTATTAGGGTTTTAGGCTTTCGGAAATAGGGTTACTTGAAAACAGGGTGTGACACCTTCACACCTTACCGCACCCTGGAACCCTAGTTCTAGGCCCTGATTCCTCGATTGCTAATAAATCTAATTTCGACCAAAACCCTAATCGAGTGACTTATCGCCCTTCGACCTTTCTAAAAATTCTGGAAAAATTCGTGGGACGACCTAATATCACCCCCAACCCAAATATAACATAAAGTAGGAATGCCCAATTCAAAAATAATTATATATGGAATTAACTAACCTTAGGGTAAAACTGTGCATTGAACTACAACCCATAGAAATAAATTTCAGAAAATTGTGATAAAATTCTATAATGATTCTCACATCCCTAGGGGTGCAAATATATAAAAACATGGGCGTGTCATGTTCAAAAATTTAGAACAACCAGCATCGAACGCCAGTGCTGAAAATGGTTTTTCCACATGAAATGATGAGCAAACTCCAAGGACAAGGCACCAAACCAACTTATGGAACTCCTCTTCTGTCAAATCAGCACATCCACTTCATAACTCTCACCAGCCAAGCACACCTTGTCCACTTCCATTCAAACTCTAATCACTGACACCACAAGCCACGCGTTGGCATGCGCAGACATCTAACTTGTACACTGTTATTCGGTGCCAAACTTCCCTGGAGCCCTTGTATACGTGGGTAGATGTCCATTGGTGCGACGGACATGCCCACGCGCGCCCGAGCAAGCCAGGACGCGCCAATGCCGCTCGGGTACACGCACGGCCACGCCCTGGCCATGCCACAGTGGCACCAAGCAGTGGCAAGCGCGTTGCCCGTCGTTCCCCATCCCGCGCTGTTCGTCGATTGACCGGCCGTCCACCCCGTCATCAAGCACCACGACATCCCCTCGGTCCCTGTTCAGCTCAACTCCTTTTTGTGATCCTCGGGAGCACCTCCCTCGCCGTGTTTGGCCGGCAAGGACGGCCACACAACACGACCAGCACCCCGTCCTATAAAATGGTAGCCCGAGCTCCACTCCTGCATAGCTTTGCCCTCCTCCTCTTCCTGGAACCCCTCTTAGGAACCCTTCCGAGCTTCACCGCCTCGCGCCATTTACCGAGCACCGGACCTTCGCCGGTTTCTCAAATCCGCCCGAGCCAAACACCCTCAAAGCAATTGAAGAGCAACCAGGCATCCGCACTCGCTTTCCCCTTCGAAATTTAGCCGCAATCTCTCAGTAGCCGGCCACCGCCCGTTTTCCCCAAGTCACGCCGGAGCTCCAACACAGGTAGCCCTCTCCGTTCCGACTCAGGCGGCGGGCTCAAGCCAACCGGTCCCTACCCACCGACAGGAACCCGAGCCAGGTAAGAGTGACCCCCCACCCCATGACGCGCGGGCCCAGGTAAGAGTGAGGTCCATCCGCGGTTAAGTGGCCGCGCCCCGCATCATTTCCGCCTTCGCAACTCAGAAAGCGTAAAATACGTCCATCACAGAAAGCGTAAAATGGTTAAGTCCGGTTTCGGTTCAGAACCGGCTGCTGCGCGGTTAGACCGGTTCAGGCCCTTCATGACCGTTTTTTGCAAATCTCTTTCCAGTCCCTGAAAGCTAAGAAGAAATACAAGCTTTTGGTTCAAAGAAATTTAAACTTTGAAGCAATTTTAAAGCCGTAGCAGTAGGGATTAGATTTAGGACATTCTTTTTCTTTTCTTTAACATATACGCCATATATGTCATTACTAGGGCAGCCCCAAAATAAACCTTGCACACTGCCAACATACCAAAGCGTCCATAACCCCAGTAGATCAGCAAAACAAATGGCTTTTGGGGTAGGGTCTTAAGCGTCATGTTTTTTCGTTCACAGAGCACCTTCATTTTATGACGTGTATATCTCTGGCACAAGGCTTCATTTTCTTTCTTTGACCTGAGACTTGAAACCCTGGCATCCTGCCGTCAACCTGAGGTCCATACATACTCCTCCTAGGCTCCGTCTAGAAGTGCTCATAAGTTTACTAATGTATAGGTTGAAACATCGATCTGCCTCCCGAAAACCTAAACCCTAATTCGATCACCTTAAAACCAAAGCCCTTATTACCTCACCCTAATAGCATCATCCTCTTTTAAACATGCATATCATCTGGATTTGCTAAAGTTGTTTTGATTGCTTCTTATTCGACGCTATTCCGACGTGTAGTTGACGGAGTGAGATACGTGCACCAGGAGGAACCGGACTCACCCCTGCGTCAGGAACAGGAACAAGAACTGTCAGGCAAGCATTCCCACCTTGATCATGTTGAATCCCATATGTGTGAAACTTAAGTATTTTGTTTACAAACCTTGCATGCTATGTGAGTATCAACGATATTTTATGTTAGACCTAGCTATATCCAGTAGTCGCATATGACATAGGTCTGAGAATCTGACCCTTGTGACCCTAGTCATAGTTAGTCGGTTGTCACACAACCGGCAAAATAATAAGGTTATAGGCATTAGCCATGCTTAGACTTGCTAGTTAAAAATCAGATTTTTGTTCGGCTTACACAAATTCCCTCGGACATGGGATTAAAACCCTCGGATTGTGAGTACTTTCCGAGGTGACTGTTTGAACGTAATGTTTGCCAAAACCCCAAATAAAATGAAGAATGATTTTGATTCGGGTGAGAATGGTAAGGGCGGTGTGGGGATGTTAAAGTAGCAGGTGGTAGCTTGGTTGTCGCACGACAAATATGGAGTCTCGCTCGAATCAACCAAGGACCGAGCCTAAGTACCGCTAAACCAGTTCCACCTTGTACGTCCACATGGCCTTTATGGGAAGGACTTGGCTTATTACCCCGTCGAGTATTAGAGTTTGGACCCGTGGGCAGTAGGAAGAGTGTGCTAGGTAGATTGGCATCCTAGAGGATCTCCATGGGATTATGTGGGTAGAGGTTCCCTGTGGGCCTCCACGTGATACGTGGGTAGAGGTTTGACTCCACGTGATACGTGGGTAGAGGTTGACACAAAGGTAAGTCCACCTCGGGTTGTGGGGTCGGCCATCACCGAGCACAAGCGAGGACTGGCTAGATCTTATCTAGCGGGTCCAGCTCCAGTACAAACATGGGCGAAAGTCTCGTTGTAATAGCCCTGCCGATACACTTCGAGAAGTGTATTCGTAGCGCTCGGCAACAAGGGGGACTTACATCTTGTGGGTAAAGTCGTACAACCTCTGCAGAGTGTTAAAAACTATTCGAATAGCCACGTCCTCGGTTATGGACATGAATTGGCAAGGCCACACATTGGTTAGACTGAGTTTTGTTTGCAAAAACTTGGGAAAAAGACTAAGGATGTGGGCATGATGTGTCCACAGAGTGCAATTTAAGCTACACGGTGGGTAGCAAGGAATTGCAGAAGGAAGGGGGCCAGTCGTGCTACCAGAGGTGGTACGGGACTGGTGCCTCAGGCTATAGATGACGATATGCAGGAATATCGGATTGAGGCAAGAAAAGGAGGTAGCAGAGACTACCTCATGAGATGATAGGTCACTTGAAATACTTCTGATTTCCAAAACTGCTTCAAAATCTACTATCCTTGTATTTACCTTAAAACTTACTTTTCCACTCAACATGTGACCTAAAATAGAGCTACTCCTTTGAAACAACCACTGCATGAAATATTTCCGTATTACCATCCTGTGGGATTGCTTGCGAGTACATTCAAAGTATTCACCTGACTTGTTGATATGGCCAGATGAGGAGGAATATCACTCCGACGACGGTGACAGTGACTACGAGGGCTAGGGCGTTACCCCAGTCAGCTGCCTGTCGTTAGGCATATTGATAGGCGAACTACTACGTATTTCATTTCCGTTGCTATATCAATTCGGCCAATAGGCCCGGTTTGTATGAATTAAGACCATAATGGTTATCTGTGTAATAAAGGACTCAGTATTGTATGACGATGTTATCAAGTGCTTGTGTGTACTAGCCACTGATCATGGGACTAGTACGAGTAAACACAAGGGTTCATCCGGCCTAAAAACCGGTACGCCACACTACGGAACATTACTTGCCCGTACCTTCTTGAATTCCTTGCCTGTATTGGAATACTGGAATACCCTTGATCATCATTGAAAAGTAATGAAGAGGTTGTAACACCATCGCTACAAATAATGTTAACAATAACGATGAATAGGGGTAGTAGAGGCCTTAAAATTGTAAATGTTGAGTAAAGGAGCTATAATGGAATCAAGGGTAGAAGCATAATCAGCAGTAAAAGCACCTCGAATCACCATCCGACTTTGTTTCCTGTCCTCCAATGATAATAGTAGTGCACAGACTGCATAAAAACACGGTAAATGCCAAGGATATAACACGGTTCATTTTATCTGTTTGAAATGTCTTACCTTAGTATATCACCAAGTTTCTCAATGACTCTAGGTTCATGTGAAGTCAAAATTATAGAAAGAGACATTGCATATTCCTTTTGCTAGAACGAATTTGCATCATCTACCTGGAGAATGTAAATGTGACATTTTCTCTCAAGCACCAATGCAAAATATTATATATTATCCATATTTTACAGATTATGTTTCCAATGAGGAAGGATTACGACAACATGAAATGCATACAAGGTTTGTGGCCTGCCCCTTCTACATCCAAATAGAAAAATTGAATAAACCTAGAATTAACTTCATGAATTCCAAGAATACATCAGAGATTTTTTTTAAACACAGATCCAAGTCACCAGGTGAACCACTACAAGAAATTGGAACTCCATATGGAGGACACAAGTTGCAAAGTATTTGAATATCTCAATTTGCAGCTACATCTTATTCATGAGAGTCAGGTGCCTATCCAAGGGACTCCTCCAAAAGACCAAATGGCCATACATGTGGAAATCCAAGCGTACAATCCCGTCAAAAAATAAATAAAAATCCAAGCGGACGTAGCACATTGCATGGAAAATGTACATCTGAGAAGCAAAATTCAGGACAAACATCAACAATATAAACTACTCTGTTTCAAGTACATATCATTATGGCATTCTTGCTTACTAAATAGAAGCATTCTACAAATTTGAGATAAATTTGTGATATTTTGCCCCTATATACTCTTGCTTATGATAAGATCGATAATCAAATTTCACTTTTTCAATCACCTTTGTCTATCCAATGTTCTCAACTGGTAAGTAAATGCACTCAATGAACATTGCATTTGAGTTTGAGGGGCTTTTGAGTAAATGATGTTTGAGGGTATAATTGCATAGAAGATACAAGCATGATGTAGGCCAAAACAATATCCGTATTCTCCTCGTATAAAAAACAACATCTATATGGACATAGAGGGAGTACTTTGTATGCTATAAAGAATTAGAACACATGACAGGATGAGCCTCGATGATCTACAACCTACATGACCTGGCGCACTTCAAATAGAACAGAAATAGAGTTCCCTACAAAAGATTTAAATAGACATCGGAAGGCAAATTCAAACTAACCTCCCAAAGTGACAGAATTATGTAATATTTGATCATACTTTTTGTGCATGCATGCTATTAGCAAGAAACTGAACTATCATAACATGTCCATTCAACATATATACCACTAACTATAACTCTTCCATGGGAGGTAATCATTTTTCAGGTCATGTACTGCCTAGTGAAATCAAAACAGCAAATCAACATAAGTGCATATTCCAAATTGGTTCTGCCCATAATTAGTTACACATAAATACAGAATGCAATATATTGGATAGAAACATGTGTGGACTGGACTTCAAATGTTTAGCACAAAATACTAGCAATAATATACTAGTTGATATTGCTCTCTATGAGACTGAATTACAATGAATGGAGCACATACCTTTCAATCCACATATCGATCAAAGAAAGAAGTAAATTCTGGTTTGCATAAATCCGTGCTTGTTGGAACCTTGCTATAAGTGCTCTAGTTTGCATAAATCCGTGCCTGTTGGAACCTTGCTATAAGTGCAGACCCTGATAATAGTTGAGCCAAAAAGTTTGTATTCATCTGTAGAAGCCTAGCAACAATTGCTCCTGAAGTGACACGAATAGTAGTCCTAGGGGGATTATGCTCATCACTGCCACTCAATGATATCAAAACAAGTTTCTGAAGATTGGCATGGTTGGACAAGTTAGAATCATAAAAATGAAATAAAAATAAATGAGACCAACAACTATTCAAGCATACTGGTTCCTGAGATTCAAAATACTCCCAGCAGAAGTACCTAAAGAGCACCAAATATCAATGGTGGAGCTTTCTGAGGAAACGTCTGCATTCAAAAGCTTTGATTAGCTTATCATAATTAGCAATAGATAACATGAAAAGTGCTAATGGGCAACACATCAATGGTGAAAGAAATAAGTGCCAATGATGCAGAGTTATCCAAATAGTAAGGTCAGCGAGAGCAATTAAGAAACTCAGCATGTTCACAAGGAAAAATATATAATAAGAAGATCAATGATAGTAAATGTTGTGAGAAGACCCTTGTCATTGATATTTTCCACAATAATATCAAGAATTATAGCTAAATTTGTAGCATGGCTTTGCAAAATAACCGATCCAATGAAAATTAGGTAATGCTCTATTATGTTGATCATGACCTGCATCATTAAACTGTCATTTTCAGATTCGCCTAGCCAATTTTTTGAAATGTTCATGAAATAAGAATAACTATGCTTGTATGATTGAATGTTTAAAGTGCAGAATTTCAGAGCGAAGCTAAACAATACAAAAGTTCTTTAAGGTCAAAATATGAGGATGCCCAAAAAAGGAGTCACTCCAGTAATGTATTTTTGGTTTCTTATTTTATAGGCCATTTGGTTGACTAATGAGTTAACCTAAATTCTTTGACTAGCCACTATTAAGAATTGTAGACTTACTTTTGGCTTCAGCTTGCACAAGGTGGTTTAAGATTAGTTAGAATGAGCATAGTCCTGAACTCCTGATGTCTTAAGAACAAAAATAATTATGTTGTTTCGTCCTTAATCCTAGTTCAGTTATAAGCCCGATTAATCCTACTTCAATTATAAGCCTGAATTTAAGGTATGCCAGAAGGGCCTAAGTCAAGAGAGTTAGGTCATAGATCTCAAGGCGACGTTGGGTATTGCTGAGTATTATGATAATCTAGTTTGGTTGAACCACTTTTACATGTTTTACCGTTTGGTTAGTTGTTTGGTGTAATATGTAGAAAAAAAGTTTTTAAGTTGTATCTTGGCTAACAGAAAGAATAGATATATTCATCATTGTGGTAAGTACATTGTTTTTATTTTGGTGTATTTTAGGAGTTAGTTAGATTGTAGATTGTAATCTAGTTTGCCAAACAAGTCGTTAACTATAGAACAAATTTAGTACGGCACAATTCAGAACTGCAGACTAAGCCAAAGTTAAAAGTAATGAAAAATTTAACAAGCAATTCCGCAAATGCAATCTTTGACTTGAACAACCCCTAGTTCGTAAGCAACAATGCTTGCAAAGCGATATGACTCCGTCCAACAAAGAGCAACTTCATCATAAAATTTGACTGAAAATACGCATAATGGTTATAGATTGATTTTCTGACTATTTGGGCTTGAACTCGGTGGAAAGGTGCAACCATTGTACTAGTTGAGCTAGTTAGCATTTGCAGATACAGGTGTACTATTTTCTCACTTGGTAAAAAACACGTTAGCTAATGGCCAAATAATAGGAACCATGTCCAGAAAACAAAATAATCTATAACGAAGGAAGTTAACAAAAAGAATGGAATCAGATTTCAAAAGCGCGTAAAAAATAAAATAAGTTACTCTAACTAAACCGAGCTTAGTTTAGCTCGCTTAAACTGACTCGTTTGCTTGCTGCCGTACACTTACGAACACGCACCGAAGGCCTGAACCACCCACTCGACAGCCCGAGATCGGACGGTGCGGATGATCCTTCCCATCACACACCGTTCCCGCACGGAAGAGAATCGGGTCCGCAACGAGCTCCATCCTACGTGGCACGTGGTTCGAGCCTAACACTGTGACGGCCACGCACCGGGCTGGAAAGCTCTCATCCCATTGGTCGAATTCGCTGGAGGGCGCCTTCGCGTGCCACGTCTGCTCGGTCGCGAAACATCTCGACCCTGAAGCGAAGCCCCCTCTCTAAAAACGGCGGCACCCGACCAAGGCTAAAAATCCTCTTCCTCCTCCGCTTCCCTCCAAACCAAACCAAACCAAAATTTAACCCGAAGATTGCTCCGGAGAAGCGAACCTGACCCAATTTTTTTGCCCAAGCTCATCGCTAAGAAGCAATCCTGAATCGGAGGCTCGAACAGTGCGCGATGGGAATTCCCATCCGATCCCTCCTCATCGCCTCGCTTGTCCTGGGTTCGATCGCCGTGCACGTCGCGGCCAAAATCTTGGATCCCTACAAGGTTAGCGATTACGTAAAATTTCGCGTAATTTGGGATTCTATAGCTAATGTGATTCTGGTCTATCGATAACTTCAGTATTGTAAACTAATTACACGATGGGCTGAAGTGATGCGTATGCATTATGCATACTAGTGACTGTCTTAATTATCCATGTGAATGTTCAGTGGCTGTGTTGTTCTTGCTGCCTTGGATGTTTTCTTTTTGTTGAGCAACTCAGAGGCTAGGACGCAACACTATACCCTTGTGGAGCCTAATTTGGTTTAGGTGGGTCTGTTCATAGTTGCATAATTGTCGTTACCAAATGTAAGGGAGTAGTCACGCTAATGCGCACAGCCACATCTGAAAGTGATCGAGTGTACTTCCATCTGAGCCGTTTCCACCTAATAGAGGCCCAGAGCATGGTCGCAAATGCGTATGAATTGTGACATTTAGTCTGCATGATCGTAGAATTGTCACCGTTGATACATCACAACCTCATGTTTTTTGGGTTTCAGGCTCTTGGAGTTGACAAGAGTGCCAGCCAACGGGATATTAAGAAGGCCTTTCACAAGTATGTTTTCCGTTTTTCGATTTCAGAAAACAATGTGATTTGGTTTTAACCATGATAATTTACTATCCAGAAGTTTCTCTAATTTTTGGTGTCCACAGGCTTTCGCTAAAATATCATCCTGACAAGAATAAAGGCAAGGGTGCGCAGGAGAAATTTGAAGAGATAAACAACGGTAAGATGCACAACTTTAGTCCATAAAAAGTATGGTATTAGTATCTATATTCATTTGGCATTTTGGAGATACTGACTGTGTACTGTATGAGGTTCTCATCTTAATTCTCTGATTGGATAGACCATCATGTGTAATTGGTTTTTTCTTTTCCCTTGATTGATGATGTACATATCTTTTGTTTAATTTATTTAATTTGCAGTAGGATACTCTCCTACTGTTTTTCTGTTAAAAAAAAGACTATATGAGGTAATCCTTCATCTGGCAATTGGCACAGCCCGCTGACCAATGTTTTGAACAAATCTGAAACTATGATTATGGTTATTCCATCCACATGTTGGTTAAAACCTTTTGCATTGATTTTGGTTGGGTTTTCAATGTGCTAGCTCTCACCTATGGCAGGCTTATTGCAGTTATTCTGTCCTTAGACACTTTCTAAATGTTGCATGTTGCCCTTTGAGTTTGTCTAGGTGCAGAAAATTGTGTAGCAGTACATGTTCGTTGTCTGTGACACTGTATCTACCTCTTCTTCTCTTTGCACTGATTTATCAATCCACCAAAGAGTTCTGTAACTGCTGTTGGCGAATTGGTTCATTCCATTATTGTTTGCTAGGCAAGAACGACGGTGAGTGTATCCTTTTCTGTAACCCTGAATTGTCTAAAGTGCGTTGGTGTTGCCTTTGCAGCGTATGAGATTTTGTCGGATGAAGAGAAGAGGAAAAACTATGATCTCTACGGTGATGAGAAGGGTAACCCAGGATTTGGTGGTGGAAATTTTGGGAGTCCTGAGGGTCATACATACTTCACTGGTGGTGGCCCCAAGACTAGCTATTTCACATCTGGTGATGGATGGCAGACAAAGGTTGGTCAGGGGAATACAAAAACATTTTCCTTTTGATTTGGTGGCAACCCTGGGGCTGGCGGCGGAAACCCATTTGGCTTTGATCTTGGTGATGTTTTTTCCAATATGTTTGCTGGTGGATCAATGGGAGGTAGCCAGCATGGTGGATCTGCTGGTTCGGCTAGACCCAGTGCAAAGCATCCAAGCTCTGTCACCATTCAAGAGGTGACAGTGCAAACTTTCAATAAAGAAATAGCTGACCAAGGAATTACTTGGCTTCTGTTATTCTATACACAACATACAAAAGGTCAATTTGTGCTAGAAAGTATCATGGAGGATGTGGCACATTCATTGGACGGTGCAGTGAGGGTAAGCCGATCAAACTTACATAATGCTGCTCCTTGACAGTTAACACATAGCAAGGACAAGTTTATATATTAACTCTATTGATGCAGGCTGGTAAGGTAAACTGTGATAATGAAAAAACTCTTTGCAAAAAGATTGGTGTCTCAGTAGGAAAATCGGCTCGTCTCTTCATTTATTCATACACCACTACAAAAAAAGGGTCTTTGCATGATTACTCTGGAGATAATGATGCTAAGAGCCTGAAGACATTCTGTCAAGAACACCTGCCAAGATTCTCCAGAAGGGTAGATATTAGCCAATTCAGTTTCCCTTCAAATGCCTTACCAAACCTTCCTCAAGTGCTCTTAGTGTCAAAAAAGGACACACCAGCGATGTGGCGTGCTGTCAGTGGGATGTTCCGCAATCGGTTAATTTTCTATGATGCAAAGGTAAGAAATTTATCTTGTCATCACTGTTCCAATTGCTTATATGCTTGAGAAAATTAGGTCATCACTGACACTGAGTATTCTGCCTTTCATGGGAAGGCTTGGTACATAATGGATCTTGCGTTAGTTAGTTTTTGAAACAATTGTTATAGGGGTTAATTTACTTATAGGTTGAGGCATTAGTAATATTGCTTGTACCAAAAGAAGGTTACTGATAATTGTGCTATATTGTTGATCTTACAGTAAAATTTTCTAGATTGGTCATGTCAGTGAACAATCAAGGATGGCAAATATGTTATCTAGGCTATCAGAGCTCTATGAAGAGCACCAACTTAATGTAATGAAATTTTTTTCCTTTTGAAGGTTCAGGATGTTTCTCTTCCACTGCTCAACCGGCTTGGCGTGAAGAATGTTCCGGCGCTTATTGGTAGAACTGTTAATGGTGAGGAGCACCTTCTGAAGGATGGTATTTCAGTGAAAGATTTCAGATCTGGTATCAAAGAATTGAAGACTCTGCTCGAAAGTTTTGAGAAGAAGAACAATAAGCTAGCATCGAACCAAGCTAAGAAACCTTCCCCGATGGGTGAACCGAAGGAAATAAGATCCCTCTACTCACAGCGTCCAACTTCGAGGAAATCTGTGGAGAGAAGGCTTCAGTATGTATCATCGGTGTATTTAAGTCGAACAAAGCCAAGGAAAAGCTGGAGACCATCCTATCTGAGGTTTGTTTCCTGTCTTAAAGTCATTTGATGGTACACAGAAGTATAACTTTGTTCACCGCTCCTGCCTAACCATTGTCTTGTTTGTGATTCTGCATTCAGATATCTCAGAAGACTCTGATCAGGGGGCAGAGCTACAACTCTGGAAATGCAATCGCCTACGCCTTGTTGGACGGGAGCAAACAGTCTGCGTTCCTGTCATCATTTGATAAGTCAGGGTACAAGTCGTCTGATAAGCTTCTCCTTGCCTACAAGCCTCGTCGAGGGAGGTTTGCGGCGTATAACAATGAGGTAACGATGGAAGAAGCTGAGAGGTTCGTGGCTTCCGTTCTGAATGGAGACGTCGAGTTGTCAGCAACCAGACGAAAGCCAGTCCTTAGGTAGCGGGTACGGTTTCAAGCATTGTATATATTTTCTTTTTGGGAAATGGTTGCAAGTATTTTAGTTCGTGTGATGTAGTGTGCATTACCCGGGAGGCTTGTACATAGCTGAATCTGCTTAAGATTCAAGAGACTAACATGTATATTGACGCGTTCTGCATTCGCCAGACGGACTGGTGAACTGGAATATATACTGACATGTCAGTACATATATCGCTCTCTCTGCATGTGATCGACTATTGTCCTGTTGAGAATCCGAAAATACATCCGACATCTGTGCACTGCACTTCTTTTTCTTCTTATTTTGAGCGTTGTGCACTGCACTTCTTTTTCTTCTTCTTCTTACCTTTTTGAGCGTTGTGTACTGCGCTTCTACTACAGCAGCGGATCGTGCTTCCGTCGTTGGACACCTAGTATTTGGGCTGGGACTCACAAGGTTTCATGGTAGCATCATCAATTCGGCCCGGCCCAACGAGCTGTCGGGTCAAAGCATAGCAGTCACCCCAGGGATGATGGCCTCACAAAGTCTTATCTCCTCTCCCTCCGAGCACAAAATGCTGTGGCCGAGTAGGTGAGGAGAAGATGGCTGCCACCAGCCTCAGTTCCTCTCCCTCGAAGGTCACCGCCGTGAAAGTAAGCTCCCCAGTTCATCTTCTTCTTCCCACTTTCTTTTCCAGTCTTGTTTCCACTTCTCTTCCTTCACCTTAGCTTCATCTTCAGTCCTTTGGAACCGGATAGACGTGGCTTGAATTAGAACAGGGATTATGCCATTCCTGTTGTTGCAACGAATTTAATGAGGAGATTGCTCTTAGAACACTAACGCTAATTATCCGGTTATCTAGGCAAGAGTTCATATTGTTAGTTGTTGCTCGATTCAGTGTCATACTAAGTTGCTAATTGAATCTTTCGCCAAAACAAGTTGCTATCTTGGTTCTTGATGCAACTGGATATGTTCACAGCTAGGGGGCCTCCCAGGATCTTCCTCGTCCTACACCCAGCTCGCCTTCTGCTCAAGGCATGCTTTCCAAAAGATACGAACTGCTACAGCTCTGCACAAGCCTCAGCTCGAGCTCCAGCTGTCGCCGTGGAATAAGCATGCGAGAACCTTCCAGGCCACGGACAACGACCGAGCAGCGCCGGCGGAGGCGCAAGATACAACTATCACGCCTCCTCTGGCGGCCCCCGGCTCCGACGTAAACCCGGTGGTGTCCGGCAACAACAACGGCCAGCAGCCACAGCCGAGCGCCAACCGCAGCCCGAGCGAGCCGCCGAAGCGGGTGCCCCTCACGGCGCGGGAGCGGCTGCGCGCGGCGCGTGTGCTGGGCAGGTATGCGGAGCCCGGGGGCGAGCAACGGTCGCCGGACAAGGACTCGTCGTCCAAGCCGGAGTTCGGGAGTCGGGTGCTGGACGCGCTGCGGGAGACGGACGGCGGCGGCGGCGCCGGCAAGAAGACCGGGAGGAAGCGGTCGTCGGGGTTGCCCGAGGCGCCGAGCAACATGTTCGACGACAGCAAACGCGGCCTGCCGAAGGACGGGTGGACGTTCGACTGGCTCGCGGCGCTGCCGATCGGCACGGACGTGCTCGTCGTCGCGGCATCCTTCGGGCTCATCACCACCGTCATGTTCGGGACCACCTACCTCGTGTGGAAGCTCGGCGCAATACATTTCAACGAGTACTAGCCTCTAGCTTAGCTTGGGTGATGGATCAACGTGGCTGCAGTACTGCTTGATGACGATGAGATAGTTGCGTGGTTCTGTACTATTACTGCCGGCCTTTGTACGAGGCAGATTTTGACCTTTCAGCTCACAAATACAGTGTGCTTGTACGAATTAAATCTGTAGGCCTTGTTATTATCAGCGAGATTGTACGCTAAACCTGGATGTTTTACTATTAGTGAGATGCACAACATTACTGAATCATTAGAGACTATTTCACTGCATAGACAACATAGTGGCTGTAGTTTAGTGGTGAGAATTCCACGTTGTGGCCGTGGAGACCTGGGCTCGAATCCCAGCAGCCACACTCCATTTTTGTCCTTCCACACTCCATTTTTGTCCTTTGCGGTTTTAGTCTGACTGCCCGATTAAGTAGATGATTAGATCATGATGAATGATCAACGTTTCTGATTTGATCTTTCTGAGGGACGGAGACGGACGGCCAGAACCCAGCGAGTTCCACGTTGCTCCCATCCCTTTCGCCTTCTCCGCGCTCCCATATGCCATAGCCGCCGGCGAGAGCGCTCCCCTTCCTTCTTCCGTCGGCTTTCTCCATGGATCCCGATGCCGGCGGCTCCGCTCCATCGACTCCAGGTCCTCCAAAAGCTGAAGGTTTCTTTTGTACATTTTGCCCATTTTGTTCGTTCGTGTAGTCGGACCAGTGCCACCTGTGGACGCTAAAACCCCAGCTCGCGCGCTGTCTCGAACCATTCCGTGCAGGCGCGGAGACGAAGGAGGGCGTCGGCAAGTATGTGGTGGTGATCCTCGTGGGTCCCCCCGGTAGCGGCAAATCCACGTTCGCCGAGGCCGTCCTAGCTGGTGCCGCCGCCGGCCGCCCCTGGGCCCGCGTCTGCCAGGTGGGGCCCCGCGCACTCCGCGCTCTCGACGTGCTAATTTGTTTGCTGAGTGGTGCTAGTGCTCTTCAATCTCCCTTTATGAGTTTGATGTTTCAGGGCAAGGTTTGGCAAATGGCAAAAGCCATGGGGATCAAGCTGATCCGTCTCTGAAAACTGCTTATATTTTGCATAATTCTTTACTGGATCACAAGTTCAAAACTGTAGTTTCTATTTAGTGGCAGTAATACTTACAGAAATGGTACCGTGTAGGGTGTAGGGAAGCGGAAAGCATCTCAACTCAAAACACTTAAATCCTATCCTTTTGAGCAGTTTGGAATGTTTCGAGTTGCACATTTTCTTACTTGGCTTGCATGTTACTAGCCCTATCCGTCATCCAAAATTTCAGCAAACGTGACAAGATTTGTGTGTGTGGGAGCTTATTGTTGTCTAGGATACAATTGGAAACAGCCAAAGGGGGACGAAAATACAGTGCTTGAAGGGCGCAGCGGATGCTTTGAAGGAGGGAAAGAGTGTTCTCATCGACCGGTGCAACTTGGAACGTGACCAGCGCGCTGATTTTGTGAAGCTTGGCTGCACTGTTCAAGCGAGTGTGCTTGCTGTTTTCTTGGATCTCCCTGTGAAGGTTTGTATCTCACGCTCCGTTAGCCGGATGGGCCATGAATGGAATCTGCAGGGTGGGACAGCTGCCATGGTTGTGAACCGCATGCTGAAGAAGAAGGAAACGCCCTTGCTAACTGAAGGTTCAGTCGGATCACGTTCTGTAAGGATGATGGTGACATTAAGAAGGCAGTTGATACGTATAGTGCTTTAGGACCTTCAGATAGTCTTTCTTCAGGAGTATTTGGTCAGGAGAGCAAAAAACCTGTGCAAGTTGGTATATTGAAATTTCTAAAGAAAGCAGATACTTCTACTGTTGAGAAATCCAGTGGAACTAAGCTTACATCAAGTGAAAGAAAGCCAGGGCAGCAAAATGCTTTGTCGAAACAGGAAAACCTTGAAGCCGGTGGCTCCTGTTCAATGGAAGTTGAAAAGAAGTTGAATAACATGAAGGAAAATGGAGAACAAAGTAAAGAAAGTGTTTCTTCTGACATCACGTCTCGCACTCTGGCTTTCCCATCAATTTCTACTTCTGACTTCCAGTTCGATCCTGAGAGAGCATCTGACATTATAGTAGATACAGCTGCTGCATTCTTGCAGAAGCTTGATAATGTAAGACTAGTTCTTGTGGACTTGAGCTAGAAATCTAGAGTATTGTCACTGGTCAAGGACAAGGCTGCTAAGAAGAACATTGACTCCAGCAGATTTTTCACATTTGTAGGAGACATCACTCAATTGCACTCAAAGGAGGGTCTTCAGTGCAACATGATTGCTAATGCTGCCAACTGGTAAATATTTTGATCACTTAAAGACTTAGGATGCACATGATCTATTAAATGCGGATCTGCTTCTAGATCATGTTCTATATGTTTCCCTAAAAGAAAGTTATGTATGTTGAATACTTGAATCTTGTGCAGTGCAACGTGATTGCTAATGCTGCCAACTGGTAAATATTTTGGTCACTTAAAGACTTAGGATGCACATGCTCTATTAAATGCGGATCTGCTTCTAGATCATCTTCTATATGTTTCCCTAAAAGAAAGTTCTGTATGTTGAATACTTGAATCTTGCATCATTCTGGTTCAGAGTCAAACTGGCCCTTTTGTTTTCGTCTTTCGCAAGTATGGAGTAAAAAAAGTTAGGACCCTCCTCTGTTTTGGACCTGGAGATAACCTGTCAGTGTTTCATGCAGGAGGTTAAAACCTGGAGGTGGAGGGGTTAATGCAGCAATATATAATGCTTCTGGAGAAGCTTTACAATGTTCAACCAAGGAATATTTTGAGACCTGGGAGCTCTGTTGCTGTTCCACTTCCATCTAATTCCCCTCTGAATCAACGGGAAGGGGTGACCCATGTCATACATGTTCTCGGGCCAAATATGAACCCAATGCGACCAGACTATCTGAAGAATGACTATACCAAAGGGTGTAAGATTCTGCATGACGCATATAATTCGCTTTTTGAGAACTTTGCATTCGTCGTCGAGAGCAATATGGGGAAGCAGAACGATGAATCTTCATCGAACAAGTCAGTGTCCAGAGTGATATCACCTAGTGATTCAAAAATGAAGCGAGAGGACAGCCATGTTTCTGAAAGGACCAAAAAATATAAGTTGCTTCCACCTATTTTGACTTCAAGGCAACACCATGAGCGCAAAGGGACCAACACACCAAATTACCATGATAACCCCATGGGGTCGTCTGATGCTCCGAACCGAGCTAAAGAGGAAGACAGCAAGAAGAATGGTGCGGTCACCAATAAGACATGGGGATCCTGGGCACAGGCGCTTTATGAGGTTGCCATGCACCCGGAAAAATACAAGAACTCGGATTCTATCCTCGAAATGTCTGATGAATTTGTTGTTCTGAAGGACCTCTATCCCAAGGTATTTGTGAAAGTAAATACCCTTTCCCCTTCGTTCCTAATGATATTCAGTGCTCTGGTTGACACCGCAGCAAAACTCTTCATATATGCAGGCCAAAAGACATGTGTTGGTGATATCTAGGACAGATGGTCTTGATTCTCTAGCAGATGTCAAGAAAGAACACTTACCTTTGCTGAGGAGTATGCATTCAACGGGGTGAAGTGGGCAAAGAAATTCCTAGAGGAAGATGCATCTTTGATATTCAGACTTGGATATCATTCGGTACCAACTTAACCCGTGTTTATTCCCTACCTTTCTCCAAAGTTAATGATGGGATGAGCAAGAGCAACCTTGTCTGTCCTTGGTCTCTGCAGGTTCCATCCATGCGGCAATTGCACCTTCATGTCATAAGTCAGGATTTCAACTCGGCCAGCTTGAAAAACAAGAAGCACTGGAATTCCTTCACCACTGCATTTTTTCGTGATTCTGTTGATGTCATGGAGGATATTGACCAGCAAGGATCCGCAACCAGCAGCAGCAATGAAAAGCTTCTCGCAATGGAGCTAAGGTTTCACAGATACAGGAGCGCCCACCCGAATATCCCGAAGCTCAAATCCCACATCGCAACCTGTAAATCCTCCTTCCGTTCCCATCTTCTGCCGAAAGACAAGCTGTTGTCAGCGTTGACGTTGCGTATGGATTGGACTTAGAACTCAACAGAACAGAATGGTCCTTGTAAGCATTTTGCATTTCGTGCTTTTAGAAGGATGGGCCACGTCGAGTTTTCTTTGATATGCCAATGTTGCACAACCTTATCCTGCAGTTGACTTAGCTTATGTAAATGATCATGCCTTATTCTGCACTTCAGGTTTCCTATAGCCTAATAGCCATAACTTTACATCTTTGGGTTAACCTACTTACGAACGTTGACAGGGAACGCCACAAAGGGCAAACAAGTTTTTCCTTTCTTGAATAGGATGAGACAGTAGTGCACTGGATTCGGTTCCAAAATGCTGCTCGACTAGGGCTGACATTGACATTTTGAGTTGTGTACTTGTGTTCCCTCAAACGCACATAGTGATAATCAATGTGGAATGAAGTTCAGAATTTTTATTTGTTTGAGACAAATAAAGTTCGTATATCTATGATTGAGAATCAAGCGCACGTGGAGGTTCTCACATAAAATTCTTCAGCGGTGAGCATTCGTTTCCTAAATGTCGTATATTTTCTGAAACCTGCAACGAAGAAAGAACGTACGACAGGTGAGAAGGCACGCCTTACAAATCTTTTCTAGCCCATGCACGTAGGGCGTGACAGAAATAAAAAGAAAACCAGAATGGTGTCCTCCGAAAACATCTTTAATCATACTTAATTTTATAGACTCATATAGCTATATATTATTATGCTATTTGTAAAAGCATCAAATTATGAGCGGTGTTTCATTACACGTGATGTCAGATCAGTATACATAATTAAATTTTGGATCTTGAGCCAGCTGGTCAGTATTTTACACGTGAGTTAGAAGTTTGTTTGTAAATGATATCGACACACATAATTAAAGTACAGATCACTAGCCTGTTGGTCGTTTTCTTTTTTTTTATATTTAGAATCTTTTTATTCTGAATTCAGTTAATGACGAGATTTAGTATCCTTTCTTGAGTTTTCATAACTCGTGAAATGCGGAGTAGGCACGAATTCCCCCAATTTGCGACCTACCATAGAATTTGTTATAGAAATAGGCATATGTTCCTTTCCATTTGAATCCCGGATATATGGCCAACCATTGTGGGTAGAATGCTAGATGCTCGGTACGTGATATTAGATCAATCATCGATACCATTATATCTAGAAGCACGGAAGTATATTGAGACGGACATGTGGTCGTTTGTACTGAGACCACATGTTGGTTGTCCATGATGTCCAATCAGTGCACGAAATTATAATTCAGATCGCTTATTGGTTGATTGTTTGTATGTGATATTGCATCAGTACACCGAATTAAAGTTCGGATCACCGAGTCAACCATTATTTTGTATGTTAACTAAGGTACGTTGGATCAATGCTGGATAATGTTAGGAACCTTTGTGAAGATATATCGGTTGTGGTTCATTAATAATAAAAGTTCACAAGGTCAATGACTGAATGATGTTTAGATGCAGTTATGAAGATCTATCGGTTGTGATCTGTTTATGTATAATTATAAAATATAGCGGTTGTGATCTGTTTGGGTACAATTATGATGACAATTATTGTTTGGATACAAGTAGAGAGACTTGTGTAATTTCTTCTCTACTTGTTGATGAGTCCCATGATGCATCGGTTAGAGAGCAAATGGCAGTGATTGTGAGGTTACTTATTTGCATCATACAATTCTAAATTTAATTACTCAGCCCTCACACAATTATTCTAATTTTATGTGCTCTTTCTTGTAGGTTTGTGAACCAAACAGGGGAGGGTTTGGAAAGGTTGTTTGGTGTTGAGCATGCTGTTGATACTACATCCGCTTCTCTATAAAAAGATGTTTGGATAAAATGTTTGCTAACCATAAATTATCCATGTCTAGATCGAGAGGACAAGGATATAATGGCACCTCAAATATGCGTGGAGAACTAAACGGTTTAAAGAAATTGGTGCTAGATGCAAACTCCCATGCTTTTTATGTGCATTGTTTTGCCCACCGGCTTCAATTGGTGGTTGTTGCTGTTGTGAAAGAAGTTCTAGCTGTTAGTGATTTCTCTGGCCAAACAAATTGGATTATCACTATGGTTAGTGCTTCTTATAGATTAGTCCAATTCTAAATATATCTATTTAACCATCATATAATTCTGAATGTACATGCTTTGTTTTGTAGGTGAGTGCATCTTGCAGGAGAAAAGATGCATTCAGCTGTTAAATGGAAGATGTTTAATGTCTATGGCTCTCAAACCCCTGTTGAGAAAAGAGCCTTCTTAATTGACATCTCTGCTCATGCCAACTGCTCCAAACTGCTATTACTATCTGGTGATTTCAACTTAATTGCTGACCACACTGAGAAGAACAATTCAAACATTCACAGAGGCTTGATGCTAGCCTTCCGAAATTTCATCAATCAGCTCCAACTCAAAGACATGTATTTGCATGGCCGCAAGTATACCTAGAGTAATGAGCAACAAAATCCAACTCTCGTTCACCTGGACAGAGCTCTCTACAATCAGCAGTGGTTGCAACTCTTCCCTAATTCTTGTATGCAGGGTATTTCAACTTCAATTTCTAATCATTGCCCTCTACTGCTTACTGGAAACTTCCTCTTCAAACCAATTCGCCGTTTCAGATTTGAAAACAGTTGGCCAAGATTGCAGGGCTTTGAAGAGGTAGTGCTTTCGGCTTAGAACAAGCCTTATGCTGAAACCGATCCATACACAAGGTTAAATGTAAAGCTTAACACCACTGTGAAGGCCCTTCGATCCTGGAGCTCTACCTTTTCTACAAACATGTCACTAAGAGTTGCTATTGTCAATGAACTGATCCTAATATTAGATCTTGCCAGAGAGGATAGGCAGCTGACAGTGGAGGAACACCAATTTAGGAACTTCCTCAAAGTTCAATGTCTAGGTCTTGCTGCCCTAGAGAGATCCATGTGGCGACAACGGTCACGTTTCCAATGGCTTCGTGAAGGAGATATAAGCACCAAGTTTTTTTCATGTCAAGGCCATAGCTAGAAGAAGGAAAAACTATATACACATGGTTGAGCATGAAGGGCAAAATGTATCTGATCAAACTCTCAAGGAGGAAATTTTTTGGGACCATTTCAACAATTTGTATGGTACTGCATCTCCGAGAGACACCTGTTTAAACCTTGCTTCCCTCAATTTCCCTGCTACAAACCTGGTGGATCTTGACAGGGCATTTTCAGAGGAGGATGTGCCCTGATAAAGCCCCTGGACCTGATGGTTACACCATGTTTTTTTATCAGAAATGCTGGAATATCATTAAGTCTGACCTCATGTTGGCAATTCAGAAGCTAGAATCTCAAAATTCTCAATGTTTACAGTTGCTCAATAATGCAAATCCGGTACTCCTTCCCAAGGTGCAAGGGGCAACAGCTCCAAAGGATTTCAGGCCCATCAGCTTAGTGCATAGTTTTGGGAAAATCTACACAAAACTTCTCTCTCCCAGACTAAGACCAAAGCTACCAGAGCTGATCTCTCTCAGTCAAAATGCATTCATAAAAGGAAGGTGCATTCATGATAACTTTGTCTACGTCCAGAGCCTAATCAAGGCACTCACAAGAAAGTGCATCCCAGCTGCCATGCTAAAACTTGACATTGCCAAGGCTTTCGACTCAGTGTCACGGGAATTCCTGTTAAAACTGCTCCAGTTCAGAGGTTTCAGCGTTAAATGGAAAAATTGGATTGCTGCACTCCTTTGCACCAGTTCCACATGCATAATTATCAATTCTGATCTCACTGAACAAATCCACCATAGAAAAGGGCTTAGACAGGGTGACCCAATCTCCCCCATGCTGTTTATTATGGTAACTGATTGCTTGAGCCGAATGTTTGAATATGCCAAAGCATCCGGGCATCTCTCACCAATTGGGACTCAAGTTACAAAATCTCAGATCTCTTTATATGCTAACGATGTGGTGCTCTTCCTTAATCCTTCTGTCTCTGAGATGCAGTTAACTATTGGCATTTTGAATCTTTTTGGTCAGGCCACTGGGCTTATCACAAACTACAACAAGAGCTCCTTACTACCAATTAACTGCAATAATATTGAGCTAACCAACCTTCTACAATTGTCAAGCTGCCAATTATCTCAATTCCCATGCACATATCTAGGCATGCCCTTGTCACATAAGAAGCTCCCAAGGAATGCTTATCAGCCCATGATTGATAAATTTGCTAAGAAACTTGCTGGCTAGAAATCCAATTGGATAACAAAAGCTGGCAGATTGACTCTAATCAAAGTTGTCTTGTCTACCCTTCCAACCTATCAACTAATGGCTATTGATCAACAAAAATGGCTAGACAAGCAGCTCAACAAGATCAAAAAGGCTTTTCTTTGGACTGGCTCCGATACTGTTTCAGGAGGGAAGTGTCTTGTAAAATGATCTGTTATTTGTAGACCCAGCTCCTTTGGAGGCCTTGGCATACCTGACTTGCACAAACAAGGTATATCCTTGATGATTCGGTGGTTATGGCAACAACACATGTGTGCCAAACCTTGGACAGATTTGCCATTTCCTTCAAGTAAGTTATATCCTTGATGATTCAGTGGTTATGGCAACAACACAACATGTGTGCCAAACCTTGGACAGATCTGCCATTTCCTTCAAGTAAGTTGGCACTTTCAATCTTCAAAGCTTCAACTGAAATTCATATAGGAAATGGAGAGGACACTTTGTTTTGGCAATCTCATTGGCTGCAGGGCTTGACCTTATGTGATCACTTACCCAATCTACATAAGCATAGTAACTTCAAGAAGATTTCTGTGGCACAAGCTCTCACAAATGGCCATTGGGTATCCTGCATCAAGCCCAACCCCAGCTTTCAAGTTCTTAGTCATTATACCTGGCTATGGACAAATACTCAAGGCATCATCCTTCAGCCAAGCGTGCAAGATTCAATCCAGTGGAAGTGGACAGCTAATGGCATCTATAGTGCTCGCTCTGCTTACCAGTTCCAGTTTGCAGGCATGCAGCTATCGAATCAGTGCAATTTAATCTGGAAATCGAGGATCCCTCACAAATGCAAGTTTCATGCCTGGCTAGTAATTCAAAACAAATGCCTAACTGCAGAAAATTTAGCAAAAAGAGGTTGGCCACACACTCCTATATGCACTTTGTGTCACACCACTCCTGAAAATTGCAATCACTTGTTCCTTCATTGTTGGGTTCTCAAAGATCTTTGGGTCAGAGTGACCTCGTATTTAGGCTTATCTCCAAACCTTATCCCAACTACAGACCCTCGCATTGAGGATTGGTGGTTCACCTCTCTTCAAGATGCTGGAGGAAGCCGCAGGTGGAGTGCCACTGTAATGCTTACGTGGTGGATTATCTGGAGAGAAAGGAACTCAAGAGTTTTCAACAACAAAGCCAAATCCATAACACAAATTTCCATGACTGGACTGAGGAGCTAAACAGTTGGAAGTTGGCTGGACTTAAGGATGCATTGCTTATGAACGCGTCGTAGTTTCATTTCTTTTCCTTTGTCTCTTTTGTTTCTTTTCTCTCTCATGTAGCTTGTAATGACCCAAATGTTAAGACACGAGATCGGTGAGGATCATCATGTAGTAAAAATGATTCTTCTTCTTTTATGCATGCATCTAGATCAATTAATATTAGCTCAACTCGAAAACCCTAGTATATACGGCATAACAATGATCTTTATTAGAAACCCTAACAAGTGCCTTAGGATCAACCTAACAGAGAACGGTGAAAACCCATGTCGTCAAAAAAAAATTCAATTCAAAGGTTCAAAAACTTCTAAATATTCTAAACATCTTAGTTATCCAAAAATTTCTGCAAGTAATTTGGATATCAAAAACATGCTATTTCCCAAAGCTTTCCTCCTCGGACAAGATTGAAATAAGTTAATCAATTGATTTTTCCCTCTTTTCGAATCTTAACGAAACCTTATATCTAGGAGAATTTACAAGTTTGATCTCTAATATGAATCTCTGAAACGTTGGAAAAGTTAATAAGTTACCTACCATTCAAAGCTCGTTTGGATCCATATTCTTTTTCTAAAGTAAGTTCTCGAATGGCAGATCAAAATAGATTTCCAAAGATGCATGAGGAATATTTACACCTTAATCAGCGTCTGTAAATTTTCATGGACTGTGAAATGCAATTCGAATCCCTTGATCAATATTTGAATAAACACAGGAAAAGAAAATAATAAAATAAAAATAGTAAGCCCTAGTCCCATCTGTATGGGCCAGCACGAGGCCCATCTTCTCCTCCTTCTAGGCCGAAGCCCATCCCGGCACCCCTCTTCCTTTTTCTTGCCGTTCTTCCCAAGCCGCATGCCTCAACTTTTTCCCACCTGGCCGATGCTTCCAAAGTCCCGTGCGAAGACACCTCCACCCCATGGCTGCGCCGCTAGGTTTTTCCCCAAATCCCGCCGCCCTTGGCTTCCTCATCCATGCCGCTTCCGCTGGCCTCCATGGCGCAAGTGCCGCCGCGGGCGAGGTGGCCCTTCCCCGTGCCACCGCCTCCGGCGACACCGCCCCGTCGCGTCCATCCCCAATCCTAGCATCGACGGACCTCTCGGCTTTCTTCCCCAAGCAACCGAGCTTGACGCCTCCACACCAACCCGCCGAACCCCTGCGTTGGCGGCGCCCGCGGTGACCTTGTCTCCTCCGACCAAGGGAACGGCGGCGCCTTCTCACCCTTTAAGGCCTGAGAGCTTCGCTGCCCTCTGCTCCAACCTCCTCTGCTGTTCAGCGCCATGCCTCGGCCTCCTCCACACCTTTAGCGCCGCCACCGACGATGCTGAGCCGCCGCCCTCGTCGCCAAGCTCGGGAGCGGCCACGTCTCGGTCTTCCCCAATCCGCCGTGCCACTCGTCGTCGCTTCCAAGCGTCGCTGGCCGGTGACCCTCCTTCACCACCACCGACGGGCCCGTACTTCGCCAGCTTCCCGCCTGGCTTTCTCCCTCCAGCTCCGCCAAATACTCGCTGCCGGGGGTCTGCACAGCCGCTCCGCGCCGCCTCTTCCATTGGCGCCCGCGCGCCCTAGGGCGGGCCGCCGTCGCTGATCGACCTCCTCCGCACCACCTCCTCTGCCTCGCCTTCGCAGCCGCCCGGGGCGGCGCACGGCAGTGGCTGGCGAGCCACTGCTGGTGCCCCGCATGCTCCGCATCCCCCGCCTCACCCAGCTCCAATCCACCGCCGCCGAGTTCGGGAGCTGTAGTGACCCGACGCTCCTCCTTGTCACCTACGGGACCGGCAGCACTCACCACGCCCCGAGTGGAGCTGCTCGTCCCTGCCTCCCAGAGCTTCCCCGGCAACTGGAGATCCCCACCGCCACCACCGGCCTCAAGCTCAGTCATCTCGGGGTGAGGCCATATCTCCCAGTCCCAGTCCTCTTTCTTCTCGCTTATTTATCTGTGCTGCTGGAGCAATTGCTATAGATTCAACTCAGATCCATTTGCTAATCTATGAACTTAATGCTCAAGGATGCATATAATAGTACTCAGGTTGTTTCCATGGTCATGGCAGTGAGAGTTAGCCTAACCTGATTCGGACATGCTCAATGCACTGACGATCGTTAGGGGTAACTATAACAGTGAGTGACTCTGATGTGTTAGCACTTGATCAATCAATATGTTAAAGACAGTTAATCATGATTAACCTGCTTAACTGCTCAGGGAAAATGATACTTAGATCAGATTAACCATTAGCTAGCACCACTAATACACCGTCGCAATAAGCACAATTATAACCAGCTTAATCGTCTAATACCACTCAATAAATGAACTAATATATTGTCGGTAGTTGGTCCCATCCGAGATAAACGGCAATTAGATTGATAACCAACCCGTGTACAGATTAAGGCTCATTGGTTAAACCATGTGCATAACGTACTGGTACTTGTGATGTTCACCCAATCCATGAACTGATTAGTTCTCTAGTTGCACTAATACTTGATAGTTAGCTTAATCAACTAAGTATGGGCATTTTGAAATGTTTCAATTACTCCCTAACCATGTCAACCGGTAACCTCATCTCCTTAGTGCAATATGATCTGTTCGATACCTTAAAGAAAAGAATAAGTTAACACTGGTTATGACCCCTCATGTCCATAGTTTCTTCTGCTAAAAGTTTAGGTGGTAGCTTCATCTAACTTGAGGATGAGCTATGAAGAATTTTATTTAAGTGCAACTGAATGGTAGGTCTCAATCTCCTTTCGAACAAATAGAGACCTTCGCAAGCAATTCAAATCTACGGTTGGTTTAAGGATTCCATCGACTGGAACTCTTCATCAGATCAATTTAAATAAATGAGCTATGATATTTGAACCTGACATGTGAGCTATCTTTATAGCTGAGACCTCTTGGGCATGATTAAGTGATCTTCAACTACTTATCGTATCCTGGTACTAAAATAAGAGTTATAGTCTTTGTCAATAGCTCCGTTTAGAGTATTCGTTTGCTCAATTCTGACGGGCGATTTATAAGTTACAGCCAGAATACTCCTGCTGTCCAAATTTCATTCCATTATAAATTGCATCTTCGACTAATTGAAATGGCCATGTTAGGGTAATAAGTAAACCATGAACCTTACATATATATATATATATATATATATATATATAAAGATTGTTGCATACATGTTGTACAGTCATGCCGATGACCATGTCATTTTAATGTATAGCGTATGCCACTTCAAAAACGGTTGAATCTGAAATTCCGCCTTTTTAATGCCTTACTCCAATCCCCTAGAATTCAACCTGCCCCTTTAAAACTGCCATGTATATATCATGTACGTCATTACTATGTGAATCCAAACTTTATTAACATGAATTAATACTAATCTATCAAACCTACATTTTTAATATTGATTTTATAGTTATCACCTCTATTTTAGTTGCATATCTCAAAGGATGAAAGCATCCTTGTTAAAAACTCATTCATATTAGAGTTATAATCTTACTAAAGTTAAAAACTGAAAGATAAAAGGGATTATTAACATGCTCATGTAAACCGTACTTCCTTTTTTATTATAATTGCACCCATGCATCCCTGCCATGTTTGAGTTAGCTTCTTAGAGTTGCTCTTCTTTTTTGGAGGTTAATTGCTTCTTATCGGTGTTCCAAATGTTCTGGATTTCTTGCGAATGTTCACCGGCGTATTATACTTCTCCCAGCAATAAGGCAAGCTCTGCAAAGCTCGATAAGATTCCTAATTACTTATGTTGTGGTTTTGAATAAGGTGTATGCTTGATTGCAAATTGATTGTATTGCTATCGTGATGGGTGTAATCACTAGCATGGCTAGGTTCCATTGTGCTTTGTGACCCATGGTGATCTCTTAATTGGACTAATTAACTATAGAACCTTAATGGTGAGATGTGAGAGCCGGAGTACTGTCCCCCTACTGATGGGTCGCTGAATAGGGTGAGCGTAAGCACCGCAGCTATTCAGTCGATGCCGGTGTCGTAGGGCTTTACCTGTCACCCACGGTGGAATGCTTATCGGAATGTCGGGTAGTCGTGGTCGGCCGGCTACGAACTAACGGCAGTTTCGAAAGTACTTCCCTTGGTCAAACCTTGTTTGGTTTGCTCAGAACATTTGATATAGTCTTGTTTGACTATCTTTAAATCACCTCAAGCTTGGTTGTCTTGATTTGATGGATTGGTATGGAATCTTGGTTGATTTTCATTGACTAATAATCTGAGATTTATTGTTTTAAATCTTAGAATGAATGGCTGTTATGAATCATGATGATATTGTTTTATCTTTCATGTTCATGCCATGTTTTCACATGTTAATGTTAAGCTACTTGTGTAGTAGTCTAATTCCTATTCAATGCCATGCTTAAGTAATTGGGATGAGCCTACAAAGCACCTTGCAAGTACGAAAATATTTAAGGAATTCAATTCCTAAACCGTTGCAGGTGAGACGCAAATCGAAGGTTTCTACGTTGCTGATTTTATGAAGAACTGATGTCTTTTTGCAAGTTTGTCCTCCTCAGTCACACGTGTGGGTTACGTGCCTCTTATGGAGATGGTTGGGCTACCATCTCAAGGGTTTTTTAGTTTATTTCCGCTGCTGTTTTTAAGCTTTAGAAGCATGTAAACGACCTTTGAGTTGTATGTTGTGTGATTTATGTATATCCTCGTGTAAGAGATAAACTATTATAACTTGTATTACCTTTTATTAGAGTTTGACTTGAGATACATAAATTGTTATTGTGGCCTTCCGTACACCATGCGTGAATGAATTGAAGTGTACGGAATGGTCGTAAAGAAATAGGGTCCCCTCTCTCGTGCCATCTTGTGCGGTAGTTCGGTTGAGTGACCTGCTAGCTGAGATGCTGTGCTGGCTAGGCAGGGTGTGGGTAATCGTACCGGGCTTTGAGCGACCCACTAGCCCTAGGGCTAGGTTAGGGTGAGGGTACGGTTGCCGGGCTCCTCCGATCCTGTCTTACTTGATGAACTAGAGAGTGATGCTAATTCTTTACTGGATTTTGAATTCGTTTTTAGCTTCTCTTGCGATAAGTGCGTCCTTGCCCGGCTTAGCCAACCGTGAGTGCATACGACATGTGGTGATCGTATGGTGGGTTGGTTAGGTGTCGGATCATCCAGCAGTGAAGGCATACGACGTTCGGTAAGCGTATGGTGTGCTGGGCGGTTTCCTGGGTATTCGGATCTCGTATCGCAGCTAGAGTTGGTTATGAATTCAGGGTCCTGACATAGCTTTTTGATCTCTCTCTCTCTCTCTTTTCTGTTTTTTGTTTCATATAGAGTTTTGTGTGTTGTTCTTTACTTCTTCTTAATTAATAGAAAATAGCGCTGCTGTTTTTCGTCAAAAATGCAGAAGCATCGTAACAAGATTGTATTGCAATTAGAGAATGGGGAGATTTTTTCAGGAAGAGGCAAACATCACGAGACAACTTTAGCAAGACCCGGTGATACACGTCGAGGATCACACCATAGAACTCTAATCGTATCTATCAAATGTGGGATTCAGTGCTTGAAGTGCTACATGGTATTTCTCTTGATGGGACAGATGCCCATGACAGAGGCAAAGCTTTAGATTTGATGGTAAACATTGAAAGCTTTGAATTTGTGCTTATCCTACATTTGATGCTTCAGCTACTTGGTTTAATTAATGGTTTGTCACAAGCATTGCAACAAAAGGATCAGAACATAGTTAGTGCTATGAATATGATTGTCTCTGTGAAAAGTATATTGTAGCATTTGAGAGATGATGGATGGAATCTACTCTTGACGGATGCCATTACCTTTTGGACCTTGGACGCAAATCGTAGCCAGTTCGTACGGCTACATGTACAATCTCGTATGCTAACAGCTTAAAGGGCTACACGCTGTCACATTATTTTGAACGAACAGCTGAAAATTAAGTTGGACAGGTAGGACCTGGGAGAAGTGGGGAGTAGTGAAAACTGAAGCATGGTTGTCACACTTCACGCAAAGATTTCGTGGTTCCCATGGTTCAGACAGAAATCGGTGGATGCTGCATTGTGGAATCCTCGGCCACGTTCTCTTCGGTGGACGCAGCAGCGTGCGAGTGTCCGTTAATGCTACAAACCCCGCAGCATAATTCCAGTACTCGGCAATGACGTCGGCAAGTCGGCAAGCCGCACGCAGCGAGGACGCCGTAGCTTCCGGTTCGAAGAAGGCTTGGACGGGGCGAACAAGGAAAGGTCCAAGGAAGTGACGCCTAAAACTGCTCGTTCCTCCGCCAGGCCACCATGGACTCTAATTGGCTTCACCGGAGAAAAATGAGTGAAGATGACGGATGGGGCCGGTCTCTGCTTTTCTGTGCAGGAAGAGGGCACACCACTTACATGTATGCGTCAATTACACACGCTTGAAATACTACAGAGGTATGAGTATGTGATGTAGCACAGGCACACCATTACAATTGAACGCACATGTTTTACTCTGTTGCTGTTCTCTACTCCTTTCCATCAAACTATGTATTCCATACTTCTGTAAACCACTTTGTTGATAAACCCACCGGTAGACTAAAGGCTCATCCGTCAAATCATATTTGTGTTAATGCTTCTATCCACTGAATCTTCATCTTCTGCACTACACGATTTAGTCCATCTAGCATTATAATAGATAATAACAAGAGTAAATTACATTTTACACCTAATAGATTACCATTTGTCTCACTTTTGCATTAGCTTTTGCATTAAGTTTTGTAAAAGTTTTCTAGTTGCAGCTGTCTAGGAGCTCTCTGCTGAGAGTTGGAGCTGCTTAGTTTCTAATGATAGAATGCCCTACTGTACCGTTGCTGTTGTGGCCATTAGGGTCAGGTCCTGTGTACTCGGTGTTGAACCGTGCTACTTCTCCACTGCTATATGTTGCCTCCAGGGATTTGTTTCAGTTTTATGTTAGAACAACCTGTTAATGTTCTATGTTGGAATGTGAGGGGCTTGAATTGCCCAAATCGCCGTACAACGGTGCACGAGACAATCGCCGCATCCTCTTGCCAAATTGTATGGCTTCAGGAAACAAAGATGGATGATATTGATCAATTTACTGCTTCCTTCTTGGGAGGCTTCCGCCTTCGTAGCTTCGCCCAGCGTCCGGCCGTGGGCACCAGGGGTGGCATTCTTATGCTTTGGGATGACAATGTGATCAACGTTAGCGACATCGTCGCACTTCAGTTTTGCCTCTCTACCACTGTGTCTTTGCTTGGCTCGGTCTCTAGCTTCAAGATCACTACAGTGTACGGCCCCTCTACATCCTCCAGAAAGGACCAGTTCTTCACGGAGTTGGTCTCCCAGAAACCTCCTTGTGGGACTAAATGGTTAGCTCTCGGCGATTTCAACCAAATCTATCGTGCCCGTGATAAAAAAAAGTGCAACATCAATCGAAGTCGCATCAACCGCTTCCGCAACGCCCTTCATACCTATGAGCTCAAGGAGATCCACCTGCAGAACCGTAGATTCACTTGGAGTAATGAGTGGATAAACCCAACTCTATGCAAGCTTGATTCCTTCTTTTGCAATGCCGACTGGGACATCCACTTCAGTAGCCATGTGCTCCATGCCTTATCATCATCGCTCTCCGACCATTGTCCGCTTTTGCTTGCCGATGATAGTGGCCCTCGAAGACCGTGGTCCTTCAAATTTGAGAACTTTTGGACCTCCTTGCCGGGCTTCAATGAAGTTGTGCACAAGGCTTGGCATGAGCACATCGAGCACACCGAACCATATCAAGTGTTGTTTCACAAGTTGAAAAAGACCGGCATTAGGCTATCCGAATGGAGTAGAGGCCTTTTCTCAAAGGCTAAGCTTCACCTCCACGCTGCCCTTAGGGTCATACTTGAGCTCGACATCGCCCAAGAATCTCGAAATCTTAGCCACGCCGAGCATGACCTCCGCACAAGACTAAAGAAGAGGGTGATGAGCTTAGCGGTCCTTGAATGCGCAAGAAAGAAACAATGTGCTCGTATCGCAAACTTGAAGGAGGGTGATGCTAATACAAAGTATTTCCATCGTTGGATTAATGCGAGGAGAAGGAAGAATCACATCCACCGTCTCAAGCATAACAATGGATGGGTGACCGAGCACGAGAAAAAGGAGGAAATTATTCACGACCATTTCTCCAATGTCATTGGCACGACCAAGGCTAGGAAAAAAGACATCAATTGGGAGGAGATGATTTTTGAGGATTGCGACTTAAATGCCATTGATACTCCTTTCACCGTTGAGGAGGTGCGCAACGCCATCAACCAAATGCCCAATGACAAAGCTCCCGGTCCGGATGGCTTCACCGGTCTATTCTTCAAGCGGTGTTGGGACACAATTAAAGATGACATCATGCGAGCGGTGCACCTTTTTGGTAACCTTCATGTGGCCAATCTACAATGGCTAAACTCCGCTAATGTTGTGCTTTTGCCTAAGAAGGATGGGGCGGAGGAAATTAGTGACTATAGACCGATTAGCCTCATCCATGCCATCGCCAAGATCATTGCCAAGATGCTCGCAATCCGCCTTGGTCCCCATATGAATTGCCTTGTTTCAAAGGCCCAAAGTGCTTTCATTAAGCAACGGAGTATCCATGACATCTTCATGTATGTACGCAACCTTGCTCGCCGTCTTCACAAGAGCAAAACACCGTCCCTTCTCTTCAAGCTCGATATCCGCAAAGCTTTCGACTCGGTGCGTTGGGACTACATTCTTGACCTCCTACAACGAAGAGGCTTCCCAAGCAAATTTCGAGATTGGATTGCCACTTGCTTTGCACCTCCACCTCCTGGATCCTTCTTAATGGGGTGGCCGGCCCTCCCATCAAGCACGGCCGTGGGCTTCGGCAAGGAGACCCCCTATCACCTCTCCTTTTTGTCTTGGCCATTGGTCCTCTACAACAAATTCTCGACTTGGCCACTAGACATGGATTGCTTCACAAGATTAGAGGCTGGGGTGTTTCGTGTAGGACATCGCTTTATGCCGATGATGCGGTGGTCTTCATGGCTCCCATCAAGCAAGACGTCGACAACTTCTCTCGCATCTTGGGCTGTTTTGGTGAGGTCACGGGGCTGGAAACCAACTTCCAAAAAAGTTTCTTTGTCCCCATCCGGTGCACCCACCACAACTTGGATGTCATCCTCCACAACTTATCGGCTGCTCGGGCTTCCTTCCCTATGCGTTACTTGGGTCTCCCCTCTCGATTTGGCAATTGACGAGGGCTGGTTTCCAACTTCTCGAGGACAAGGTTGCTACTAGGCTTGTTCCTTAGGACGGTCAAAACATCACCACCACGGGACGGGGCGCTTTGGTCAAAGCAGTTCTCACCTCGCAAGTCATCTACCCCACAACATCGCTCATCATCCCGCCACCCGTCTTACAAAGTATTAACAAAATAGAGTGGGCTTTCCTTTGGGCGGGCACCACCCATGTCTTCGGCAGTGAGCTAAATTTTGGTATGATTTACTGACACGGGACACTACATTTTCCATAGTAGCTTATCATGTAAACGCATCACATCAATTGAATATATATTCGTTCTTCGAACGCGAATTTAATCTGTTTTGGATTTACTGAAAATGATAGTGGAGAAACGGTACTATGACAGTACGAATCGAGAAAAATGGTATTGCCAGGGCTCGCTTTTGTCGGTGGGCAGGCAACGTTGCCACGAGCCACGGTGGCGTGAAGGATACAATGTAAGTAGAACAGTGCATGTAGCTGTTGTTGTTGACACACCACTGTCTTGGGTTATATAAAAAAATGAAAGAGACGTTTTCATAGGGGTGGAGTAATCTTAGACCAATCAAGACGGGCCATCTATCCTAGAAATAGATCAGTTTACCCGGTTCACTGTAGCAGGGGAAATTTAGCTCTTGGTTCGTGCCACTGTGTGTGGGCCGTGGTACTCCTGACGCGCGTCGTCGTCCACCGCTTTGGCGCATGGACGGCGTCCTCCGGTGAAAAAGAACACCAAATATTTTCGAGCACCCTTCCGCTGCAAATTTTTTCCTCGGCTCCCTTCTCGCTTCTCCCGCTCCTGCCGCCTCTATTCTCGCACGCCACCACCGCATTCGCCTTTCTCCGCCGCCCATCGCCGGCCACATCTGCAACATAATGTCCAGGGACAACTTGATCTGGCCGCGAACGACGGGGTGCGACATCATCGGGCTGCAGCGACCTCGTGACGCCGTGCCGTCGGCGGGACGGTAGGGTGTTCGATGACATGCCTTGCTCAGACAGAATTCAAGAGAATCTCCGGTAATGCCTTGCTCAGGCAGAATTCAAGAGAATCTCCGGTAACTCTCGGGCACACATTCTTCTGAGGCGCCTAGCTCAGGTCACCAACCAAACAGCCTTCATATTTATATTTGAGCTCTACCGAGACAAAATCGAGCCTCCTCATGACTCATGGAAAAAGGCAAAATCGGAATTTACCATCAATCTCTATTGTATTTTACTGCTTTAAATTTCCTATCAAACTCCTATTTTGTTATATGCATTATGCTCAGTTGAATCTAAGTGCTCTTTTTGTCTCCTCTTAGGTTTTGCAGCAGATGCTTACCTACAGTGATGCCAATAACCTACAGCACAAAAGGGCTACCTGGGTCTGTCAGAGCGGCCAATCACGTACAGCACAAAAGGGCAAAAAGCTGGGTCTGGAAAGAAAAAACAACAGGATAAAACAGTAAC
Organism: Stipa capillata; assembly: GCA_019208055.1. Taxonomy (NCBI): domain Eukaryota; kingdom Viridiplantae; phylum Streptophyta; class Magnoliopsida; order Poales; family Poaceae; genus Stipa; species Stipa capillata. The sequence goes on along the minus strand of JAGXJF010001026.1, from coordinate 119,959 downwards.
TTAGAATCGAAGAACAGCTTGTATTTCCTGCCTTTTTGGTTTTCCTTTCGTTTTCGTGCTCTGGTGTTCGTCAGAGCTCAGCTTGTAAATGATTTCCTCCTATCAATGAAATCAACAGCTCTCCTGTTGGGTTTCAAAAAAAGAATCCAAGAACATCAGGTAGGGAAACACAGTATGCACTACTGGCGAACAAAAGAAACTACTTGGATACAACAGTGTAGCTGGGGTTTTTTGGAAACGGCTATGCTTGCGATTCAGCATTGCAGTGCTTGCGAAGCAAAGTAGTTTTAGGCCCTGTTTGGTTCGGCGGTGGCTTCGGCTTTTCCCTTCCAACAGCCACCGCCGAACCAAACGAGGGGCTTTTGGGCCAGCTATTGCCAACAGCCGAGGGTGCGGTCATGTGGAAAATGGACTTCGCGCAGTAGCTCCTCCCCCGCAGCTTCCCGCAGTAGCCCGCACTGTGCACTTAAACAAACATCGAACTGCCCTCCGAGTTGCAAAGAAATTTCACGAAATGCCCTTTCCCGATCCCCCGATCCCCTTCTCCCTCAATCCATCCCCTTCTCCCTCAATCCATCCAACAGCCGGGGGAGGACGGCAACGGGGGATGGCCCGGCGGGGAGGGCAGCGCTGGGCGGCGAGCGAGGTACCTAGGACCGGCGGCGGAGGAGGGCAGCTCTAGGAGGCCGGCGTGGGGCTGGATCTGGCGGCGAGGGAGGCGACGTGGGGACGCCGGCGGGAGGGATGGCTCGGCGCCGGGGGAGGAGCTTGGGGGCGCGGCGGAGGAACTTCGCGTGACGGGGGCGGCGAGCACGGGCTCGGGGGCGGCGAGCTCGGGGGCGCGGCAGATCTGCACAGGGGGGCGAAGGGAGGGAGATGGAGGGAGGCGGCAGGGGAGGGGCTCGGGCGGCCGGGGAGGCAGATCCGGGGGAGCCGGCGGCGGTCGCCGGAGCTGGAGCCGGCGGCGGCCGTCGGAGCTGGTGCCGGCGACGGTGGCAAGGAGGCGGTGCCGGCGGCGGTGGCAAGGAGCGCGGGGTGGAGTTGGGGCTGGGGTGGCCGATGCCCCCTGGCCCCTTTTTATTTTATTTTTTTATTTTTTATTTATATTTGTATTTATTATCTATAAATTTAATTTAAATAATTTATTTTTATGTATATTTATTATTTTCTGTAAATTTAGTTTACGAAAGAATTTGTATTCTATTTGTATTTATAATTTTTTTCTTTTTTATTTGTATTTGTATCATTGATCGAATCTCCGACGATGTCGATTTTAAAATTTGGTTCATATTGATCTTAGGAGCATTTCAGACAATTCATTCATATACAGCCAACAGCTACAGCCCAACCAAACGCGCAGAACCGAATCCTCATGTGCCAACAGCCACAGCCGCTATTCCATCCAGCCAGCCAACAGCTGCTTTTCCAACAGCCACAGCCCAACCAAACAGGGCCTTAATCTAACAAACTGGTTTCCCTTGATTTACCGTTTTACCAAAGTATTCACTTTGGAAACATGCATTATATTATTAGGTAGGTCACAGGAAAACAATGTATTTATCACCTAAATCGGATGATAGCAAGAATAAACAAGATCTCATTGATCTAAAATCGCGTGATGGGATAACTCGCCGAAAGAAGCTGGCGTGCTGACGACATTCAAGGGTGTCAGTTTCCGTGAAGAAATCTGGTGTATTTTCTGTACCCTGACAACGATGCACCAGTAGTGCAGTGCAAACGTCGGATCAAGCACTGCCCAAACTTCACCAGAAAAGCTTGATGCTGATGTCCACATTGCCAAGATTTCTACACGGGTTGCTATCCCAAGTACAACGCATTGCAACAAGCAATGCCAATGGCTGGAGTGAATTTTACTTTCACCGTGGCAAGTATCAAGTTGCCTTCAGTGATGTAATTATGTTCTGTTCAAATGTTTGATAAAGCAATGAAAACGTAATTATCAACTGATGCAATTATGTTTTGGTAAAACGTTTGTTAAAGAAGGAAAACCTAATTATTAAAACGTCTGCGTTCACTGATGCCTTGTATGGATGCTTGAGAGGCTGAATCATCTCTGGATGAACGAATTTAGCCCATCTTAGCGTGCAAAATACCTTCAAAATATGTTGCTAATTATTAACTTTCAATTTCAGATGAATTAAATAGAGGGTAGAAATCATTAAGTAGGACCATTATTTTTGTTGGCATTGTATAGCTGAAAACTCAAGGAAGCGATGCCTACCTGGGGAGAATTCGGCATCGATAAACTCATTAATTTGTGTACTATTTTTACCCTGTAGCTTTTCTTTTTCTTTTTACGAGAAAGGTCAATTTCACTAAGGTAGAAGAAATACAGCCATAATTTATATACAAAACGAAGCAAAAACACAACTAAAAGATTACATCACTCTAGAGTTTGCCAACCTCCTCTGGGCTAGATCCTCTTGTGTGAGGAAGGCCACGTCCAGCGCGTCCATAGAGATGCTTGAAAAATCCGTCAATTTCACTCTTTCTAAACATTTCACGGGACATATATCAAAACCACTCCAAAAGCTCTTCAGCTGCTACCTTCTCGACCCATTAGATTCTTGTCCCACCATGCATCCAAGGAAGAAAACTCCTATTGGAGGTTGGATTGCGTGGAGTGCCAGATTGACACAATCCCTCACACGCCTTTGGAGAAAAGGTCACCTCTAGTCAGATGCTCATTTGCCTTGAACTCGGTGTTGCAAAGCTTGTAGACCTGCTCATGCGGCCAACCGTGCAATGCTAATCTATCTGTGGTTAAGGCGTTTGAATGGAGAAGCAGCCAGACGAATATCTTGCATTTTGGCTCGGCCTTTGACTTCTAGATCTTTCAAGAGGCGAACGGGGCTGTCAACCCTTGGAATTGGGCTCGGTAAGCTGAATCGGCCGAGTACTCTCCATTAGGCATCCAACGCCAAGAGATGGAATCGGAGGTCGTGTGATAAAGCTAGTGTTAGAATTAATGGGCTAGGCCCAAACTTCTTCTGCATTTAATTCTAGATAAATCCCAAGGGCTCACTCATGCATGGTAAGGGCTAGTGGCTTTAGTCACATATTGCTAGTTGAAGTGGAGGGAGACCACCTTATAAGGGTTGGTACTCCACACCTCTCCAAAGCAATGTGAGGTGAGAAAGGGAAATACCACACGCGCGCGCTCGCTCGTCTCGCTGGGCCGGTCGTGGCGTGGCGTGGCGAAGGGCGCGCGCGCACGACATGCGTGTGAATAGTCCGGCAAATTTGGGCTCCCCGCTGGGCCCTGTCGTAGCTCTGTTTTGCCACACGATTTTGGATAAGGATCCAAACCGAGTTCGGAACGTGCGTTGTACTCGCGTCCAAATCGGATCCGAAGTCATGACGGCTCGTCTATAAGAAGTCTTTTTCTTCCAGACGAAAACGCACCAGAAAAATCAATCTGTTCTCTGTTTCTCCACCCGCGCTGCGCCGTCGTCCAGGTCTTCTCCATCCCGTTCCTTGGCATGCACCGAGTGACGGGAGAGCAGGTCTCCGAAACTCTCAACTCTTGAGATCCTATACGGGAGAGAGCGAATAAGGTTTTTGGGAAGCGCCTTCACGACTGCTCGTTGCTGTTCGGTCTGCTGCACTACGTCAACCTTTTCTCGGCATCGACTTCCTCCCTACATCAAGTCGCGCTGCATCGACCCCTTCGCTGCGGCAAGTTTCGCTGCAACGCTTCTTCACATCTCCGGTAATACTCAGCTTCCGTAGATGGAATTGATGACGATGTTGCTTGCTGTGCTGGTGTTAGTGTGTGATCTAGATATTTGCTGTGATGTAGTTCCTATACTATTGACGATGTCTAGATTTAATTCGCTGTTTCTGGTCATGTTAAGTCTTCGGATTAGTTTCATTATATTGCCTAATTATCTAACATTCCAAAAACCTTATAGGCATTTAATGGACATAATGAAAGTCTCTGGTTTTGCCGATGCTATTAAACCTGAAAAATTCACGGGAGCGAACTTTAAGAGGTGGCAAACAAGGGTAACACTCTGGCTCACGGCTATGAATGTGTTCTGGGTTTCCGAAGGAAAACAGACAAATTCGCATCAACCGAGAAGGAGAAAGAGTTTTCCGATGCTACCACTGTGTTCATAGGCTGTGTTCTCAGTGTGCTCTCTGACCGTCTCTTCGATGTGTACATGCACATGAAGAACGCGAAGGAGCTGTGGGATGCACTTGAGAGCAAATTTGCTGCCTCTGATGCTGGCAGTGAGCTTTATTCCATTAAGCAGTACCACGAGTATAGAATGGTCAAAAACCGTTCTATGGTAGAGCAGGCTCATGAAATACAGTTCATGGTGAAGGAACTCGAACACCTTAAGTGCCAATTACCTGACAAGTTTGTGGCTGGGGGCATATATAACTGCCAAGTTACCTCCCTCGTGGAGAAACTTTGCCACATCTCTGAGAGGCAAAATATTTTCGTAGAGGATCTAACTGTGTCCCTTGATGTGGAAGAGAAAGCTCGGGCAAAGGATATGCACTTAAAAGGTGGCGATGGTCATTCCAATGCCAACATGGTACACAAGGCTGGATATGGAAAGTTCAGGGGAAAGGGCAAGGCCATTTAGACGACCAACTTCAAGAAGAAAAAGGAAAAGTAAAGACCAAAGGGTGCTTGCTTTGTATGCGGTGAGGACACCCATTGGGCAAAGAAATGTCATCAGCGTAAAAGCAACGAACCACAGCAAGGACAGCCCAAGACTGTCAATGTGACCATATGCGAGGAGAACAATGCAGAACCATCAGGGTATGGTAAATCCTCTACTGTTCTTTCGGTTTGTCACCCCACTGATTGGTGGTTTGACAGGACCGAGATGCCGACTAGAGGGGGGTGAATAGTTGGCTTATAAAATTTTCTTCTTTTAATCTTTTGTTTAAGTTGTCAGATTAACTTCACAAGTTAATAGTGGACAGCTGTGACACAGGTGAGTGACACAGGTGGGAACTATGTGTAAATTAACACACATCTGTCACACAGGTGGAAGACACCGGTGAAGAGTTAACCTAACACAGGTGCTCTACTTAGACTGCTTGTTACACAGGTGCTGATACAGGTGAATACAAGTGAATAAAACAACTGAGTAACAGGTGATCACACACAGGTATAAAGGATATCTAGCGCAGGTGAAAAGGTAAACTTAGCAGATCAAGTCTAAAAGACACAAGCAAGCAAGGATAAACAGATATGCATGCAATACAGGAAAGTAAAGGAGACTCAAGGGTTTTTCACCGAAGTTCCCAACTCTTTGCAGAGAAGGTACGTCTCCGTTGGAGAGACCACTCGTAAGAGCTGGCCAGCACTAAAACGTGCTTCTTCTCCGAGTACCTGATCCTTCAGAACTCTTCCTTTTGCTTGTGGAGATCCTTTTGCCTTGCAGCAGGTAGACCTCAGAACACCTTCACAAACTACTGGTTCAGCCCACACAAGCTTGGGTGATACCAGCAACTCCTACACCCGTCTAGGAGTAGACAAACTCCAAGAGTAACAGATGATGCAGCAGCAATCTCTTGGAGGAACCTTTGCTCGTGCTCTAGCTCACAAACCCACTCGAACTAACCCTTAGGCTCTTGGCTCTTGTGGAGTGGTTGGAGGCTTTGCAACGGTCGTATGCGAATCACTGATCTGAGCAAGGTTGAGGACATAGTCCTCCCCTGGTCCCCTATATATAAGGTCCACAGGCACCTGACCGTTACCCTGTTGCCACGTAGGATTAAGTGAGCCACCGGTGTCAACCACCGGTGACACAGCTACACCCTACGCCCAACTGTACCCGGCTCAGGCAGACCGACACCTGTGTCACCGGCGGCGCACACAGGTGAACCCTTAGCTGATAGCCGCACTACTCAGCCCGATCCTGGCACATGACATGCCCTCAGCATACTTCAAACTCTAATACCTATAAGGAGAGAACCTCCGACAGACTTCTGACACATCAGACCGCCTATCGTAGTGCAGGTACCTTAGCATTTACAAGCTCTCCCCTGGTACAGAGATGTACCTGAGTCATAGAGCGGAAGACCACCTGTGACACAGCTATGTCACACAGGTGCCTAAAGCTCTAGAGTTTTCATTGTTAGTACTGCAGAACACTAACACAAAACAGCTACATACTTTTGTGCAAAACTATTGACACAGGGCAATTGGCCTCAAAGCACCAATCCCCTTGACCAACACTCTGAGCAATGAGCAAGGTTCCCTTAGACAACTGCTACTGTTTCATCCCTCTTGATAGTACGGTTGATTCCTATGGACTCAAAGAAACTAGCAAATCTAAGCTTTACCTGCCACCAACTGAAGTCACGGCCCTTGACGCATCAAGCCACCATCACCTTGCTTGCAGCTCCCTGCACAGCACCGGCTTCTTCTCAGCTGTGGCACAGCTGCCTAGCACAACCATCTCTTTGTCCTTGAACCACCTTGTACCCTTTTTGGTGGCCATCCTTCTCTGGATAACCTTTCTTCATGGAACATGTAAACTCTGCTTACACTAAGTGTAAATATTAGATTCCAGTTTAGGTTGCCATTAACCATCAAAACCATATTAGGGCCTAGATGACCTTTCACAGCGGCGCTAATGTTCACGTGTGTGCTGATGTTTCCATGTTTTCTTCTTATCAGACCAACCGAGCTTCTTCCGTACTGATGGGGAACGGGTCGCATGCGCGTGTTCTTGGTGCTGGCACGGTAGATCTGAAGCTTACTTCGGGAAAGATCGTGCAGTTGAAGAACGTGCAACATGTCCCCTCAATAAGCAAGAACCTCGTTAGTGTCTCCCTTCTATGTAGAGATGGGTACAAGTTGGCGTTTGAGTCGAATAAAGTTGTTGCATCTAAGTTTGGACAATTTATTGGAAAAGGCTATGACTGCGGAGGCCTGTTCCGCCTTTCTCTTTCAGATTCCTGTAATAAGACTGTGAACCGAATTTATGATCCTAGTTAATATTAGTGAAGTTTCGGTTTGACATTCACGTTTATGTCACATAAACTTTGGTTGTATAACTCGGCTATCCAGTTTAGACATAATTCTAAAACTTTCCATTATCAAAAGTTCAAAGTGCCAAGCTTGTGTGCAAGCTAAACAAACTCGCAAGCCCCACAAGGCCATGGAGGAAAGAAATTTGGCACCATTAGAACTCATTCATTCAAATCTTTGTGAAATGAATGGTGTGTTGACAAAAGGGGGAAAGAAATATTTCATGACTTTGATCGATGATGCTACTAGATACTGCTATGTGTACTTACTGAAAACCAAAGATGAAGCTCTTGATCACTTTAAAATCTATAAGGCTGAAGTTGAAAATCAACTAGAGAGAAAGATAAAAAGACTTAGGTCAGATCGTGGTGGAGAGTACTTTTCTAATGAGTTCAATTTATTCTGTGAGGAACATGGTATAATCCATGAGAGTACGCCTCCCTATTCACCCCAGTCGAATGGGGTTGCCGAGAGGAAGAACCGCACCTTAACTGATTTGGTTAACACCATGTTAGACACTGCGGGTTTATCCAAGGCATGGTGGGGGGAGGCTATATTGACATCATATCATGTCCTTAACAGAGTTCCTGCAAAGAATAAAGAGATAACCCCATTTGAACAATGGGAGAAGAAAAGGCTATCACTTTCTTACTTGCGCACTTGGAGTTGTTTGGCGAAAGTCAATGTGCCAATAACACAGAAGCGCAAGCTTGGACTAAAACAGTGGACTGTGTCTTTCTAGGCTATGCTCCTCGGAACGTTGGTTATAGATTCTTAATAGTGAAATCTGGAGTACCTGACATATATGTCGGTACAATCATAGAGTCCAGAGATGCTACATTCTTTGAGGATATTTTTCCTATGAAAGATATGCCTAGCAGTTCTAGTCAAGAATCTGCTGAAACTCCTAAACCTGCCGTACCAATTGAATATCCTGACCAAACACCTGAGCAAGATCCTGAGGAGGATGACAGTGTTGTTTCTAGACGGAGCGCGAGACAAAGGATTGAAAAATCTTTTGGTGATGACTTCACTGTGTACCTTGTGGATGATACTCCCAAAACTATTTCAGAGGCATATGCATCTCCTGATGCAGAGTACTGGAAAGATGCAGTACGTAGTGAAATGGATTCCATTATTGCTAACGGAACTTGAGAGATCACTGAGCGTCTCTATGGGTGCAAACCAGTTGGATACAAGTGGGTGTTTAAGAAAAAGCTTAGGCCTGATGGTACCATTGAAAAGTACAAGGCACGACTTGTGGCTAAGGGATATATCCAAAAAGAAGGCGAGGATTTCTTTGATACTTATTCACATATTGCTAGATTGACCACAATTCGGGTATTACTGTCTTTGGCTGCCTCACCTAGTCTTATCGTTCATCAAATGGACGTAAAGACAGCTTTTTTTAATGGAGAGCTGGATGAGGAAATTTATATGGAACAGCCTGATGAATTTGTAATAAAAGGTCAAGAGAGCATGGTGTGTAAGTTGCAGAAGTCTTTATATAGTCTAAAACAAGCACCTAAGCAATGGTATGAGAAGTTTGACACAACCCTACTATCTGAAGACTTCACAGTCAGTGAAGCAGATAGATGTGTATACTATCGCTATAGTGGGGGGGTGAAGGAGTAATGTTGTGTCTGTATGTGGATGACATACTGATTTTTGGGACAAGTCTTAACAAAATAAATGAGGTTAAATCTTTTATGTCTCGAAGTTTTGACATGAAAGATCTGGGAGAAGCTGATGTAATTCTAAACATCAAGCTGATCAAGGATGAGAATGAGATCACACTTTCACAATCTCATTATGTGGAGAAAATACTGAGCCATTTTGGCTACTTGGAGAGCAAACCTGCTCCAACACCTTATGACCCTAGTACGATGCTTCGAAAGAATCAGGGACTAGGAAAAGATCAGCTGAGATATTCTCAGATCATTGGGTCACTCATGTACCTAGCTAGTGCTACTCGGCCTGACATCTCCTTCGCTGTAAGCAAACTGAGCCGGTTTTCTTCAAATCCGGGAGATGATCATTGGCTTGCTCTTGAACGAGTCATGCGCTACTTGAAAGGTACAATGACTTATGAAATTCACTATTCCGGATATCCTGCTGTACTCGAAGGGTATATTGATTTCAATTGGATTTCTGATGCTGATGAGATTAAGGCTACGAGTGGATATGTGTTCACTCTTGGCGGTGCTGCTATCTTATGGAGGTTTTGCAAGCAGACCATATTAACCATGGAAGCAGAACTTACAGCATTAGATACAGCCACCATTGAGGCTGAGTGGCTGCGTGAACTATTGATGGATTTGCCAGTTGGAGATAAGCCTATTTCGGCTATTCTCATGAACTGTGACAATCAAACAGTTCTCGCTAAAGTGAACAGTGCAAAGATAACATGAAATCCTCGAGGCACGTGAAAAGGAGATTGAAGTCTGTCGGAAAACTGAGAAATTCCGGAGTGATAACCCTGGATTACATTCCAACGGCTAAGAATCTGGCAGATCCTTTCACAAAGGGTTTATCACGGAATGTGATAGACAATGCATCGAAGGAGATGGGAATGAGAACCATGTGAGTCATACCACAGTGGCAACCCAACCTATGTGATCAGAGATCCCGTGAAGTAGGACTTTGGGAAAAACATACTATTTGGTTAACTGAAAGAGTACAAGTTTTAACCCACTCTAGTGAAGATGCCGTACTCTCATGACTGTAAGGCAGGATGACTTTGTCTTAATGTGGTCTGTAGCTCTAACCAGCAAAGATGCCGTCCTACAGGGTATTCTTGAAAGAACACACCTAAGTGAGCTAGACTGTTAAACGTCGTAGTCTGTGAGACTTGGGTGCTCTCTAAGAAGCTCATGAAGAGACCAAGGAGTATGACGTATAAGCTCCACCCGAGGGGAAGCCTTTTGGCGGCCTAGTACTGGTCAAGACTTTAAGTAAAGCTTACTCGCACAGAACTGTCAATTCAAGGCTTAGTCCATTGCGTAGTTGCGGATAAGTGTAGCTTGAAGGTCTAGGTGGAAGTTCAACCTTGACAGGTCTTCACTGGAAAAACTAGTATATAAACAGTGCGTTGGAATAGCAGAGAAACTTCGTGTGCCTCTGGGATCTAGTGGGGAAATGTTAGAATTAATGGGCTAGGCCTAAACTTGTTCTGTATTTAATTCTAGATAAATCCCAAAGGCCCACTCATGCATGGCAGGGGTTAGAAGATTTAGTCCCATATTGCTAGTTGAAGTGGAGGAGACCACCTTATAAGAGTTGGTGCTCCACACCTCTCCAAAGCAATGTGAGGTGAGAAAGGGAAATACCACACGCGCGCGCTCGCTCGTCTTGCCTTGCCGGGCATGGCGTGGCGAAGGGCGCGCGCACACGACATGCGCGTGAATGGTCCGGCGAATTTGGGCTCCCCGTTGGGCCCTGTCGCAGCTCTCTTTTGTCATTTTTTTTGCCACACGATTTTGGATAAGGATCCAAACCGAGTTCGGATCGTGCACCGTAACCGAGTTCAGAACGTGCGCCGTACTCGCGTCCAAATCGGATCCGAAGTTGTGGCGGCTCGTCTATAAGAAGTCTTTTTCTTCCAGACGAAAACGCACCGGAAAAATCAATCTGTTCTCTGTTTCTCCACCCGCGCTGCGCCGTCATCCAGGTCTTCTCTGTCCCGTTCCTTGGCATGCACCGAGCGACGGGAGAGCAGGTCTCCGGAACCCTCCGCTCTTGATATCTTGTACGGGAGAGAGCAAATAAGGTTTTTGGGAAGCGCCTTCGCGACTGCTCGTTGCTGTTCGGTCTGCTGCACTGCGTCGACCTCTTCTTGGCATCGACTTTCTCCCTGCATCAAGTCGCGCTGCATCGACCCCTTCGCTGCGATAAATTTCGCTGCAATGTTTCTTCACATCTCCGGTAATACTCAGCTTCCATAGATGGAATTGATGACGATGTTGCTTGCTGTGCTGGTGTTAGTCTGTGATCTAGATATTTGCTGTGATGTAGTTCGTATAATATTGACGATGTCTATATTTCATTCGCTGTTTCTGGTCATGTTAAATCTTCGGATTAGTTTTATTATATTGCCTAATTATCCAACAGCTGGACCTCCTCCAACCGAGCCCAGAGGTTGACAAAATCTCGAATTTAGGAGGTGGACATGATCGGCTGCAGGGAGTGCATCCACACACCGTCGTGGACCTTGAATTGCGACGCGGTTTTTCATCTCCGCATGTGCAAAGATGGACGGGGCAATGTCCTTTGGCACCCTCCCATCGAGCCACCGTGTCATTGCCAAGAGAAATGGTCGTTGCAGCACAGAAAAGGTCCATGTCAACCTTGTCGCAAGGAAGAGCCGACCCGACCCAAGGACCATCGGTTATCCTGTAGCTTGTATTGTGAATAATTGCAAATGATTGAAAAGGATCACTCCCAGTCCCAGATACAGTCGCAATACCTCCAGTCAGACGACTTTAGCTCCTCACATTTATGAATGTCACTGTCGGCACACCATTAGGCGTAGTGGTACATGCAATCAGGGGGTCCATGCACAGATCTTGATGAAGCATCTTTCACATTTCATGAAACACACTGCAAACATGAAGTACTTCCATCAATCAAGTGCTGAAAAAATGGGGTGAAAATACATAGAACTTGGTTAATACTCACTCGGTAGCCAGTTCCTTCATAAATGTGCTGCTACATTTGGCACACTAATCACATGCAATCGAAGTGTGGAAGTTGACACAATGAAATCAATGAACTCTTTAAATGTGGCAGCTTCCCTACGCATGAGGGAACTTTAAATTGGTACATGTACCTCAGATTACAGCGAGAAAGTTCTTGACGTTAGCTTGCTATTCTCTCTCTTTAAACACTACTTTTTGCTGTGTTGTCACCTTTAATAACAGTTTTTTACTCTCACTTTTTTATAACAGTTTCAGAATCTTAATACGTAGGGACTCCTTTTTCTAAACCTATTGATATGTGTTTTCAAGGTCCTGCTATCGCCTACATTTGGTGACAGAAACATGTGCCCGACGCTGTTCAGATACAGGTAGAAAAGCCTCGCTTGAAATCTTCAGAAATCAGAAGCATTACTTACTCAAGGCTTACGGTTGTTACAATAAGAGCTACAGTTCGAAGGAATGTAATGTCTGTGTTTTATAAGAACACATTCAGATCCCCTTTTCCTCTTTTTGGTCGGCTTTCCCTTTATTTCTTTTTCTCCCTCTACTTTCCAAATTTTCACTTGGTCTTATTAGCCAAAGATGCTTCTCACTCACTCAGGCTGGTAAAGGAGTTCCATCTGAGTTCCTTTTACACAACTTGAGGCAGAAGAAAGCTTACAATCACGCTTTGCAGTCAGAATCCTCGAAAAAAAAAGGCATTGCAATCAGAAGAAATCAACCATGAACCAGGAAAGCAACATATTTTCAGACAAAGAAGAGCGATCAAACAAGTTTTACCTCTTGGTTGGCGCAGAATAGCACACCGATCGCTGAAGGTAAAATTTTAAAAATAAACCAGTGGCTGGCCAGCCAAGTGAACTGGAATTCAACATGACCCAGGGAAACAGGCGGTGGCAATTTATATATGATAGAACTGGAAAATAGTCACACACACAAGAAAAAACACGTAAGCTTGTATGCTGGATTTTCTTTCCACAGGCAAGACAGGTACCCCATAGCAATCACTTTAAGGACAAGTAATTAGCCTAGCAACAGCTCCTACCTAACTTAATGCTCCACCAATTCTTGCTTGCACATGTACACATATGTAAGTTCCTCTTGCCTAGACTCAAAACAGACTTGTACAGAACCTCACTTACATCTCTTTTAGCGCTCCACAGAATCATATGAGTGATGAAGTAGGAGACAAATATAGACTACGGGAGAGGAATCGGTACCACCATACTGAAAGATCACCTCCCCTGATGAAGAGATGATGAGGGAGGGCGATGCATGTGTTGCGCTTCTGCGGAGCAAGCTCCATGGCCTGCTCGAGAGGAACCGCACTCTGGAAGAGGAGAACAAGCAATTGAGACATCAAATCAGTCGTCTAAAAGGCCAAGTATCCTCACTTGAAGGGCAGGATACTGATAGAAAGATGCTGTGGAAGAAGCTGGAGAATTCTGTCACCAGCAACAACTACTCCAAGGAAAAGCAGTTTGTTCACAACAATGATGATGCAAAGGAAGCTATGGATCTCAACAACTCAGCGTGTTACAGCAGTCAGCAATTCTCTAGGACACCGCTAGTGAGATCAAGAGCACCAAGAGTTCCAAATCCACCACCAAGTCCTACGTGCATCCAACCGATTGTGAAGGCAAGAAAGGAAGGATGCATGGCTCCTCCTCCTCCACCACCACCTCCCTTAACTTCCAAATTGCTGAAGAGCACTAAAGCAGTGCAAAGGGTGCCAGAGGTAGTCGAGTTGTACCGGTTGTTAGTAAGAAGAGAAGGCAAAAATGATGCGAAGTCCGGATCTGTGGGAATTCCAGTAGCTACTAACAGCCGAGACATGATCGGGGAGATAGAGAACAGATCAGCTTATGTTATAGCTGTAAGTGCATATTTTATTCTATCTTTTTTAAAAAGATGTACATATAATTATTGTTTACTTGGCTGCCAATGCCATTGATCTTTGTTTTCATTCTTTTTTATTTTCAAATCAAAATTTGCAAACATGAGCTTGACCATTGCACAATATTTCCTCCATGTTAGTTACCCGTTCTTTATTGGATTAAAGACAAGATTTGCACTCAACAGATAAATTACTTTTTAAACATATCTTTCATACATAAGATAAAATTTTATTGCATAACATGTCCCTTCATCATTTTAAAGCCTATAAATCCACCAAAACATATGTTATCTTCTCTTTACGTCTCGAAAGCCACTCCACGTATTAGTTTGAAAGTATACCGCATGTTCGTCTTTCTTTTTTTTTGCCTTGTTCCTCCTACAGTTGATAATAGTACATAACTCATTATCTTTAATGATGCAACAGTTTTAGTAAATTATGTAGTGGTGGATAATTCCTTTCTACGAATAATATTTTAATTTGTAACATCAGAGTCATGCTTTATTCTTATACTATTATCTACAAATCAGTGATTTCCTTCCATAAATGCTTTTCAAAACCACCAAAAATATCCCTTACAATTGTTGTTCCAACAGATTAAATCAGATGTAGAAAATCAGGGCGAATTCATTAACTTCCTGGCAAGGGAAGTTCAGAATGCATCATACAAGGAAATAGCTGATGTTGAAGAGTTTGTGAAGTGGCTTGATGGGGAATTATCGTACCTGGTAGATGAAAGGGCAGTACTCAAGCACTTCCCTAACTGGCCTGAGAAGAAAGCAGATGCCATGAGAGAAGCGGCATTCACCTATAGGGATCTGAAGAACCTGGAATCAGAAGCATCGTCATTCCACGACGACAGGAGAGTGGCTACACCTATGGCTCTCAAACGCATGCAAGCCCTACAGGACAAGTGAGTAGATGAGTAGAATGCATTTAATAAAAGAAGGAATTGTTGCATTCCTAAATTTCAACAATATAACATGATTCATACTTTCCCTTGTAGAATTGAACAGGGCATTCACAATACTGAAAAAATAAGGGACAGTGCAAGTGGAAGATACAAGGATCTTATGATCCCATGGAACTGGATGCTTGACACCGGAATCATATGCCAAGTATGTACTATGTAGTTCCAAACTTCTAATTCCCAGCTTTGCCCTCAGTTTGCTAACAATAGAGAAGAGATAGTTAACTGCATTTTACAAACTCTGCATTTTACAAACTCATCTTGAACTCGACAAACCAACTTTGTCCTCAGTTTTAGATTCATGTTTGATAGACATATTGTGAATTTTTTTTAGATCATCTAGACAAATTATGTATGAAGTATCCTCTTGCTGTCTTAACAGCTAAAGGCAGCTTCATTGAAGCTTGCAAAAGAATACATGAACCGCATTATGAATGCACTGAAGTCGGATCCATTTGCAAATGATGAGGAGCTGCTTCTGCGAGGTGTCCGCTTTGCATTTCGAGTACATCAGGTAGTATTGCCCCAATCATGAATTACTTTGAAATGGTATGTGTTTCTAAGGTAATTGAACAAACCAAATTCGCAGCTTGCTGGTGGCTTTGACGAAGGTTGCCGGAAAGCATTTCAAGAACTGAAGGTGTATGCAAGCAAGTCAGAGTGATCTGATGGATTTTACATGGGTTCAAATAAGCGTCACTGGGATAAAAGAACATGATTAAGTTTTGCCGAGGTCGGTTCCAAGTCGACTCCACTAGTCTTGAGGATAATTTTGTAAACAATTATCTTAATTTTATTCTGCATCCAAATTGCTGATCTCTTGGATACAAGTTGAAGTCTGAAATTTTAAGTGCATCCACCCACAACCCGTACACCTTTCAGGATCATTCAAAATTTTCATTAGAGGGACTTTCAACTTATTTGCTACATTGTTTTGCATAAATCAAACAAAATAAGAGCTCCTTGTGATTATTACGTGGTTGTACCATGAAGTAACAATGTGGAAACAACATAATTTACGAATAACCCTATCATGCAGACAGGAAGTCAGGTGCCCCTTATTCTTAAGGATTAAAGATTCGCAATTGATATGGCACACCGAATATGTTTTTCTTTTGTTGGATTTTTTTAGTTTTGTTAAAGAAAACAAGCAGACTATTTGTAAATTCTTCAAAACTGGATCACCGCTCCCAGCATTCAAATCCACACAGCATTTACGTGACAGCATACAAGAGAGTAAGATAAATCCAGTTTTCATATAAAAAGAAGAAGATAAATCCTCTTTTAAGTTTTAGAGAATCTACATTCTTTAGCATCTAAAGTAGGCGCTAAGGTGGGCCATCACCTCTCTGTCTACATAAAATCATTCTTAGCCACTATTACTACAACCATTAGCACCACCTATAGATGCTAAAGTGGTACTAAATATCTCAGACAAGAATTCACATAAATGAATTATTTCTGCAGCTGCTAAGTTTAGTTTCGGTGCCATGCGTTCCGGCCGTAGCTACAATTCCCCAATCCCTTAGCATCGGTACCAGCTAACAAAAACATGGGCACCTATCAACTTAACTCTACGTTGCCTACCTTTTCAGCTTCTGTTGTTGATTGCTGCATGTTTCGTTCAAAATTTCTTCAACTAATTAATCGCTGCATGTTGAATCGACACGTCTTCAACTTCTTTAGGGGCCTCTAATTATCTGTAAGTAATACAAACACCCCCTAAACACCATACACCCAAACTTTTGCACAATCCACAAAGCCGGAAAGACTTCACATGATTATTCATCATCTGCGACCAAGTTCCAATCCAACAAAGAACCACCCGATAGAAATGCGCGGGGCATTAGCAGACAACGCACGCAGGCATGAATGTATTTAGTTGCCTTGTAAAATCTACAAGAGTTCCATACAGAACGGAAGTGAGGGCAAGGAATTAATTACTCCTCCCTATCATGTAATTACCCCAGATACCTGGATCGCCTAGCCCTTGTTGCTGCGGGGAAGACAACCTCTGGGTCGATCCAAATGACAGCGTCCTGCCGCCGCAACGCGCAGCCGCCAAGTCGCCGGCGCTCACTTCCCATTAGTTTCCTAGGTGGCTTGCCGCCTTCTCCGGGCAAGGCCATAGGCCAGTCAGACGCTCCCGCCCGCACCGTCGCCGCCGAGAACCGAACGCCTGGCCTCCGACGGCGCTTCCAGCTGCGGTAGCGATACTACTGTTAGTGCTGTTTATTGCTATTATCAAAACATTCTTCACTAAGTGGTGCAGTCAACCTATTGCGACTGAAACTGGGTTCCGAAACGACATTTGGTTTGGACAAGTCCGTAGATTCCCAACCTATTTCTTGCTCGAGACACAAAACTTTAATCAATAATTATTTTATTAATTATAATTTATATAATATAAAATTAATATTAGATATATATTTAAAAGTATTTATAATTATTACTTTATATCATATAAACTAAATATTAATAGAACAATTGATACTAAAAATCTTATCTTAACTAAGCTAAAAACGTCTTACATTATAGAACGAATGGAGTATATGTAAAGATACCAAACTGCCAGTGATAGAATGTTGTGATTAAAGAAACTGGGCAAATAAGTTGAAAAGGTCATTAGGTGATAGAGAGCTAGCAAAATAAAACCGTGTTTGGTTGGGCTGTGGCTGTTGGAAAAGCAGCTGTTGGTTGGCTGTGTGGAGAAGCGGTTGTGGCTGTTGGAACGTGAGTCCGCGGTTGTACGTGTTTGGTTCGGCTGTGGCTGTTAGCTGTTGTATGAGGAAATGTCTGAAATGCCCCTACAGTGTATATTATATAATTTTGTGAAAAAAAATTAGAATAACACAAAAAATCCAAAAAAAATAGAAATAAATCATAAAAATCAGAAAAAATTCAAAAAATTCAGAAAAAATTTAAAAATCATGAAAAATTCTTTAAAAAAATCAGAAAAAATTTAAAAAATAAAAAAAAAGGAAAATTCAAAAAAATAGAAAAAACAGAAAAATCATGAAAAATTCTAAAAAATCATAAAAATTAGGAAAAAAATCATAAAAATCAGAAGAATTCAAAAAAATCATAAAAATCAGGAAAAATCAGGACAAAATTTAGAAAAATCAGGAAAAATTCTAAAAAAATCAGAAAAAATTCAAAAAAAGTCAAGAAAAATCCAGAAAATTTAAGAAAAATTTAGGAAATTAAAAAAATAAATAAAAATTCATAAATTTTCAAAAATTCAAAAAAAAATTAACAAAAATTCAAGTTGCATTATTTATTTTTCTCTTCTCTCTCTTTCTTCTCTATCTCTTCTATGTGTCCCTCTTCTGTCTCTCTCTTCTCTCTTTCTCTCTCTCTTATTTGAATTTATTTGTTGTATTACCTCATCAATTTTGTATTACCTCCGTCTGGCTAAATGTTTGAATAACATCGGATATTGATGAACATTAATGCTTACAATTACCGTGCAATGAGTTACTTAGTACGTACTTAACATATTCGCTGTCTTAGTAGAGATAACAAGTTATACAAATCATACTGAAAATAAAGAACACAACTAACGCCTTCTTGCAGCATACAGGGAATCCGCAATTCCTTCCCGAGTAATGTTCATGGAATTGTCATCTATCGCAACACCATGTATATCTTCATTTCCTGAAGAGGTTGCCTGTCCCACATCAGGAATGTAGTCCTCATCATCATCGCATTTATCGAACTCCTTATCAGCTAGTTTGCTGTCCCGAATAAAATTGTGAAGAGCCATGCAAGCATGAACAATACGGGTTTGTGTCTCCTCTGGGTAACTTGGAACATCTAAGAGGATCCTCCATTTCATCTTTAGAACTCCAAACGATCGCTCAATCATATTCCGGAGCGATGAGTGAGCATGATTGAACACCTCACGCTTCTCTGAAGGCGCGCGCGCGATATGCGAAACTCCGGTAGATGATACTTTGTTCCCTTATAAGGAGCTAAATAACCGGTCCTGTTTGGATATCCTGAGTCAACAAGGTAGTACTTGCCTACACATAACAAATACGACAATATAAGAATCTATATGTTAGTAGAATTAACGGAGTTGCGTGCACAAGAAATAAAGTACTTACCCAGAGGTGGTTTTGGATATACATCTACAAACTCCTGTTGTGCGGCGTTTAGAACCCGTGTGTCATGTACCGATCCCGGCCAACCGGCAACAACGAATGTGAAACGCATGTCAAAGTCACAAAATGCCATGACATTTTGCGAAGTGTATCCGTGCTGATTTCTATACTCAATTGCCTTCTTTGCCGGGACAACGGTCTTCACATGCGTGCCATCTATTGCGCCAATGCAACCATTGAAGTGCGGACGGAAACGGGGTTCTAGTAGCTTTGAATGGACTTGGCTGAATGTTGCATCCTTTGGTGTAACGATATCACGGGACATACTATATAAACAATTCAACACTCCATAAAATTTGGTATGCACTATCCATGTAGATCTACAGAATATTACTTCAGCATCACCAACAGAATTAGGTCCTCCAACCATTCACAAAAACATTGCCAAACTCTCTATAGATGTCATGTCCCTAGTTGATGTTAAGTTATAATTCTGCACTAGGTTTTGATGCAATGCATCAAATACTCTCCTAGACATTCTAAACATCATATAGCAAGATTTTTTATGATTGAGCTTCTCAACTGTCCAAGAATATCCAGTTTGTATAGAACACCGATAAGGTTGTTTGTTCAAGTACCTGTTTTCATATTCTTCACCCAGCATTGCTAGCAGTCTCAGTTGTTCTAAATTTTACAACTGATTAAGAGCAGTCCATTCAGCACTACTCCCAGCAGCATGTCCAAATTTCTCCTCAATATTCTCATCATCAACCTCATCATCATAGTCTTCCTCCTCAATATTCTCATCATCAACCTCATCATCATAGTCTTCCCTCATCACTCATCTGCTCAAACATACATACAAGAAACCGACATAAATAAATCATAATAATCCTTGAAAGTTTATAGAAATACACCGTACAGTACAACTAACATTCATGACAGTTGATACAAATAGTATAACATACAAGTAGTGCGAATGAAACACATGACAGTTGATATAAATAGTACAACATACAAGTAGTGCGAATGAAACACATGACAGTTGCTACAAATAGAACATACAAATAGTACACAGAATCGAAATACTACTGTCCGGCCTCATGTGCAGTCTGCAGGTAATAAAGCCTTCCTTCGTTACTAGGTATTGCGACGAACAACTCTCTAATATCCGGCTTGAGAGCTAGGTTGCATGCCGTGAAAAAGAGAGGAGTCCCTTGTATAACACCGCACTGAAGCATCAACTCCATGACCTACTTGATTGTAGGGACGCTGACAGCTGGAGATTGGACTGAGCCTGTGTAAGTAGAGGATATAGCACGTGCTGCCTTCGTGTACTCTTCGTAAAATTTGTTTTTCTTTTGTTTGCCCTTGCCCTTTGCTCCCTTCTTTCTCTTCGACCCTGACCCTGACCCCTCTTCAGCTCGATCTGTACTAGAACCAGACCCCTCCAAATCAATAGCACTAGGGTCCCCGCCAAGCACCATCCCAGGGACGGTGGCAGTATCACCGGTCACAAAAGCCCGAACATAACCTGCAAGCACTCCAAGTTCGCCGGAGGACCATCTCTGAACTTGGCATACTCCTTGTTTAGCTGAAATCGGAAACAGAAAATGTCTTACGATATTATGGGTACTTCCAAGTAAATTTAACATGACAATTGGATTTCAGAATGCACTTACCGCAATCTGCGTCTTCCACCACTCATCAGATGCGTCGACAGTTTTCCTTATCGGGCACATACCAAGACCTGTTGCTGAGTTGATCAAGTGAACCCATAGCACGTAATCTTTCTTCATAAAATCCCATCTATTCTTGAATTGCTTTCTCGTTAACCGTCTGCCGTCCGCTCGAAAAATCTAGCCTCTAGATTGTTATACCCAGCTAAACTCAACCAACCGCTAGGCCTATTCCCCTGCTATGGTTTCATCCTTGCAAATCTCTACAAACACCCTTGTTGTAAAAGCATCCCACACTGCCTTCGTTGCGGACATCTAACACAATTAACAATTTAAGCATGGCACAATCCAATAAATGACATGATCATGTTCATAAGTTTTAGCTAGGAAAAAATATGTAAATTTGCAATGGGTGCCACAAGTAGCCATCTAACACAATTACAAAATTAAGCATGGCAAAATGCAATATGGACAACAGGTAATCCAACCCTAAACATAAACCTAATAGTTTTGCTACATTGTTGATGACCTCCGATAGATCTATCCATGGCATTCGTGCCACAATGATTTAAAAAATACTCATATACACATATATGACAATCCGAAGTTAACCAATGTTCCTTGCCCTAAACTATAAATAGCGGCAGCACCCAATCACAGAGTATGAAAATTATTAATGAATCGTCCTGCTGCAGTCTCTAGGAACTAGCTCAATCCATATGTATTTTGGATAAATCTTAATTAAAGCTGCAACCAATTAGAAAGCGGTGCTATGAAGAACTAGAACATGCAAATTAAACAGTACACTGAATCATTGAAGCTCCTTTCGAAATGAACAATTGATTAAAAAACAGAGTTCTTCATGAGCTAGCTAGCGATCAAGCAGTAAAACCAAGGATGCTTCATGCTCATGTGACAAGGTTCATGGGCATACATATATGTGGCATGGTCGTATTCCATCATACATAAAACAGCAGCTATGAACTTTATTATTGTTCAAAAAAATGCTTCTGAGCATGTGCATCAGAGAACAAACCAAGGGTACTGGTAAATACAATCTTCGGGTGATATCAATCAACAGAGCAACGGTGTGAGCGGCAAGATTAGTGCTAAATGCTCCTTTCTTTCATGGATTTCATTTACCTCATACGAGCAACCAAAATACTATAATCACATCATCATGCAAACACAACAGATTAGCACTCGGTAATTGCAAATGGCCTACCAACACTTGTGCAGAAAAAATTAGGAATTTACGATAGCTCAGAAGTCTGCAATGCACAAATCTCTGTTGCAGCAGCGAACCAAAATTTGTTACTATCCGTGCGCAACAGGTCGTACCTTTCGACGCAACGCCGGCGAGCTTGCCGGTGCAGTGGGCTTGGCGTGGCCCTGCGGAACGAGGAGGCGGCGTTTCTCTTGGACCGCGACGAAGTCGGCGTTGGTGCTCACCGCGGCGCTGCCGGAGGACAACGCGGCTTCCGACGCCGTGCGGGACGACGACACAGCGTCGGTGGAGGCAACGTCCTCCCTCGAAGCCGCCTGGATGCGGGGCGCGGATGAAGCCGGGGCAAGCGCGGATCCCCTGGATCCAGTCGGCGCCGGCGGGGAAGCCACGTCTCCGCTCGGCGGTGGACCTGCCGTCCGTGGAGGGCTGCGGTGGACGCCTCGGTCGGCGGAGGGGGCGGATGGAGGCGGGGACGTCCTGGATCCAGTCGACGAAACGAGGCAGAGCTGGATGCGGTCGGCTGTCGATGGGGCTGGAGGGGCACGGCGGTGGAGGGCACGCTCGCGCGGGCGGTGGACTGCGCTGGAGACCGCTCGCGCGGCGATGGAGGGGTCTGCACAGCGGTGGAGGGTGCGGCGTTGAAGGCGGTCCAGGCGACGGTGCTCGGGCTCCCGGGTCCTGCGACGGCGGGGATCTCCTCGGTGCCACTGGCTTGCAGGTCAAGGAGGGCAGGGACGGCCTGCACGACGTCGATCCAGTCGTGCAGCTCGGAGACGGCGGGTGGAACGGCGGTTGATGGTGGAGCGGCGGGGGAGACGACCGGCGGTGGAGGGGCGCCGTGGAGGCTCGCAGCAGGGGAGGCTCCCGCCGGTACAAGGCTGTGCGGTGTGGAACGACCGTCACGGTGCTGGCCGGCGGGTGGTGGCCACCGCTGCGGAAAGGGGATCGAGAAGAAATGCTACGCTTCAGAGCAAAGGGGATTTGAAACACGGAAAAGGGCATTTTTGTGTAAAATGTGTTCAACTCCGGGGGCAAACTCGAACGGGGTGGCAAGTACACTGCAGGAAGCTGCCCAAGGGGAAGCTTTTGCGCGTAGCTCAATTTTCACCTGGCCGCTGGCGGGCTGTTGCCAACAGCTGGGCCGGAAGCCGGTCCTTTGGTTTGGCTTTAGCTTTTCTCAGGGAAAGCTCCCTTAGAAGCTAAACCAAACAGCATCTAACAATCCCTCACGGAGGGGTTGTAAGAGGTACCTATCTCTCAAGAAAAAGATAACATGGTTTACGTGTTAGAGAAAAATCAAACATTCTCCTTCATGTCATTTTATAGGATCATCCCATACGGGGGATAATCATCAAAATCTCCAGAAAGTGGGGAGGACATGGGTACCTCTTAAAGTCAAATTTTTATTTGACAAGCAAAACAAAATAAAATCCTAGCGAAACAACAACTAGTAAAAAAAGGATGAAAATTGTTCGCCAGGTGTGGACTTTATGGAGAGATAGAAGACACTAATCACATTTTCTTAAATTGCATGACGGCTAGGTTTATTTGGTCTAGCATGAAGGAGGCTCTTGGGTGGGAAAGACACTAGAGCATTTTGGAGACTTTTATCACGATGGGTTTTCCAAATAAAAAGGAGAGTACGTCAGGGTGTGGATCTTTAGGTCTACTGCTTTAGTGTGGGGTTTATGGAATACTAGAAACAAAATGGCTATTGAAAATAAACTTGTGCGCCATCCAACTGACGTTCTATATAAAATGTTATTCTTCATGTAGTAGTGGACGATCTTTTTGAAGGAGGAAGACAAAGCGAAGGTGGGATGGGCGGCCCAATACATTAACGAGAAGATGACGCTTCTCTAAAAAAGGGAAGAAGAAGATGATCATTTTGGTTCTTACCTCAAGCATGTTATCTTTTGGTGCCATATATGTGTGCTTGCTCACTTGGTTGTACCATATGTGTAAGGACTACTGAACTGTAAAGTATCTGGTGAAGGTCGTTACCCCACCAAGTTAGGCTTAGTGGTTCTGGGTGTTTAGAAAACTTTATTTGTGCTACGGACAGCAAAATATAGCCGTTAGGCTGAAATTTGTAAGTGGGCATCCCCCCACATACTCTTGTTATCAATGATGAAGGGCAGTCTAAAATTTTGGTGTAACGAAGTTGATACCATAGAGCAAGAAGTCACAAAGGCTAAGTATTTTGAAACCGGAAATAAGATATCAACACCTCACCTTGATGGTTTAACTATCGTCTGTAGATGTATCTCTTGGAAAATTATTCTATTGATTTATCCTTCAGGAAGAAATGATTTCGTTGATCAGAAATTTCTATGGTTTCAAAATCAAATAAACACTTGAGCGGCCACTCTACATCGGTCCATCACCAACCAACGGTGCTTCAGGACACATACAATTTTCATCTGGAAGAGCATGGTATCTCATTTAATATCTCTTTTTCTTTATCAATCTCACTTACAGATAAAAGTTTTTCTTCAACATTTCTCTGCTAGATTGAAGATTTACATGATGGTCTGGTTATTGGAAGAACTAGAAACTCATGATGATAGATGATTGTGTGAGCAAAGAGAAGTACACCATTGAGCTTGGTTTTATACTGAAGTGGAGCATCTGACCCAATCAGCATTGCAATAGCAGCTGCACCGTCGATAGAATGAGCTGACCGTTTATCCTTTCGCTTGTTAGAAAAGATCCACGGTCCAAATAGAAACATAACTTACCCCTTCGTTCTTCTCGACCGAGAGAGCAGAGCCACTCTCATGACGTTGTCGCTGCTGATTTCCAAGGAGGAGAAAAATTGAAATACAAACCTAAAAATACCCATATATCTAGATTAAGGTACGACAGACGCCGTGCCTAGTTATATTGGGTTCTCCGTCCTGTTCGTTACGATGGCTTTCAAATGAAGCTGGTTGTAAGCCTTTTCTTTGAAAACATTCTTCACTGGCTAGTGGGCCAGGTACGTTTTTGGTCCCACTTGCAGTCACTGAAGCGTATAGATAACCCTATCACGCTCCCCACGCGGCCCATTAGGCAGTCGCACGGGGAGCCGCACCGCGAAACCGCGAAACCGATGCGCCCGCTTCCTTCCGGCACCTTCCAACTCCCCTCCTCTGTCCTCCCCGGCGATGGCGATGGCGATGGCGACGGCGGCGACCTCCGGCGGAGTCCCCGGCCATCTCTTTGTCTCAGTGAAGTTAGAGAGCTCCCGCCTGGCGGCGCTCGACCTCGCCCCTCACCTCTTCGGCTCCCACCCCGTCGCGGGCTTGTGGGACCCTTCCAAAGCCGTAAGCGTCGAATCCCCTCTAGTTCGCGCGTATGTCTCCCGTGCGGATAGTGATGGTCTTATATTTGTTTTGTATTTTCGCAGCTGCCGATGGAGCGGGCGGCCGCGGCCGTGTGGGAGCTCAGCTGCGTCCTCCCTTCTCACCACGGTGAGTTAGCTGATTTTATAATGTTGTTTGATGACTCCTCGTGGGATTGAGATTCCTTCGTGGTGAGGTTTGGGGTGAACGTGCTGAATTGCCCTGGCATGCCATTGGGATGCGGCTGGTTTGAGTAATTGAATTGGGAATTTTTTTACTGCGGTTGTGCAGATACTATGGCATGAACTAGTGATTTCTCATTTCTGAGGACAACAATGTAGTACGTGGAGATGTGTTTTCGAAATTAAATCAAGTTATTCGTGAACTGATCATTTGCTCCCTGCTAGTTAACTGAGTAGTTTGTTTGTATATGCAGGGAGTTAGATTTTATTCAGTTTTATGAGCATTCTAACTAGCTCTTATGCCCTTTATTTGTTATGATTTGTTAGAAACACTGGATTTCAAGTTCATATTGAAACCAAAAGACGATAGCTCAGAGTGCATTGTTGAGGAGGGGCCGAACCGACCGCTAGGTTCCGGGAGTAATGAAGTGGAAATGACAGATGCGGTGTTTAAACTCAATGAGAAGGATGTGGTTGAGTGTAGGGTTTGGGTGAGACAGAAATGGTGTCCCCATTTGACTTGGCTGCTAGCTGGAGGGCTCATCAGGAGAATCTTCAGCCTTCAAGGGTGCGAGGGGCGTATGATGTCGTTATGAATGCTGAATCTGAATCCAGGGCCAGGTCTGAATTTGTTTAACTGTTTTGTCTTACTTTTGTATTATGGTGTTGCTTCACGAAATTAGGGAATTGTAAACCTAATCCTCTAATAACCTCTGATGAATATAGTATAGATGCTTATTTTGCAAGAGCTTTACCAGTGTTTGACCGGTCACAGCTAGGTTTGTACTTTGTAGCACCTAGCTTCCAGCCAGTGCTTTGTTGTTAACAGTCCAGTACCAGAGAGAGTGCTGTGGAATAGGTTGACGGCTGGACGCACCTTGCTACTTGGTTGTGGAACTGGACGTTATGTCTGGTTCCTAGCAAAACCCACTTGTTTCAACAAGTTCTCGTTTTCTCCATTATTAATTGATCTAGTGAAATGATGTGTTTACTTGAAAGGGTAATGTGAAACTGGCACAGTACCCAGCAGATTTCAGAACCTTGGTTGACAGTATCTCTTATGTATTACTTCAATGTTTCAGTTCTTGTGTATTTGTACAATGTAACATACTCCCTCTGGTCAGACAGTCTTGTCGCATTTGAATTTTCACGAACTTCGAGATGCTTGACCATTAGCTTCCATTACTATATTTAAAATATTATAAAGTGTATAATATTATGAAAGTATTTTTTAATAATGAGTGCGTATATTATTTTCATGGTCAAATGTCAAAAAGTTTGATGGCATGCTTCCCATGGTGACAATAATTTTTAACTTGTGGGAGTATTTTAGTAATGCCTTAAAAAACTCAGAATGGCGGTGACTCTTTTACCTTTAGAAGAGCTACAAGAATTTAAATTATATTAAACCAAGCAGGAAACTTGCAGAGCAGGACTGCATGCAAAGACTAAATACATCTAACGCAAAGTATGTAATGAGTACGAAAAGAACATTTATGACCAAAAAATTTGGCTGGCCTAACTAATGAGCGCAGCCCCACTTTCATGTCCAAAACAGCCTTGCTGTGAACTGTGACACCCAGATTTGGCGAAATATATCAAAGTGTAAAGAACTAAGTTTAAGGGTCCTTTTTGAAGGCAGGAGCAGTGTGGGTTCATGTGTACTTTCAAAAGAATTGTCTTCCTGCGAAGCCGCTGCCTATGTTTCTATTTGCACAACAGGTGCTGCTTCATTTTCTATTCTGCCAATTTTCTCTTGTTCCTTCAAGCAGAATGGCTTCGCTTCTGGTATGGAGCTTGATTTAGAGAAGTATGTAGTTCCAACACCCAACAAGGGCTCAGGTGTTGTTTATGCAGCTAACTTGACTGAAAATCCCCGCTGTTTGTTGCACACTGGGATTTCCTCAAACAATGATACCACAAAGGGCATTTTGGACAACTTGATCAAAGGCGATGCAACCCCGAATCACTATGCTAATACAAAGAAGGTACAACTTAGTTTTCTTTGTTTAATTGATGGCTAGCTTAAAATCATGTAGCATCAACATTTGTTCATTTAGACATTCCTTTATAGAATGGTACTTGCTGCCCTTTTTACTAAATAATCTTATAATTTAGGCAGCTTGTAATAGAAGTCACTTGTTCAATAGCGTCATCATAACTCTAAGACATCCACTAACAAATGAGCTACTTTCTGTTAGGTCTTCTGTTCGTTCAGAAATAAAAGGTTGGTTGAAATGATTTAAATGATATTATGAGCCAGAAGAAAATTTCTGTTATTAATTATTATGTTATATATGTTACATTACAAAATGTGACTGGTTACTAACATGCTGCAAGTTTTTCTTATGGTCATGAAGCTACCAACGTTTCTTTACTTGTTTGAACTTAGCCATATCAAAAGTATATTTCTTGATGAAGTCACTTAGACAGTATAATTTGAGTCACCAGATAATGGACATGCGTCTTACGGATGGACTTATCTGGATCTGTTATCGGCTGAAACTCGTTTTGATGTGTGCCGGTTCCTTCTATAGATTTCTTGCTTTCTATAGTATAATTGCTATTATTCTCTGTAGCAACTGAGACTAGGAAGTCTAGCCGTGGCTTGTGAGACTAGGAAGTATGACATGAGTGAAGTAAACATGCATTTGTTAGGTAGCCGATACTCCAGGGGCATACCCGGGTTGTGCCGGCCATAGCCAGTGCTCCTGCTCAGCCACCCTGGCTGATACCCTGTAGCGTACGCCACTGTTTATGTCTCTGCTAGCATGTCATTTGGTCAAGAACTGAAGGTGGCCATTGCATCCTATTGAGATTTTAAAAAAACACTCAAAGTACTTTACATTTTGTCGCATTTTAATTAGAGAAGCTCTTATCAATTTCAACATTTAGCAGTTATAATCAAAATAACAAAGAAATGATTTATAACTTATGCCTCAGCATGCAGATGGAATACATGCACCGTCACAGGAAGAACAAAGGGCGGTCTTTGTTGATAGAGGTGTTGGCTCACCAAGGTTTGCTAGACCAACAAATGAAACCCTCTCAATGAGCAACATCAAGCAGGATTCTGAAGCAAAGGTTGTACCAGACAGCACCTCACATCGTAAAGTATAGTAATGTACTAAAATATGCAAGTGTGATATTTATTATTGAGCTATTTGATGTGTGCTAAATAGTATTAAGCTTTAACTTCCAAACTGAAACTTCCATAACTTCTTAATTGTTGCAACATATGCAGAGGATACACTCTACCTATTTTGTTTGAATCTTAAACTACAGTAAAGGCTTAGAAATATTTAGGATATATACTCATTCTTTTATTTTTTCGAGCTATTATATATATATGTATAGAAGGTCCTCCCTATTGATATTTAAAAAAAATAGAAAATCATCCCCTGCGATGTTTCTTGTACTCTGTGACAGTTTCTGCATCTGTCAAAATACATGTTTAATTTCTGCCATCTGAAGTTCTGACAGCTTTAACTATCAGGGCATGCCAGCAGCAGAAGGGGCCGTTGCAGCAGCAGCTGTAGCTGATCAGATGTATGGGACAAAAGAGGACCGCAAGTTGGTCATTGTGCTGGTAATTTTCATATGTAGAATGGATTACTTTACCTAGTACATCCGCCTCACTTATTTGACATGGTTATTACTTTCTTAGATGACTTTACTTGAAGCAATAGAAGTGTCTTTGTTTCCATGTAAAAATCAGGTTATGTGTAAATTATAAACCTGTGAGCTTCATAAGTATAAGAACATCACACAGCAAAATTTTGTTCGCTCCAATGACCACCAAATTTAACTGGTTGCTAACTGATTTGACTAGTTTAGATTTGAAAGGTTTATCCTGGTCTGTCTACTCTGTTTATTCTAATCTTCACAGTTTAATCTAGTTCCTGGCCATTTATGTGTTTAACAAATATTTTCACAACAAAAGAATGTGCAGCAGTACCTCAGTATTTTTATTTGTGCGCATCATTGCTCAGTTATATATTTGTATCTAAAGAGATATGAATATAGTTAAATGTGGTTATAATCATTCCTCTGAACTCATTGAAGCATTTTCTTTCGTTTCAAGTACCTGGGCTATCCTTTTGTAATCCTATGCTGACGTACTAGGTTGGGCTGCCAGCTCGTGGTAAGACCTTTACGGCAGCTAAGCTTACAAGATATCTTCGATGGTTAGGTCATGAAACAAAACACTTCAATGTTGGAAAGGTGAACATTTAGCTTAAGCTAATTTTGCAGAGAATTGCACATATTCATGGCAATAGCCACTAATCCGGTGTCTTTTTACATTTCAAATGTAGTACCGTCGGCTCAAGCATGGCACTAATCAGGTACTTCCAAGTTTTATGTGCCTCATTACTGGTACTGGTGTTGCAGTATTTTACACAGTAATAATGCTCAGCTGCTACTCTTGAGTGGCTACTATTTTTAGTAGTTTTCCTGAGAAATGAGGAACTTATAATTTCCATTTCCATTGAATCCAGCATAGGACTTCATTCACTCATGCAGTATTTTGAATCTCAATGAACTCTGAAGTTATGATCCTATTTAGTTTTGGTCAGGAAGAGTTCTCTAATTGCATCTTCTCCTTTTGAGCAGACTGCTGATTTCTTTCGTGGAGATAACAAGGAGGGTGTGGAGGCACGTAACGAGGTTGGTGCATTGTTACTGCCGCTATCTCGAAAGTAATTAGAAAATTATAACCATATATGTTGATCTAGAGCAAAAGTAATGCCACTCCCTCTAATTCCAAGTGTGAGTCAGTTTGAACAATGACACGGTCTAATGCACTAGTTTGATAACTAATCTCTATCCAATATGTTGGTAGAAATCACAAAAGGTTATATAGGCCCTGTTTGGTTGGGCTGCGGGTTCACTCGAAGCAGCTTTGGGTTGGCTGTGCAGGCAAAGTTGCTTTTCTGAAGAAGGGTCATTTGGCAAACTGACTGTTAGATCTGTGGCTGTAAGTCAAAATGTCTAAAATGCCCATATAGTCCTAAAAGCAGGTTTATTTGTTGATTAAACGTGTAGTGACTCTTTTTATGCTAATTTAACTATAAATGACAGATTTTTGAGCTGAATTAGGAAATATCGAACAAGTTAACACAAATACTAAGTTTACTGAATCGGGATGTATTCGAAAGTTAGCACAAGCACATAAAAATCTGAATAAGTATCCTAGTTTAGGCATACAAGAGAAATCGTTAGCATCAAGTGCATACAGAGCTCGCATGTCATCGTCAAGGAACCCTCAGATGCTCTAAAGCATTTTTACTCCATATACATCTCTGAACATTACCATTTTGCCCAGCATTTGCACATCAACTATACATGCATCTGTTAGAGATATAGTACTGTTGTATTCGTATTGGTATAGGAGTCTCTATTTTCCTTGTACTCCAAGTCACCTTGTACTATATATATGCCTATTGGGCTGTGCAATAGATCTAAGTTGCATAAGATTAACATGGTATCAGAGCCACCGACCTATTTTTTTCGCACGCGCAACTCGTGCTCCAGCCGACCGCTGGCTTCCTCCACCGCCCTTGCCGGCCCTGCCGTCCATCGGTGTTCCTCACCGGCCGGGCTTCCTCCGCTCTCTCCCCCGCCGGCCTCTGGCCTCTGAACCGCCGGTCCCGCCGGCCCCGCCCGCCGGCTCCGATCCGCCGGCCCCGCCCGACGGCCCCGATCCGCCGGCCCCGCCCGCCGGCACCGCCCGACGGCCCCGCCGCCGCTTGGTCCCCCCGGCCTCTTCTTCGTCTGACCGAGCCACCGGCCACGCTCCGCTCGTCCGCCGGTCGTCGCCGGACCATCCACCGCCCTCCCCCGCTGCCTGCCTCTGCCGGCCTCCCCGCTGCCTCCCGTCGGCCGGCCGCTCGCCCTCCCGGTCGGGCTTCCCCACCGGCCGAGCTCCTCCCTCCCGCCGCCCTCCTCCGCCCACTCCGGTCGGGCTCTCCCGCCGGCCGGACTCCTGTTCTGAGGCGCACGGGCCGTGAGCCTGTATATAGGTTAGAAACAAAAAAAAACAGGTACAATGTCGGGCACCGTTTCTCTCCCTCGCTGCCCGGTGATTTTTGATGGGGTCAATTTCACTGACTTCATCTCTCATATGCGCATCCACATGCGTGGTCTTCGTCTCTGGGGCGTCCTCTCCGGCGATGTTCCGTGTCCGGCCTGTCCTGTGGCGCCGGTTGAGCCTACGCTTGGTGCTCAACCTACTGATGCTGACCGCGCTACCTATGATGCGGCTGTCACCGCTTATCAGGAGGCTCTGGATTCCTACGGTGCTCTGCTGACGGAGTTCACTCAGTGGTTCGATGATGATGCTCGTGCTGCTGCTGTTCTTGTCGCCAGTCTTCAGCCTCAGTTTTCTTCTGAGGTTGTGGGATTCTCTACGGCATTCCAGATGTGGACTCATCTTCGTCAGCGCTATGAGCCCTCTGGCGACGCTCTGTTCCTGTCCGTGGTTCGCCAGGAGCACTCTCTCCAGCAGGGTGATGCCACGGTTGATGAGTTCTATGCTCAGAGTTCTGCTGTCTGGCGCCAGCTGGATTCCCTTCGTCGTTCTGGTTGCGGCTTTTGTCAGTGCTGTCAGGATACTCGTGCTGATCGGGAGTTCCAGCGCGTATATGAGTTCTTGACGCGGCTTCGTCCTGAGTTTGAGTCTCGTCGTGCTCAGCTTCTTGCTCGTCAGCCTCGTGTCTCGCTTCTGGAGGCGCTTACGGAGGTACGTGCGGAGGAGACTTGTCTGCGTGGCTCTGGTCTTCTGCCACTTCCCTCCGTGCTTGCTGTTCGTCCACCGACTACACCGCCTGCTCCACGCCTCAGCAGCTCGTTTCCCTCAGCGGCCTCCACAGGTGGTGGTGGTCGTACCTCGTCGGGTGGTGGCCGTCCTCATTGCACCTACTGTGATAAGGATGGCCACATTGAGTCTACTTGCTTTTGGAAGAAGCGTCACCTTGCACGTCGCTCTTCACCGGGCACTGGAGCTTCTTCCTCGACTACTTCCTCGACTCTTTCAGCTGCTTTGACTACTTCCGCCACCTCGTTCACTGAGCAGGAGATCGCACGCCTTCGACGTCTACTCGCTGCGACTGGTTCTGCAGGTTCTGCTACTCCCTCTTCCAGCAATGAGAAACCACCCTCTACACAGTCAGGTACTTCCCCATGGATTTTTGATTCTGGAGCATCTTTCCACATGACTTCTAATTCCTCCGCTCTATCCTCTCTTAGACCTCTAGATTCTCCTGTTCATGTTCTTACTGCTGATGGTACTCCTCTTCCTGTTGCTAGTCGAGGCACTCTTAGCACTTCTTTGTTTCATGTTCCTTCTGTTGCTCATGTGCCTCGCCTTACCATGCAGCTTCTTTCTGCTGGACAGATTACTGATCTTGGTTGTCGGGTTATTCTCGACTCTGACTCTTGTTGTGTTCAGGACCGTCAGACGGGCACTCTGGTTGGTTCTGGCCCTCGCCGCCTTGATTCTCAGCGTCTCTGGGAGCTTGACTGGCTTCACCTTCCCTCCGCTGTCGCCGCTGCCAGTCTCTCCGCTTCTGTCCGCTCGTCCACCGGCTCCTTCCAGCAGTGGCATCACTGTCTTGGTCATCTGTGTGGATCTCGTCTATCGTCGTTAGTACGTCGTGGTCTTCTGGGGTCTGTCTCAGGAGACGTGTCTTTAGATTGTCAGGGTTGTAAACTGGGTAAGCAAATTCAGTTACCTTATCCTCATAGTGAGTCTATGTCTCAGCGTCCTTTTGATCTTGTTCACTCGAATGTGTGGGGTCCGGCCCCCTTCGTTTCGAAAGGGGGTCATCGCTACTATATTATCTTTATAGATGATTTTTCTCGCCACACTTGGATATACTTTATGTCTGCTCGTAGTGAGGTTCTCTCCATCTATAGACAGTTTGCCACCATGGTTCGTACTCAGTTCTCCACTCCCATTCGTGTCTTTCGTGCTGATTCTGCTGGCGAGTATCTTTCTCGTCATCTTCGTGGTTTTCTTGCTGAGCAGGGCACTCTTACTCAGTTCTCTTGTCCTGGTGCTCATGCTCAGAATGGTGTTGCTGAGCGTAAGCATCGTCACCTTCTTGAGACTGCTCGTGCGCTCATGATCGCCGCTTCTATTCCACCTCATTTTTGGGCTGAGGCTGTCTCTACTGCCACATATCTTGTTAATATTCAGCCCTCTTCTGCCCTTCAGGGTGGGATTCCTGTTGAGCGCCTCTCTGGTTCTCTTCCTAACTACTCTACTCTTCGTCTGTTTGGTTGCGTTTGCTATGTTCTTTTAGCTCCCCGTGAACGCACCAAACTGACTGCTCAGTCTGTTAAGTGTATCTTTCTAGGCTATAGTCCGGAGCATAAGGGCTATCGCTGTTGGGATCCCACTGCTCGTCGTATGCGGGTTTCTTGGGATGTGACCTTCGATGAGTCCCGTCCTTTCTTTCCGCGTCCAGCTTCTCCTTCGCCTTCCCCTGTTAAGCCTCTGTCTTTTCTGACCTTTCCTGATACACCGATCACTGTTGTGCCCCCTTCCACTCGTCCTATCGAGTCTCCACCTCCCCCTGAGTCTCCACCTACTCCTGTTGTCGACTCTTCTCCACTATCATCTCCTACAGCTCCACCTGCACCTTCTCCTCTTTCGTCCTATCCTTTCGTCTACACACGTCGACCTCGTGTTGAGCCTCCTTCTGATGTGCCTTCTCCTTCTTCTGGGCCATCTCCGTCTGATGAGTCACTTTCTCTGGGTGCCTCATCTTCTCCGGATTCGCCACCCCCTCCTAGGTATGGCCTCCGCGCTCGTCCGCTTCGGCCTCCAGCTCGTTTTGGATTTGTTGGTACTACTCTTGCTGAGCCTACTTCTTACCGCGATGCTGTTATTCATCCCGAATGGCAGCATGCGATGGCCGAGGAGCTTGCTGCTCTTGAGCGCACCGACACGTGGGATCTTATCTCTCTTCCTCCACGTGTTCGTCCCATCACTTGTAAGTGGATCTATAAAGTTAAGACCCGCTCCGATGGTTCTCTTGAGCGCTACAAGGCTCGTCTTGTGGCGCGTGGCTTTCAGCAGGAGCATGGCCGTGACTATGATGAGACATTTGCTCCTGTCGCGCATATGACCACTGTTCGCACTCTTCTTGCCGTGGCATCTGCTCGCCACTGGTCTATCTCTCAGTTTGATGTCAAGAATGCCTTTCTTAATGGTGAGTTGCGTGAGGAAGTCTACATGCACCCCCCGCCTGGGTATTCTGTTCCAGATGGCATGATTTGTCGCCTTCGTCGCTCTCTTTATGGCCTTAAGCAAGCCCCTCGTGCTTGGTTTGAGCGCTTCACCTCTGTGGTCACTGCTGCTGGTTTTTCAGCTAATGCTCATGATCCTGCGCTTTTTGTCCACACTTCGTCCCGTGGTCGGACTCTTCTTCTTTTGTATGTGGATGATATGGTCATCACCGGAGATGATTCTGAGTATATTGCCTTTGTCAAGGCTCGTCTTAGTGATCAGTTTCTTATGTCTGATTTTGGTCCTCTTCGCTATTTCCTTGGGATTGAGGTTACCTCTACTTCTGATGGTTTCTATATATCCCAAGAGAAATATATTCACAATCTTCTTGATAGGGCTTCCCTTACTGATCAGCGTACCATTGAGACTCTGATGGAGCTCAATGTTCATCTTTGTGCCTCTGATGGTGAGCCTCTTTCTGATCCGATTCGCTATCGTCACCTTGTAGGGAGTCTTGTGTATCTTGCTGTCACTCGTCCGGATATATCCTATCCAGTTCACATTCTGAGTCAGTTCGTCTCTTCTCCTACTCAGGTTCACTACAGTCACCTTCTTCGGGTTCTACGTTGTCTTCGTGGAACTATCTCCCGTCGCCTTTTCTTTCCACGCTCCACTTCCTTACAGCTTCAGGCATATTCGGATGCTACTTGGGCTAGCGATCCCTCTGATCGTCGTTCTCTTTCTGCTTACTGTGTTTTCCTTGGTGGTTCTCTTATTGCTTGGAAGACGAAGAAACAGACTGCAGTTTCCCGTTCGAGTGCCGAGGCTGAGTTGCGTGCTATGACCTTTTTGACAGCAGAGGTTACTTGGTTACGGTGGTTACTTGAGGATTTTGGTGTTTTTATTACTACACCGACCCCTCTGTTGTCTGACAGTACTGGTGCTATCAGTATTGCTAGAGACCCAGTGAAGCACGAGCTCACCAAGCATATTGGTGTGGATGCTTCTTATATGAGGTCTCAGGTTCAGGATCAGGTTGTTGCTCTTCAGTATGTGCCTTCCGAGGTTCAGTTGGCTGATTTCTTCACGAAGGCACAGACTCGTGCTCAGCACAGCTTCTACCTCTCCAAACTCAGTGTTGTTGATCCACCATGAGTTTGAGGGGGGGTGTTAGAGATATAGTACTGTTGTATTCGTATTGGTATTGGAGTCTCTATTTTCCTTGTACTCCAAGTCACCTTGTACTATATATATGCCTATTGGGCTGTGCAATAGATCTAAGTTGCATAAGATTAACAGCATCAAGGCAAGAACTATATAACTAACAAGTAATTATATCCTGGAACTACAAGCAAGAACTCTATAGCTACTCAAGGAATTATACAAGGAAATATGCATGTCTAAGTTCAGAGTTACAATCTTCTCACAATCTACACGTCTCTGAGCAATTATACAACTCTGCTATACACACTTAGCACTACTGGTGACGGATACTCACTTCGATTGCAAATTACAGTTACACCTACACATACATGCAACTCTTTTCCATTCTTACCTACTGTACATACTGGCATGTCGTCATCATGTGATTAATTCCTTATTGAAAATCATCACAGAATGAATCTAGCACCCAAGAACAAGGGGCCGCCCATAGGTATTACTCAGTGTATAGCACAACTTGTCCACAAATTTATATGCCCAGATTGCTACGTCAAGAAGCAGCAGACAAGGTGTGGTCTACAAGAACCAGCAGACCTAAGTGCGGTGGAGGAAACAACTCGACATGGAGTGAGGGAGGCGGTGTGTCGGATCAAGCGCCGGTGGTGCATCCGTGTGTAGAGTCAGAGGTGGCTCATTGGATCGGAAGATGATGAGCGGATGAGTCGATTGACGAGGTCACGTGGGGATTAGGTGCGCGTATGAGTTGACTGGAGGCCGGGGAGAAGGGGAAGTGTGGACGAGTTGATATGGAGGTCAAGGTGAGGGTTCCGGCGCGGCGGCGCAGTGTGGAGCTCTAGATTTAGTAGGAGGGGAGTGGAGGGCAAGGTCGATGGTGCAGATGGAAGACCTTGGGGACGGCGTTAGGCGGCTGGAGGAGGTCGGTGGAGGTGCACCGCTTCAATTTTCGCCGCTGCCGGTGCCGGAATGGTCAAGCATGAGGACCGACAAAACCCTAGGTTTCCTCCTCTCTCTTGCTTGCTCGGGAGAAAACGCTGTGGGAGGGGATGTACCGAGCAAGTGACGGAAGTACATAAGCAGTGGCAGGAGCGGGTAAATACCTCTCAACTTCAAGGGGCAATTTGTAACTGACTCCGCATTAGCCACAGGAAGTACCTCCTGACTTGCTTAGGTGTGCAAGTTCAATTGAAAAAGGCGATTCGCCTGAAACTGGGTTGAAAAAGTGTTTGGTGGGCTTCGGCTTTTTTTGGGTAGGAAGCCACATTAGAAGCCCAACCAAACAGGGCCTTATTATGGAAGTATGTTTCACGATGAAATAGGTAAATCAATTTCAAGTGCCAACCTAGAATTCTAGATCCTTCTGTGTATGTTGATGGTCAGACCAAAAATGTTTTACTGGATGGGAATGGGATACTCACTTTCTGCCAAAATATATGGTCTGCATGCATTTTCAAACATAACATACCTATGTTTTCCATGAAACGTGTCTTGCTTTCTTCTACATTTTTTCTGCTAAATTATGTCTTGCATTTTTCAGGTGGCAGCGTTAGCAATGGAAGATATGCTATCCTGGATGGAGGAAGGTGGCCAGGTAGGGCAAAATTTTCTGTGATATTCTCTTATTATTTTTAATGATTGATTATTTCTGCCGGCCTGCAGGTTGGTATTTGTGATGCCACAAACAGCACAAGAAGTCGGAGGAACATGCTGATGAAAATGGCTGAAGGAAAATGTAAGGTACAATTAAAACAGCTGTAGTTCTTGGGTATCTTCTTGGTCACTTGAACCATTTGGATCCTGCTAGTAAATAGCTGATCTTTGATCCATTGGTTATACTGGTCATTCCTACACTTCTCAGTATCACTGGCCACATCCTCTGCATTTAAAAAATATGGTACGTCAAACATTTATAATGGGTATACATTAAAGATAAATTCTAGGGTCGAATGCTGTTCCATTCCCTGTAATCTTTGTTCTTGTGGTAGGCTACTAAAGTAATAATTGTTTGTGCATACCTAGATTCTAGGGGCGAATGCTGTTCCATTCCCTGTAATCTTTGTTCTTGTGGTAGGCTACTAAAGTAATAATTGTTTGTGCATACCTAGTGAATGCAATCTCATTTGAAAGGGTGAATTTCTAAAAGCTTGCTCTTGTACATTCATTCAGGAGAAAATAACAGAATTTACTCGAGAATTTTTAGACATAACTTATAGTAATCAGTATTATTATCTGGAAGACTAGAATAATCATTATTTGTAGAGTAAATTGCACATTACACCAGCTATTTTGACTTGAGTTGCACAAAACGCCAGGTCTAAGTGATCACATAACACACCTATTTTGGCATTGTGTTGCACACCTAGCATTACACTCCATATTTTGATTTGACCTGCATAAAGCACCATGTCTAAACGACCTTTTCACAAGGGGGCAGTGGCCTACGTTGGGTGCCAGCCATCCAAAATGCTGACATGCCCCCCAACCCACCCACACCCACACAAACCCTGTAAACCAAATGCGCCAGTGCCCACATGTGCACTATGTTAAGTTACTGCACAGTCTGTGATCTAATTGACTGCTCTTTGACATATTGGCTATTTCCTACTTTTCAGATCATCTTTGTGGAAACAATATGTAATGACCAGGATGTTCTTGAGAGAAATATACGCTTGAAAGTTCAACAAAGTCCTGATTATGCAGAGCAGTGAGAAATATCTTGCCTACTCGCTTGTTGACATCCTATCAATGCCATTTTTATGTAGTTGATGTTGTTTGTGTTACAGGACAGATTTTGAAGCTGGCGTACGAGATTTCAAAGAGCGATTGGCCTATTATGAAAAGGTCCATAGTTGCTGAATTGTGTTCTGCAGGAACCTGTTTTATGTCTAGAATCTGGAAATGTTATATCCAAACAATTTGAAACTTCTGCAGGTGTATGAACCAGTGGAAGAAGGCTCATACATAAAAATGATCGATATGGTTAGTGGGAATGGGGGCCAATTACAGGTATGTGAAAACTGTCAACCCTATATATGTTAAATAGAGCCAAATTTCAGTTCCCCTTTGATACTATCGTGGACATCCTGTTTGATATTTGCTATTTCTTTTTATTTTGTAACTACCGTATACTTGTTAACTTCAATGTAGAGTTGGTTCTCTTTGTGTTTGGCATATACTAATATCTTGACTAGATGCGAATATACTGTTTTGTGATGAACACAGTATTAACTCGTATTCTTTGCCACTAGTTCCAAAGATCCTAATCTCATGTACTACTTGTTCTCCATGCAGATCAACAATATAAGTGGTTACTTGCCTGGGCGCATTGTTTTCTTCTTGGTACATATCCAGAATATCTGAACCTTCTGTTACCAACACCTTAAGATTAACTGCTGTCTTCGAAGTTCATTATGATTATAATTTCTCATTCATCTAATTTAGGTCAAACTCCAATGTGAGTTTTGTTTAGTGATTCAATGAGACAAGCATTTATCTTGGGTCTGTCTAATTGGTTCACTGTTTTCTGCATATTTTTGACTAGATTTTTCCTCACTCTACTCAATGCTTTACAATTGATGCTGGATGAAATCTCAGTGGAACCATGTTTCGGTTTGGGTATCTTTCGGGCAATTGACTACTGCTGCTTAGGGATCGATATCAGCTTCCTGCTTCCCATGTTTATTTATTTTTCAAAATGATATTGAGTGTATAATAATAATACTAGTCCTCAACATCATGCTTATGTTTTTGCTATATTGGATGAGTTCCGTTTATTTCTGATAAAATAATGCATGTGTACTTTAAATAAGTGTCACGCTACTGCTTTGGTTCTAATACTACTTTACTCCTAAAAATATTTGAGTTGGTGGTGATAGTTCGTTTGCCATCCCACCTCCCCTCCACCAAAAGTACCTTCTGATTGGTGGGACCATCTCGTCATGATTTCTATCGTCTTGTTTTAGGGTTTGCAAAACATGCCATATGGTTATTTTTACGGTTTTGCTATTTGTAAGTTGATTTGTTTTTTCAAACTCAAAGTCGGTTTTTGTAGCGATGGATTTGTATAGAGACCGATGTACCATATGATTGAATTTATTTTCATTATTTCCGGAGAAATATGCTGGCATTTGTCTAGTGTTTTGTTAACTGTCACATATGTTGTTACAGGTGAACTGTCATCTCACACCTCGTCCTATCCTGCTAACTAGGCACGGTGAAAGTTTAGATAATGTCAGAGGAAGAATTGGTGGAGATTCATCTTTGAGGTCTTTGATTTCTTTGTTCTGCAGTTTTTTCATTTAGCTTTTGCTGCTATGCTGGATTATATTTAATTTGTGGTGCTACGCTGAGGAACAATGCATGAGAAGTTTCACTTTACCACCTCCGCCAAACCAGGGTTGTTTTAATCTGATGCGGCGTCCAAGTAGACAAGTCTATGGTGACGTGGCATCCTAGTCGGCAGCAACAAATAAACTAAGAGTAAATAGTATGGTGGTCCCTATTGGTCCCAGATTTCATACTAAACACCCTATTCTTCCTCATCTCTAATCCTCTCTCTCTCCCCCCCCCTCTCTCTCTCTCTCTCTCTCTCTCCCTCTCCTATTGGTCCCACATTTTAACTAAACCCCCTCTTCTTCCTCGTTTCCTCATCCGCCCATCCACCCTCTCTCTCTCTCTCTCTCTCTCTCCAAGGAGCCGCAGCTGCTGTTCTCTGCAGCATGTCCCCCGCTCAGCTGCGGCACAGGAGGCTGACCCTCCGGTTGCTGCCTTGTCACCAAAAGAGCGAGCTCAGCGGCTGAAAAAAGAGTTCACTGTGGAGCGTCAATGGCGGCTGCAACGGCCCTAAGGAAGAAGATGGGGATCTGGTGATTCTGCTCCACAATGACAAGATGGGGATCCTCCTCTGCTTGGCATCAATGGTGTCAAGCTCGCTAGAGCCCTCCCATTGCTGCCTCTCTTATGTTTCTGTTCTGAGCCAGGAGAGGGGTGAGAGAGGGGTAGGAGACATCTTACATGTAGGGCGTACTTTATTTTGACTGACATTCGGGCCCCAGTGCTGATGAGGATCCATATTGGCATCTAAGTCAGCCCAAAACTGGAGTGGAGTGGGTGGAGGAGGTAAAGTGAACTGTTTTCATAGTTCAGGGTTGTAATATAAACGGTTTCGTAGTTTAGGGTTTAAAGTGGACTTTTTTCTTAATATTTCATGCTTGCAGTAAAACCATGCACCCAGCCGCGCATTATGGGGGATAAATAGACGCAGAACATGAAATTTGAATTGAGCAATCCTTTTCATGCTAGCTAATCTAAGTGTGCTCTTTCTAGTTGAGTGCCTTAATGTTTCTTAGATTGTCATTGGTGTGCTTTCTCATATGGTACCTCCAGAGCGTTTAAAATTATGTAATTTGAACTTGTGATTGTCTGGTGTTATATATATCAGTAACCTCTAATGTCTATAGCAAGATTCTGGACTTTCATCTCTCTCCATTTACCTTGAAAGGAAAAGTAAAAAGGGAAGAAGGAATGAGGGATTATAGCATGGACTGATGGAAGGATAACACTAACTTCATGAAAAATATACCATTCAACAACCTGATCATGGTAGTTACATGAATGGGGAAAATAGTTTTTCATTTATGTTTTTGTTGTTATCAATCCTCTATGTATACTATATTTGAAGCCGTGTGCTTTGGCTTCACCTGATGGAATAAATGGTGTGCAGTGAGGCCGGGGAGCTTTATTCACGGAAACTTGCAAGCTTTGTGGAGAAGCGACTGAAGTCTGAGAGAACTGCTTCTGTAAGAATGCCTTTTGTTACTAGCATTGAGAAAGAAACCTATTTGTTAAATTTATGTGCAACATCCAATTCAGATATGGACTAGCACACTCCAGAGGTCAATATTAACAGCACATCCAATCATGGGATTTCCAAAGGTCAGTTGTCATCGATAATTAACAAGTTCAGCAAGATTTATCTGCCTGTACTTCTAGTGAGGAAACTAAAAGGTTTTCCCACATTTCTTCTAGATACAATGGCGTGCCCTTGATGAGATAAATGCTGGTGTCTGTGATGGGATGACATATGATGAAGTAAAGAAAAGTAAACCTGAAGAATATGAGTACGTAAATGCATTGATTTCATTTGCTCTTTTTCTTCCTTCAAAACAAGACATGTCATAAGTTGTTGATTGATGCACCTGTTCTTTTAGCAACTCCATGTCCTGCCAAGTAAAATGGATCCTACCATGTTAAGCTTGCACAACTATAAAATGTACCCTAGAAATATAACTGGTGAACTACACAAAATATGCCTTTGCTGAGCTAATCAACACTTCAAGAGGCTTAATGATTTGTAGTCACATTGTGAGCAACTTCAAGCTATGGGTTGTTCTTTTTATCACACTATCTGATTTGACAATCACACTTGTTCTCATCTTCTTTTTATCACACTATCTGATTTGACAATCACACTTTTTCTCATCTGTGCATTGTTCTATTCAGTATTTTAGCCTGCAATGTTGCACATAAGTCTTTTATGATATTGTAATGAAATGCTTGACTTCTTGGATGAAGTAATGTGATATATGGACACGGCATGTGTCAACCTATACAATCAGCAGTCCAGGTCTGCAAATCTTGTGCTTGGGAACCCTCTTCTGATATCTTACAGTTCTAAAACGACCCCCACCCCCGATTTTCTTGAAGAGGATTTTGTTTACCTGTATATGTTTTTCTTTTTAGATCACGTAGCAAAGACAAGCTGAGGTATCGTTATCCTAGAGGAGAATCCTACCTCGATGTCATTCAGAGGTTAATCCGGGTTACTTAATATTATAACGTGCCTCTTTATATAATTCAACTA
Source organism: Stipa capillata (assembly GCA_019208055.1). Classification (NCBI taxonomy): domain Eukaryota; kingdom Viridiplantae; phylum Streptophyta; class Magnoliopsida; order Poales; family Poaceae; genus Stipa; species Stipa capillata. The sequence continues at coordinate 77,574 of JAGXJF010001026.1, read as the reverse complement.
CTGTAGTTCTCTTTCTTGCCACTGAATCTTGACAATTTTCTCTGTTCAGATTAGAACCTGTAATAATTGAGCTTGAAAGACAGCGTGCTCCAGTTGTAGTCATATCTCACCAAGTAAGCAAGTTCATTTTTTGCATTCTTCTGAACAACTTTTACTTCAATATTGTGGATGTATGAGGTAAGCCCTTGTAGGCTGTGTTACGAGCACTATATGCGTATTTTGCGGACAAGCCACTGGAGGAAGTTCCCAAGATTGAAGTAAGCACGTGTGCAATATCTTATAGTACATTGCTACCCTTGTTCATCGTGACTTAAATCATTTTTTTCTCCAGGTACCTCTTCATACAATAATTGAGATACAGATGGGCGTTGCTGGTGTTCAAGAGAAAAGATATAAACTCATGGACGCAGTGAACCCCACTGTAGGGATCTAAGGCATGGTGCATGGAGTATGTCTTTTGAAAGCAAACTGCACAAATAAATCTTTTGATGATATTTTCTTCCAATGAAGCTTGTACATGATCCTCGAATGAATCACAATATTCGATCAGTCAAAAGTAAAGCTATAGTGCAAAGTGAATTATTACCCTGTCAGGTTTAGTTCACAGATGATTGGACTTTCAAATTTTGGCTGGGGCTGTAAAGGTTTTGAGTAAATGAATTTGTTCATCCAGGATTTGCATGTAGCTCCCTAGACTCAGTTTATAGTGACAAATGAGTGTTCCTTTAAAAATAATATCGTGTGTGAAAATAAGTCCTATATGACATGGATACTATGCGTGTGAGGTTGGACCCTATCTAGAGTATGACACATGGCATCATAAATCTTAAAATTCATGGTTGCTTAATGAGGTGAAATCAAAGTTAATGTAACATGTCATTCTCTGAACGGGGCCTCTTGCAGCTGAACGTCCGAAAGTTAATGTAACGTGTCATACTCGTATGTTTTATCTGCTTTGATACTAGTCTCGTTTTATTCCTCTTTTATTGTGTGGGGGAAATACTAGGTTTTACTTTCAATGTTGCGAGTTGTAAACTTGTGATGCATTGCCGCATGTTTGTTGTGTAATGTATGGACCCCATTTTTGTTGTGTAATGTAAGTTAGTATTGACGCCTGAATGACTGAATCAAGTGCAGTGCAATATCTCCATATTGCAGTTAGGTTGAGAATGGCAACCGGTCCAAGAGTGAGGGGCTTGTGTCTTGTACGTTGTAGCCTTCTACCTGTAGTTGTGTGATCTTGTTTGTTCAGGCAAGATGCACTTGGGGCCCTCGGCTTCAGTATTGTCTTGGTACATCCTTGCTGTGACATAGGAATACTCTCGGATCTTAGGGTATGTTCTAGACGTAGTTCATTTCAGTTTTTGTTTTCTATTTGCAAATTTCGTACGCCTACGTAAGGGTGCTAACTCCTTTTGAACCATATGCCTTCTCCACTGCACGCCCCAGAGAATGTATGTACAGAATGCTGAGACGTTCAGTACTACAGTCTATATCCAATAGAATGGTACCTACCCACAAAACGATTTTCACGTCATGGCAACGAGAATATGATCGGCTATCCACAGATGATCTTTTATCTTCTGCTCATGAGATTTACTCCTGTAGTTGAGTGGCTGTGGCTGGTTCAGTATGTTCGTGGTTTGCTTATAAGAGAGTAGCCATGTTTGCACTTCGAAGCCACAACGCAAACTCCCTCGCTCAAGTGCAACCACCCTACACAGTAGCAAACACCAAGCAGTAGCGTCTCGCCTCAGTTTAGTTCCCGCGCCATGTCCAGCCGCAAACCGGGGCCGGGTATCGGCGGGCGCTGGAGCTACGGCGAGACGTCCGCTCTCATCGACGCGTGGGGCCCGCTCCACCTCCACCGCAACCGACGCTCCTTCTCCGCCAAGGAGTGGCGCCTCGTGGCCAGCGCCGTCAACGCCCACCGCGCCGCCGTCGGCCGCCGCTTCAACCGCAGCCGCGCCCAGTGCCAGAAGCGCGTGTACGCCCTCAGGGTTCAGTACAAGAAGGAGCTCTCCAAGAAGGCGCCGTCGGGGTGGGGCCACTTTTCCCAGCTCCAGGCCTTCCTAGCCAGCCCCGATGGCCCGCCTCCCGGCTTCCCTGCCAAGATGCTGCCGGCGTTGGTCAAGAAGGAGGATGAAACAGAGGTGGAGGTGATCGGCGGTGTGTGTGGGTTGGTCGGGAGGTCAACGGCCCCGGGGAGGCGCCGCTTTTCCAGCCTCCAGGCCATCCTAGCCAACCTGTACGGCCCGCCTCCCAGCTTCCCTGCCAAGATGCCGGCGTCCGTCAAGGAGGTGGAGGAGGAGGAGATGGTCGGCGATGGGTGTGGGTTGGTCGGGAGGTCAACGGTCCCGGCGAGGCGCCGCTTTTCCAGCCTCCAGGCCATTCTAGCCAACCTGTACGGCCCGCCTCCCAGCTTCCCTGCCAAGATGCCGGCGTCCGTCAAGGAGGAGGAGGAGATGGTTGACGGTGTGTATGGGTTGGTGGGGAGCGGGGCGCGCGCGGCGGGGTGCTGTCCGTCATCTGTGGTGACGAAGCTGGCGGATGTGTACGAGCGCGTGGAGATGGTGAGGCTCAACGTGGAGAAGAGAAGATGGAGATGGAGAGGAAGAACATCGCATTCTGGAACAAGCTGGGAGCCGTGAAGGTTAGAGAACCTGAACGAAACGGACGACAACTAACTCTGGTAAAAAACATTCGCCTGGAGCCAAAATATGTGCGATTCAACTGAATCAACTAATTTGATTCCTATTTCGTTGGCGCAGGGATCTTATCTGCCGATGAGGACGAAGAGAAAAGGCCGATGTACGATGACTGAAATAGCTAGAGAGTAGTGTTGCTTTCTCATCTAGTTTTACACTTAGTTTTACTGCTGCTGACAACAGCATTGCGGTCATATCCACCACGTACTGCCGGTAGCAAGTAGGAAAAAAAAAGTTTATGGCGCCCTTTATAAATGTCATGCATTTACCGAGGGCTGAATAATGCTTTATGTTTGTATAAAATTATTATGTGCCATGAGCCCATGACGAACTGTTAACACTCGCGTCATCTCGTTGATCTCCGGCAGTGTCAAATTAAGTGAAACACGAACGAATTGGCCGCTAAACCACAACCCCTATAGTAGCAGTGTCTACGCCGTCCGTCATGTCGCGATTAAGCGGGGGCGCGTTTGGTTGCTGGCCACAAGTTGCCAAGCCAAATTTGTGGCGATTGCCACACTTGTGGCTTGCCACATTTTTGGCAAAAAAAAAGATTGTTTGGTTGATCAGCGACCGAACGCCACAGCCTCCGGCGTTAGCCCCCCGTACCGAACGTCACGGCCTCCAGCGTTAGCCCCCCGGAGAACTCGGAGCCTCCGATCAGGTTGGGCCGGATGTTGCTGGGACGCAAACGCCAGCTTGTCTGGCGTTCTGGCTGTCCAGACAAACGCCAAGGACTACGGCGTTTGTGGCGCGCCACAGCTGTGGCGGAGAAAATGCCGGCCACACTTTTGGCCGAAAAAACTGTGGCGGAAGGGCAGTGCGTTTGTGGTGCGCCAAAAATCGATCATCAACCAAACGCCAGCCAAATCAACCATGGCGTGCCAAAATTTGGCTTGGCAGGTTGTGGCCAGCAACCAAACATCCCCTACATTTCGCTAAAAACTTGTCAAAGTTGAAAGAGAGGAAGGGGAGTCTGTCGCCACTGAATTTTCCCCAGAAATCACATCCAGAGGGCGCGCGGCGCACAGCCGAACCCGGCAGCAGCACGCCCCTTCCCGCCGTCCGATCTTCTGAAATCAACCCACGCCCCGGCAGCCAACCCCAATCCAACCAACGCCCTGCAACGAACGCGCACCCCTTCGGCTCGGTTCGGCCCGGCCCCGCATCGCACCGCGGGCGAGCACCGGGCTCCGCTCCCGCGGGCTGCCAGGGCGCTGCCGCGGACGCGAGACCGTGCGGTAGCTCGGTCGGCCTGACAAACTTTCCGTGTCACGCACCGTAAGCTCTCTCTCTCGCCAGGACTCGTCGACGCACGCACCGGCAGCGCCACCACTAAGGGTGGCAACGAGTTGAGCCGAGCCGGCTCGAGCTGGGCTCGCTCGAGCTCGTCAAATTTCGAGCCGAGCCGAGCTAGGCTCATTGACACAAACGAGCTAGAAATGATGCTCGAGCCGAGCCTAGACGAGCTTCGAGCTGGCTCGAGCCGGCTCGCGAGCCTCTAAAAATTTTAGCATAACTTTCTTACAAACAAAAATTCAGAAACATTTTATACATAATTTTAATAAGATAGTAAGACAATTTCAAGCACCATTTCAGCAGATCAATTGATCAAGTTCCATCTTATCATAATTTGTTCCTCACAGAGTCACAGTGCATTGCATATATATCCTGACGGTACAATTACTTGGCCGGAGTGACCACCTTCTATGCATGAGCATCAAAGCATGATTGATGTTTTTTTTGGGTAAAGAGCAAAACCAAACCAGCTGGGGGAGGGCGGGCGCCGGACGGCGGAGGGAGGAGGGCGGAGGGCGGAGGCGGACGCCGGCCGGGGGAGGCGCTGGGCGAGGCGGGCGCCGGGCGACGGAGGGCGGAGGCGGATGCCGGCCGGGGGAGACGCTGGAGGAGTCGGGCGCCGGTCGGGGGAGGCGCGCGCCGCCAGGGGAAGCCCACGCTGGGGGAGGAGGACGCCGGCCGGGGGAGGCGAGCGCTGGGGGAGGGCGGGCGTCGGGCGGCGGAGGGCGGAGGGCCGGAGGCGGACGCCGGCCGGGAGAGGCGAGCGCTGGGGGAGGGCGGGCGTCGGGTGGTGGAGGGCGGAGAGTCGGAGGCGGACGCCGGCCGGGGGAGGCACGCGCTGGGGCAGGGCGTGGCGGCGAGCGGCAGAGGTCGGAGGGCGTGGCGGCGAACGGCGGTGTGACTGCAGGTGGTGCGGGTTGATTTGCGCGTGCGTGAGGGCTAAGGGCACGAAAATGGGCCGGCGGACGGGTTTGCCGCGTGCGGCCTGCGGACGGGACCGAGCCAAACGAGCCTGGCGAGCGACTCGCGGGCCAGCTCGGGCTCGGCCCGTTCATCAACCGAGCCAACAGTGAGGCTCGAGATCGGCCCGTTTAAGCACTGAGCCGAGCCAGGCCGGGCCGAGCCTCGAGCCGCGGGCTTTCCTGCCAGCCATAGCCACTACCATCACCACCACCACCGTACTCAATATCCACGGCTCGCACGGCACCTATATATAACACGCAACCGCACAGGACTTCCGGGTCCGGGTCCGGGGCCAGGAACCCAGGAGGCAGCGATTGATCGATCAGACGGCACGACTAGCGCACGCCCCTCCCCTCCCCTCCCCTCGCCTCCCCTCTCCTCACCTCCCAGAACCAGCTCCGTCCTTCCGCCGCGCACGCGCCGATGCCCACCACCCGCCGCCGCCCTCCCCCGCCGCCGCCGGCGTGGACCCCCGAGCCGTGGAGCGACGGCGAGACGTTCGCGCTGCTCGACGCGTGGGGCCCGCGCCACCTCCGCGCCGGCGGCCGCGCCCTCCGCACCGTCGACTGGCGCGCCTGCGCCGCCGCCGTCACCGCCCGCCGCGCCGCGGGAGGACGCGCGCCCCGCTCCGTCGACCAGTGCAAGAATCGGATGGATTACCTCAAGAAGCGCCTCAGGGCCGAGCGCTCCAGGCCCAGGGGGGCCGCCCCGCCGCCGCCGCCGCTCTCGGGCTCCCTCGACCGCCTACGCAAGCTCCTCCGCCAAGCCCCCTCAGTTCCGCACGGCTTCGCGCCCGGCGGTGGCGCCATGCGCAAGGTGAAGGTGGAGGACGAGGACGAGGGCGAGGAGGGGGATGAAGAGGAGGAGAGCAGCGCGGCTCCTCTGCCCCAAAACTGGACGCCGGTGCCGAAGCGGCGGAGGACGGCGGTGTCGTTGTCGCCGGTGAGCTCCTCCGCGGGGCATCATCACGAAAACGGAGGCGCATGCTGCACGGAGGTGGCGGCTGCTCTGGATAGGCTGGCGGGGACGTGCGAGCGGGTTGAAGCGGCGAAGCAGAGGGAGGCAGCAGGGCTGGAGGAGCGGCACCTGGAGGCCATGCGCGGCCTAGAGAAAGAGCGCATGCGGATTCTCGTTGACGTCGCCATCTCCCCCCCAGCCGATGCTGACGACGCATCCGCCGCCGCGGCCTCCGTCGGCCTAGTTGGTGAGTCTTTTTCTGTCGCATGTGCAGCACGTCACGACTTGGTTATACCATTCTGATTCCTGTTTGAATTTGGGCTTGCTGAGGGCACCAACTTATGCATGATCATGTGAATGAGATCATAAATTCTGGTTAGACATCCATTATTTCTAGAAAGGAATGCCTCGAATTAGTTTTTAAACCCATTCACATGATATTGACAGGCAATGCTAGTCTTTAATAATGAAACTACCCATGTGCAAAGTTTGCTTTGTTGCATCTCCATTGAGTACTGTTAAGGAGTAATAATATGTTCATCATACGGATGCTTATGTTATTTTCATACATTGTTTTTGAACAGTTAGAAATCATCTGTTTAGGATTCACAATTCCCTGACATTTTGTCTGCCTTCCATTTCTTGCAGAGGAACTAGGACAATAGGCTGGCCAATTGAGGAGATAATTGCAGTGTGGAGAAGCCAATTGAGGCGATGCCCTTACCAAAACGTACATCGGTTTAGGTTACAGGAAATGGTTAGCCAGATATAAGATAGCAAATGATGATAATTTTTAGTTCACTGATTGCAGGTTTGCAGCAGTGCAAGATGAGATCCTTGATTGCCTAAATGCATCGTTTTGTTTTTGCGACTGGGCCAGTCTTGTTGGTAAATGGTAACTACTGCTGTAATCCCCTTTTGTTCCAGCTGATAATCCATTCAGCTTTGAAACATTCTCGGTAGATATGATGTTTTGGATACCTTTATCCGATGCTAATTCTTAGGTTGGTTCTGCTGTATATTGGCGTGCTGCTAGAAACATGGTCTGTTCCATCTTGTGCAGTTTTGCGTCCGTCGTGCCTTTCATTTCTCATTGCTGTAGATTGACAAAAACCTCACAGACAACAAACACAGCCTTAACCAGGAAAAATAGAACATCACTCCAGGAACGGGAACAATTCGAACTTTTCGGAAGCGCTGGCAACTTGTTTCTGAGCCGTCCGCCCTCCGCCCTCCGCCCTCCGCCGCCGTCACTGGTGTGGTTTTGCAGGCCGGCCGGGGAGGAAAGGTTGATGCGGTGCGCAGCATGTACGGCAAAAGCTCGATGGGCTGTTACTAACCATATTTCAACATGGGCTTCTATTTGGGCCTTGAAAGATGCCAGTGGATTTGAACGTACCTTTCCGTGAGACCCTTCTGACACTTGGGCCAAGCCCTGAAAAGCAAGCATACCGGGCCTTTTCTTATTTCTCACCGAGAAATGTCCAGTCTATAACATCTATCATGATTCTAATCTTACCACAAAATAATCAAAGAATTTCATGATCCTTCACTATTTTGTAGAGCTCCTGATGGAGAATTCGTAATTTAGATTAGCGTTATGGTACTCTAATTACTAATGGAAATCAAATCAAATGTCTGGTGTGCTCAACTGGAGTAGCTCCGCGTGGACCGTGATGGATTACTGTAATCAAAGTTTGGACTGTATGATGATTCCCTGTCCTTCCCATTTGGAGCTCACGATTCACACGAGTATGTAACACAGTCAGTAATCAGATTACGGCGGCATGTGCCCATCAGATAGCACTATTTTTCGCATTTACTGGCTAGTCATGAAGCTAATATATTTGCACAAACAAGATAGCACCACTGCACCACACCAAATCTGCCCTAGGACGTAGAGTGTTGGAGTTCGTACGTAGGAGTAACTTGCAAAGCAAATAAAGGATGTTTGTCTTTGAAGGTACTAGTAGGAACTGTTGCGAACAGGCGTCTCTTTGGAAAGGATGCGTCAATTGATCAAACTCACAATCGTCATTAGCGGTTGCTAATGACACTTCAAGCAACAACTGCCATCGTTTCCAGTTGTATATATATGTGTAAAACATCTGAGATCAATAATGTGAATTACAATAATTGTGTTCAATTGCTGTCTCAATCTTTGTTCCCAATTCATACTCTAACAGGTTATCAGTCACGGTTAGCCTCTACCAAGAGCAAGAACCGAGAAGAACTCTGGCCAAACAATCAAGAACAGAGAACTTTGAAGCAAGACGAAGAAGAACAGAGAGGAAGAAAAGGTGAGATCAATGGCTGAAAGAGTTGTTCAGCAAATCCTCAGCATTTTGGCAACAATTGAGGTTGCCATTTCTCGTCTCCTCCCTCCACCGGCTTCACCACCACGCCGGCGCCGTATATTTGTGTTTTAGCCCTCCGGTTTTTCACATATTTACTAATTTTCTACATCAGTAGACTGTTTAGTATAATATCTTACCAGTAGACCCTCAGGTTTACTGTGTATTGCATATTAGTCCCTAGATCTTTACCAAAATTGCATATTAGCCCTCAGGCTTTATGTAATTTTGCATTTCAGACCCTCAGGTCTTAGTATATTGCATATATCAATATGTAATCATGCATTAAGTACGTATTACCTCTGTAATACTATAATATATTATAGTTTTATAATATGCATTATTATTATTATTTTGAAATTTTATTGTAATATTACTCTTTTCCGCTCATAAATTCTTATTTAAGCCTCATTTTGCTTTAAAATGTGCGGAAAATTATGCAAATTTGCACATAGTTAAGTGATTATCTTCTAAAATTTTTGTCAAATGCATAAGGTAATGGAGTCTATATCAATGGCTGCGATTGTAGCATCGCCCGTTCTTTGCAACTGAGTCCATGAAAATAGCAGCGATTTATTTCGCCCATTATTGCGAGGTCTACACCGCTTCGTGGTGACTACCTTCATAGTGCATACCCAAAATTCAAAAGTATAGAGTCTATATTTTTGGCGGTGATTGTAATATCACTCATTTCCTCAGAAATGAAGTCCAAAAATATTAGTGACGATTTTATCGCCTATACTACATAGAAGATCTACACTTGGGATACTAAAGAATCATCTTGCCCTAATTTCGCGCAATTTTAGCATCATTAAAATTTTCTTAATTTACTCTCAAGTAAATTAATACAAGCATGATCATTCATGCAGGACAATGGCAGACATATCCAAAAAGGACTTTGTTGAACTTGCCCTAGATGGGAGCAACTACCTAACATGGGCCATGGACCTTAAAATAAAGCTATTAGGTCATGGTCTTGGTGCTACCATAAATCCTCATCAAGAAGGAGAGGAGGTTCTACCAGAAAGAACAAAATATACAGCTTTGCATTTCATAGGGCACCACCTCCATCCCGATCTCAAAATTGAGTATCTTATGGAGGAAGATCCACTAGCCCTATGGACCTCTCTCAAGGAGCGTTATGACCAACAAAGAACGGTCATACTACCCGAAGCACAACGCGAATGGTCCAACATTCGTTTTCAAGATTTTAAATCTGTGGCGGCTTACAACTCCGCTATCCATAAGATCAACGCTAAGTTGAAATTCTGCAATAAGGCTGTTTCAGACACCGATCTGATTGAGAAGACCTTGTGTACTTTTCACCCCTCCATGCGTATATTGCAACAGCAATATCGCCAACAAAAATACACCAAACATTCTGAGTTAATTTACACGCTTCTCCAAGTTGAGAAGCATGATGAGCTTCTTATGAAGAATCATCAAAGTCGCCCAACGGGCGCTATGACAATACCAGAAGTTCATGCCAATACTCAGAACAAATTCAATGGTCGTAAGAGGAACCGCAAAGAGTTCAAAGGAAAGTGGAAACAAAGCAACAAGCAGAAATACAACAAGTTTGATAAGGGCAAATGTCATTTTAAGAAAAATGACTTGAAAGACAACTCTCAAGTTTGTCAAAGATGTGGATGTATGAATCATCATAAAAGGAAATACCGAACTCCAAAGCACCTGGTCGAGTTGTATCTCCAATTCAAAGGCAAAGGCAAACAAATCCAAGGGGCAAAATTCGAAGCTCACTTCAATGAACAACCAGATATCACTCTGGAGACAGGATGTTCTCAAACTCTTCCTCAGAAAGAGAACTAAGAACAAGCCAAAAAGATGATGACCCCATGGACCTTAATGACATGCTTGTAGAATTCAATTCTCAAGACATGTATGAAGATCTCAATTAATCTCTAATTTATCCATAAATTATGTCATTAGCCTCTATTGTACGTACTAAGTTGTAAAAGACGTACTATATTGTCCATTATTGTATTCGTATTATTATGTACCTTAGACATAATAAGTTAAAATATATGATATATGTGTTCTATATAAATTTAAGGTCGTAATGAATTTTTTTACTTTATATAGAATTTTCAAGACAATCCAATGGAGGAGGAAATATGTTTAGTAGATAGTTGCACCACTAACACAATCTTTAGTGAAATGAAATATTTCCAAACTCTTAAAAAGAGTAAAGGAAATATTATGACTATCGCTGGACGCGATGCCATAATCATAGCCTCTGGTCAAGCCACAATCATTCTCCCTATGGGTACAAAAATAACAATAGAGGATGCACTCTTGTATCCCGATTCAACTCGTACCCCACTAAGTTTTAAAGATATCCGAAAAATGGTTTCCACATTGAAACTAGTGTTGAGAACAATGACGAAAGTCTCCTCATCACTAAAAATAACGGATATGAAAAACAAGTACTTGAGAAAATTCCTTCTTTAAAAACTGGATTGTACTACACATACATTAGACCAATTATACATGTTGCGTATAAAGTAAATTTTCAAAATCTTGACAAATTCAAGGTTTGACATGATTGCCTTGGTCCTCCCGGCATAGGGATGATGAGAAAAATTATTAAAAATTCTGTTGGTCATGATTTAAAACTTGTAAAATTTCCCAAATCATCAGATTTTATATGCACCGTATGTGCTACGAGGAAATTAGTCTTAAGACCCTCTCATCTTAAGATAATAAATGAACCACTTAATTTCCTTGAACGCATTCAAAGAGATATATGTGGTCCAATTCAGCCATTATCTGGACCATTCAGATATTTCATGGTCCTGATCGACGCATCTATAAGATGGTCGCATGTGTGTTTATTATCCACAAGGAATTATGCATTTGCCAAAATAATCGCTCAAATTATCAAATTAAGAGCAAATCATCCTGAACACAGGATAAAACATTCGAATGGATAATGCCGCAGAATTTACTTCGCGAACATTTAACGATTATTGCCTAACATTAGGCATAAATTTAGAGCACTCTGTACCTTATGTACATACCCAAAATGGTTTGGCTGAATCTCTTATAAAAAGAGTCAAATTAATTGCTCGACTACTTTTATAGAATTCAAATTTACCAAAATCTTGTTGGGGTCATGTGGTTTTACACGCCGTAAAATTAATTCAAATTCGTCCAACTACATACCATACGGCTTCCCCATTGCAGTTAGTACGTGGAAATCAAACAAGTATTTCCCATCTGCGTCAATTTGGCTACGCTGTATACGTGTCAATATCACCACCGCAGCGTACACAAATGGGCCCTTACAGAAAATTGGGGATCTATGTGGGGTATAATTCTCCGTCGATAATTAAATACCTCGAGCCCCTAACAGGGGACTTATTTACAGCCCGGTATACTAATTGCATCTTCGATGAAGATCATTTCCCGGGATTAGGGGGAGATAAAGATAAGTACCACAAAGAATGCCGAGAAATAAATTGAAATATCACAGGCATTCAATCCTTAGACCCACGTACTAAAGAATCTGAATCTGAAGTTCAGAGAATAATAAATTTGCAACACATTGCAAATAACCTGCCAGATGCATTTACTGACCATAAAGGTGTAACAAAATCACATATTTCGGCGGTTAATGTGCCAGAAAGAGTGGATGTACCTAATAAAATCACTCAACTCCCTAATGAGAGCAAAAGGGGGAGAACTTTTGTCACAAAGGATCCAGCTTCTCAAAAGCATCCGCAGAAACAGAGGACTATAAATCCTCAAACAGTAAATGCAAATCAATCTCAAAAGGAGAAACATTTGTCGGATGCTCAACATCCACAACCCAGCAAAAATGTGCACATAAATTCAAGTGCTGGGACATCAGAACAACCTAACTCTAATGTTGAGGGAAATCACAATGAGTTAGAAAATGATAATGAAGTTTCCATAAACTATATTGATTCAGGAGAATCTTTTAGCAGAAAGACTACAGTTCGACATTTACTTCTCCTCAAAAATTGCTAAGAACCTTCAATTGGATCCAGAATCTAAGTCCATGGCAGAGTGCCTCAAGCACTCAGACTGGTCCAAATGGAAGGAAGCAATCGAGGCAGAATTGCGCTCGCTCAAGAAAAGAGAGGTATTTACTTTAGTAATACCAACTCCTCAAAATGTCTTCCCTGTTGGAGCAAAATGGGTTTTTATTCGGAAAAGAAATGAAAACAATGAGATGGTGAGATACAAAGCGAGACTTGTAGCACAAGGGTTCACGCAGAGACCCGGCATCGATTATGATGAAACCTACTCTCCTGTTATGAGTGGAATAACGTTCCGATATTTAATATCTTTGGCAGTCAGTTGATGAACGTAATGACCGCATACTTATATGGATCACTAGATTCAGACATTTACATGAAAGTCCCTGATGGACTTAAAATCCCGAATCCAAATGCAAATCATAACATGTATTGTGTGAAATTACAAAAGTCACTCTATGGCTTAAAACAATCGGAAAGAATGTGGTACAACCGATTAAGTGAATTCCTTCTTCAGAAGGGTTATTCAAATAATGATGATTGCCCTTGTGTATTCATAAAGAAATCCTCAAAGAGATTTTGTATCATCTCAGTGTATGTCGATGATCTCAATATCATTGGAATTACACAAGACATACAAGAGGCAAGTAATCATCTAAAGACGGAATTTGAGATGAAAGATTTGGGTAAAACCAAATTCTGCTTAGGTTTACAACTTGAGCATTTTCCCTCAGGAATTCTTGTACATCAGTCTGCTTATATCCAGAAAATCTTGGAGAAATTTAATATGGATAAATCATATCCATCCAAGACTCCTATGGTCGTTCGATCTCTTGATAGAGATAAAGATCCATTTAGACCTAAGACCGATGACGAAGAAATATTAGGACCTGAAGTTCCTTATCTCAGTGCCATCAGAGCACTTATGTACCTAGCAAACTGCACCAGGCCTGATATTTTATTTGCAGTTAATCTATTGGCTAGACATAGTGCATCCCCTACTAAAAGGCATATGGTAGGTGTCAGGAATATCTTCAGATATCTCCAAGACACAAAAGATCTTGGTTTATTCTATCAGAAAAATCAAGATATGACTATAGTGGGATACGCAGATGCTGGCTATCTATCTGATCCCCATAACGCCAGATCACAGACTGGATTTGTATTTCTACATGGTGGAATAGCCATCTCTTGCAAGTCATCAAAACAGACTTTAGTGATTACTTCCACTAATCATTCTGAAATAATTGCATTATATGAAGCATCACGTGAAAGCGTTTGGCTTCGAAGAATGATTAACTACATACAACAGTCATGTGGGATTGGTTCTTTGGAATCACCAATAATTATCTACGAAGATAATTCTGCTTATATTACACAAATGCAATCAGGTTATATAAAGAGCAATATTACAAAGCACATTGCTCCTAAATTATTTTATCTCCATGAGTTACAGAAAAGCGGGAAAATAGAAATTTTGCAAACTAAGTCTTGTGAAAATTTTGCAGATTTATTCACAAAGTCCCTACCAACATCTTTATTCCAGAAATATGTTCATGGAATTGGTATGAGACGAATTCGAGATTTGCAAGGTTCAAGGGGAGTAAACTCCTAAAATATAACCTGATAATGATCATCAGATCATATATATTGTACTCTTTTCCTTTATGAGTTTTTCTAAAATGGTTTCTCATAAAAGGTTGTTAATGAGACAATATTAATACAAGCACTATATGTCATATCGTTTTCTCCTTATTTTCCCATTGGGTTTTAAAGGAGTTTTGCATGACATATTCTTTAAATATATATTTCTCCTCATATTTTTCCCACATGGTTTTAGAGGAGTTTTTCCAGATGTTCTTTATATACAAAGGTGAAATTGATCGAGAGGGAGTGTTGCGAACAGGCGTCTCTCTGGAAAGGACATGTCGATTGATCAAACTCACAACCGTCATTAGCGGTTGCTAATGACGCTTCAAGCAACAACTGCCGTCGTTTCTAGTTGTATATGTATGTGTAAAACATCTGAGATCAATAATGTGAATTACAATAATTGTGTTCAATTGCTGTCTCAATCTTTGTTCCGAATTCATACTCTAACAGGAACAAGGAAAAGGGGTCTTGCATACCGTGGAAGGTAATACTGATTTAAATTTGCTTGAACTGCCGATGAATTAAGGATTTATACAGCTTACAGATTTGGTCTAAAACGAAAAGTTCGTTAGCAGAGCTGGATTTTTTCTGCCCTATCATCGGCACCTGAATGGAGGAGACAGCATTCAGTTCTAATTTACAGATCTTTAAACAATACACAAGCATAATAATTTCCAAGCATCGGTATATCCGCTAATCACCATTGACACCTAGTAATAAGCGGCAAGTAATAGGTCGACACCATCAGCGACAAGTTTACTGATGTTACTGTCGTAACAAGGAGCAATGATGCTAACAAGAGTTTTACTACCCAGAGAGCAATACCATTGCTGCAATTACAATCGGCTCACATGGACAGCTGAATAAAATGCAACAGAAACCCACGGACACGACCCACTCATGAGAAATGACAAACCGCTGCCACTCTACAAACTTGACAACAACTGCAAATGACCATATGCAACCTCGTCGCTGTAAGATATATTCCATTTGCAACATAACAGGACATGTGTGCGACGCACTTCCCGAATAATGCACCCGGCACAAAGATTTGTGCAGAGAACCATCAACACCACTGAAATGGACCAAATGACCAGATAAAGGACCAGCAGTTTTACTGGAGAAGCTTTCCCTCATGAAACCAGCACGCGGGAGATCACACCCTGGACCCAGGATGCAGTCTCCCTTAGCTGTTCGTCGTCAGACTGTGAACATCGCCTGAGGAGCTCCGAGTGGAAGTTGGAATCCTTGAGCAGCAGTTTCATGGAAGGTCCCAATGCGTCCACGAGGTCCCCAACTATGGCAACTCCAGCTTTGGTCACACCCTCATCCCTACAAAGCATTCCAACAAGATATCACGACAAGATCCTTCCTTTGACAGAGTATCAGGACTTCTTTTATACAAGTACACGCAAAACAAGTTGAATGCATTTTCAAAGAAATCTTAAAAAGGTTAGAGCTGGAAAGTTATCTGTGTATCATTATCATAATTTCATGTTGTTTTCTCGAAAAATTATTATAAGTTCATGTTTCCTACTATTATTTGCTTTATGTGTTTCTTTTGAGAATATGTCAAACAAACTTGATTAATGGATCGACTATGCATTCCATATCAAAGGAAAGATCATGAACTCACCTTGATTTGTCTCGTAAGATCAATTCAGCGAACTGGAAAATATGGCCAGCAAAAGGCAACATTAGCTCTGATTTTGAATTTTTGACACCTTGAAGTATACCCGAATAGGCCTCGAAAATGCTTCGCCTGAGCTCATTTTGATACTCTATACTATCATCATCGGGAAGGTCCATACATGAGCAAAGCTCTGCGGCTCCATGCAACATAGGCATAGTGTACAGAATGTATTTCTCAAAATGTTCACCAATTGTAAGAGCAATATCTCCTATGCATGACAATATTGGCGGTTTGACAGAACGGTGAAGCTCTGGGCTTGAAAGATCCTTGAGAAGGGCCCCCATTATTCCATCACAGTAAGGGAGCACCTTCTCATCGAGGGCACGACAGATGTCAGCTACCACACCCACAGAAGCACAGCATACTTGATACGCACCAAAATTTTGCAAGCCCGTTTCTAAGTACTTGTGGAACTCTGGCATGTATTTCACAAATTCTGGTCCAGTAGCATAAGTAAGAGCACCGATAGCAAGCATTGCTTCTTCATGCACATTAGAACTATCGCATGCAAAAACTCGGAGAAATAACACCATCATTTCATCAGCAAACTGAATAATTACTGATTTATCATCACAGTTGCTGAACTTCTGAAGGATTACTTGTACAACACCACAGAGCAAGGCTTGAAGATCACTTTGTTTTTCCTTGTCGTCGGAGGATGCGATCTGAAACTCAAAAGTCTGGTTCAATCTCTTCAAGATCTCGTGCAATAGCAGCACAGTCATGTTTGAAGTCTCTGCAGTACTGCTGCATCTCACTATCTCATTGAGTGTTTCATATGCAGATGCACAAAGCCTGGAGTTGCTGGAATCAGAACGATCAGCAGTTGCAAGGAGAGCTGATACTATTTGATCAAGATATGATGTCAGCACTGATGACATAGACCCTGCATTCTCGTAGCCCTGGGAGAGAAAATACAGGGCTCCACAGACCTTCTCAGCGACATTAGGGGAGTCTTGGATACTTGTCAACAGTACTTGTACAACATGAGGAAGGTTTGCATTTGTTACCACTGAAAAACCACTGGTCGGTGAATGTAGAAACTCAAATATCCTAGAAAGTGTCCACGCAGTAGTATCCCTCACATGGTTATTTTGATCTTTGGTTGCATTAAGTAAGAAATTGAAGCCAGCATGAACCAGTGGTGCAAGCTTTTCAACAGAAGGTCCATCAAGAATGGAACCAAATGCAAAAGTAGCAGCCTCCCTGCTGCGCCAGTCAGGCTTTGTTATATTTCCCTCTATAAAAGGCATCACAAGAGGTACAATGGCATCCTTGACAGCCGTTGCAACAAGTCCAAGGCAGGTGCCCCCAGCCATCGATATATTCCAAATTCCATCATCTTGATCTTGATCCTCCTCTTGCTTCATAAGTGTTTCTAGAAGCATAGGAACAAGCAAAGGAAGGGCCTTTTCAATAAAATGGAAATGACATGTAGAACTTACATCACCAGATTCTTCACTAACTTCTTGAATAGCAACTTCTTCATCACAGATGGTGCTCCAAAATTCAATAGCTTGAAGTGCAATGGGTTCTTCATCTGCCCTGGCAGCATTTGCTGTCAACTCAAATAAAGTCTGCATGTATGGCTCTAGAAGATCATAATATGTGGACGCTATGGAGACCAAACACTCAAATGCAGCCTTTCTAATATCAGCCTCTTTACAAATGGCAGTCTCACAAACAACCTTCATTATGTAGTTCCTCTCTGACTCATTCTGAAAATTTGTGTCAGCAAAATCAAGAGCATTGTACAGTGCTTTCACAGCAGCAAGGCGGATCTCCGAACTATTCTCCACATGATTCATGCCCTGGACAACAGCAGTAAGAACAGCATTAACTTGATCCTGCTCTAGATCCTCAGGGGATATCTCCTCACAGACATATCCAATGGCATCCAGGGTAGCCTGTTTCAGAGAAGGGGGTGCATCTGGCTTCGTCATGTTACTTAACAAATTTACTATGAGTTCTGGCCATCCTTGACGAGGGATCTCAATGGAAGCAACCTTGGCAATGACTTGTGAAGAGCTGCGGCGAGCTTCAAATACCAGTGATCCAAGGGTCACCAAAAGGGACTCTTTAACCTGTGACTTGATTGCAGGATCCACATTTATCCACCGTTGTGTAAGTATTTCTTTCCTCATTAAATCCTTTGCATCCAAAGAATTCTTAAGCATAAGACCAGCAAGCCTTCGAGAGTCAGGAGGTTTGTTATCATTAGATAGCTCAACAGATAGTGCTTGTAGAAAATGTGGAAAATTCTGCTCCTCAAAGTGCTTGAGGTTCCCTTCTGCAGCATTTCGTATCTGACCATCATGGGACTGCGCAGCTAGCAGGACCTGTGTGATATCCATTAGCTGAACCTGCAGTACCAAGATGACCAAGGAAAAACATATAAGATATTAAGATCTCAAGGACAAAAATGAAAAATAAAAATTTACAGGTTCCTCCTTGTTTTTCATCTATTGCCTCAGTCTCCTACTAAGATTAAAGATAACGTATATTTAATCTAGTTTGCATACTGGAAAATCTGAATAATCTAGTTTGCTCTTACACCACACATTGTTCACATCAATACAATGCAAAAACATAAAACAAAAGACACAAGTTAGAAAGAATTGCAAATCTGTGCTACAGTGCTGTCAGTTGTGCAAAGCGTAGGGAGGGTGCAATAGCTTGCCGGCATAAATAGTTGAGAAATATTCAGTGGATAGGTTGCTTGGGTCTGGACTGTCACCGATTGCCAGGTCATTTAGTTTCTGAATTATTTTCCAAGTGCATAAAAACTGGGAACACAATTGTTATTATACAACATAAATCCCAGTTATTAACATATCGATTCAAAGCCCAAGAACCATGCTTCTCCAAAATCGAATGATATCTTTTCACCCCAAAATGCTCCAGGTTCCAGTATTGTCTATGTCTTGCCAATGCAATAGTTCTTCTATAGCAAATAATCTCCCACTTCAGGTGCAAGGATATAACCCGTGGCGGTCATCTAAAAAATCTAAGTTACTTAGCAGTGCATCATGCTCCAATTTCACGTATCACGAGCAGAACAGCACAAGTGAATTCACGCACGCATATTGCTAGCGAAATTGTTGAGATCTAACACTGGTTAACATCCAAGTAACTATAGATCGAACTGACCAGAACTAGACCAGTGGATCAAACAAGCCAAACCAACAGCTCCCGTATAGAATCAACCGCGACATCGCACGATTCAACGACGAAATCCAAAGGAGCAACGGCGACTACGCAGTCTACCCCGCCAATAATCTGCCCATGCGAAACGTACAAGACCCAACGACCAGATATCAACTTGGACACAAGAGCATCATCACATCGGGCAGCAAAAGAACACTGGGACCGAGCAGCCGATATACCTCGAGCACGAGCGCAGCGCCTCCGATGAGATCCGCAGCCTCCGCTCCTCCTTGTCCCGGCGACCTTGCGGCGGCGGCGGCGGCGGCGATCGGGAGGCGGTTTCGCCTCGAGGTGAAGAGATCGGTGTGGATTTCTGGAGAGAAATTTGAATTTGCAGGGGAGAGAGAGAGAGACGATGGGGAGCGGGAGGGCGTCGTGTGCTTTTTTTTTAAGAAACACGCAGCATTCCATTAATTAAGAAAAGCTGGTAAGATCACCGGCCACAGAGTTCATTACAAATTCAGGGAACTGGTCCACCAGATTTCAAAGCTACAAGCTTCTAAACCAGCTCCATGCGCAGCTAAAGTGTGTGCCGCCACATTACAAGACCTTGAGCAAATATTTAAGATTACAAAGTCAAAAGCAACTCTCAGCTGAAGCTTAATATCTTGGAAAAGAGAACCCAACACTGCTAGATTATAATCATCAGAAGAGATCGCTTGCTTCAGCACAGTAGAATCGGTTTCCAGGATAATTCTGTTACAACTCATCTTAGCTGCAGCATTTATAGCACTTAGCATAGCAAGAGCTTCAGCGTGAAGAGCGTTAGCTAAATGCTTTAGACTACCTGCACCTGCAGCAAACAATTCACCCAGCTCATTCCCAATTGTGAAACCCCAACCACCACTATTATTAGCTTCATAAAATGCACCATCAGTATTAATTTTTAAAAGCTCACTTGGGGGAGGAGACCACATGTGGTTTGAGGGTTGCTTCAAAGTCACTCTCCTTTGCTTTATATGTTCCTAAATTCCAGCACATGGTAGTTAATAGAAGATAATATAGTTTGAGGAGCTCTCAAATCATTATCTGCAACCACTTTGTTTCTTTCATGCCACCAAATCCAGAATAAAACACACACACCTTCATTTGATTTTCTTCATCCAGTTGGAAGACTTCTTCAAATAAGTCCAGGGGATCAAGACAATGGGTGAGTTTCATTCTGATATGTTCCAATTGGGCCAACCTCCATATGTTCTTTACTCTTTTGCACCTCAAGAAACAATGGCCTCCATCTTCATCAAAACGGTAGCATAAGGGACAGCAAGTATCGACGTTCAAGCCCCTTCGTTTTAGCCTTGTTCTGAGAGGTAAACTGTATGTAGCCATTCTCCACAAGAAGTGCATAACTTTATTTGGGAAAGGCAGGGACCAGAGTTTTTTCCAATTGAAACTGTGATTTTCACCTTTGCAGGTTGAGCTAGATGTCAAACCAGAAGTTGAATCCCTGCAAGCCGAATCCATTGCCACCTTATATGCAGATTTCACCGGGAACACTCCTTTTTCATCGAAATGCCAAGCAATGAAATCATTTACGTTCTCCTGAACTGGGATTTGCATAATTATCTTTGCATCATCAGCATTGAAGGTCTGATTTACTAATTCCATGTCCCATGAGTTTGTGGCAGGATCAATGAGCTCACTAACCTTTGTAATTAGGTGATTTCCTTTGAGGGAGTTGAGCCTCTAGGAAGCCAGGGATCCGACCAAATATTGATGTTTTTCCCATCTCCTACTCTCCATATAATTCCCTTCTTCAGAAGTTGAACCCCTTTCAAAATACTCCACCATGCATAGGAAATGCCACTAGTGGGGCTTGCTTCCAAGATGCTGCTTCCAGGATGGTATTTTGCTACGAGTACCTGGGCGCACAAAGATGACGGGTTCTGCAATAAGCGCCAAGCTTGTCTTGTAAGCATAGCTATATTGAAGAAGTGTAGATCCCTGAAACCCAAACCTCCGTCTTTCTTTGGTTTTGATAACTTCTGCCAAGATAGCTAGTGGATCTTGTTCTCCTTATCCGTCTGACTCCACCAGAATCTATTAACCATTGAGCTAAGGTCATCACATAGGGATTTCGTGATATCAAAGCAAGCCATAAAGTATATAGGGATTGCCTGAGCTACTGCCTTTATTAATACTTCTTTGCCTGCTTTGGATAGAAGTTTCTCTTTCCATCCCTGTAGTTTATTCCACACTTTCTCCTTAATATACTGGAAGGTTTTTGCTTTAGCTTTCCCGATATAAGCGGGCATGCCCAAGTATCTCCCTTTAAGTCCTTCAGATGAGATTTTCAGGGTGTTTCTCACTTCTTCTCTCTGCCAAGTCTTAGTATTCTTGCTAAAAAGAATTGTCGATTTATCCTTATTTATCATCTGGCCCAACATGCTTCATAAGACTCCAGAATGGAATTAATCACTCGAGCATTGTTTACATTTGCTTCCATGAGTAAAAGGGAGTCATCCGCAAAAAGAAGATGACTTACACTCGGCGCTTCCCTGCATATTCTGATACCCTTTAAAGCACCGCTTCTCTCCGCCTCATAGAGCATAGCAGAGAAACCCTCCGCACATAGAAGAAAAAGATAAGGCGATAGAGGGTCTCCCTGACGTAGACCTCTTTGGGGAAAGATTATATCTGTCACATCTTTATTTACCTTCACTTGGTATCTGACAGTAGAGACACATTTCATTACCAGATTGACCCAATCTTCGCGAAAACCCAGTCTTAACATAATGTCATGAAGAAAACCCCATTCAACCCGGTCATACGCTTTACTCATATCCAGCTTCAAAGCAGCATAGCCCACTCTCCCACTTCTTCTTCTCTGTAAAAAGTGAGTTAGTTCGTAGGCTAACAAGACATTGTCAGAGATTAAACGACCGGGTACAAAGGCACTTTGGTTGGGAGATATAATATCAGGAAGGAGAGTTTTCAATCTATTAGTGATTACTTTGGACATCACCTTGTAGATTATATTGCAGAGGCTTATAGGACGCAGCTCCTTCATACTTTCAGGGTGGGCATTCTTTGGAATTAGAACCACCATGGTGTCGTTCCATCCTTCCGGCATGACTCCCCCCCTTAAAGTATTTAGAACCTCTTTGGTGACTTGATCTCCCACTGTGTGCCAAAACCTTTTAAAGAAAATAGCAGGCATACCATCCGGTCCCGGTGCCTTGAGATCCCCTATACTGAATAACGCCGATCTCACCTCCTCCTCAGTATAATCAGCACAGAGGTCCTCATTCATTTGACTAGAGACTTTTGGCTCAATTGTTCTCAGAATGCTTTCATTGCTGGGCCCTGCCACAGACGTGAAGAGGTTGAGAAAGTAATCAACAACATGCTCTCGTAATTGCTCTTCCCCTTCTATCCACCTTCCATCCTCCCTTTTGAGTCTTCTGATTGTATTCCTTCTCCTCCTTTCGGATGCAAAAGCATGGAAAAAGGCAGTGTTTTTATCGCCCACTTGAAGCCATTTGACATGAGCTCTCTGCTTCCAGAACACATCCCTCTGCTGTTCCAATCTTTCCAACTTTTCTCTCAAGAAAAGTTCACGAGATACAAAAGATTGTTCTATTTGTGATCTTCTGACTTGTTCTAACTCCACTTTAATTGCTTTGATTCTTTTCTCCAGATCGCCCAGAACATTAGTGTCCCATTCGTGAAGGTCCCCTGCAACTCTTCTTAGTCTTTGAGATAAGTCACATTCTCCCCGTAAAGTAGTCGTGTTCCAAGCATTACTGACCACCTCCTCACAATCTTCTTCCTGAAGCCATTTTGCTTCGAACCTGAAATCATTATTCCCTTTTGGTCTTCTCCAAGATTTAACTGCCCCTTCCACAACTATGGTAATGGGCCGATGATCTGAGTGTCTTGGATCACCTACCAAGACCTTGAAGTGAGGAAATCTTGTACACCAGCTCCTAGAACCCACAGCTCTGTCAAGCCTCTCCTTAATAAATCTATTAGCATCACAACTATTATTTCTCCATGTGTACTTATCTCCCGTGTATCCCAAATCATGGAGCCCACAATCTGATAGTGCCATTCGAAAACTCTCCATTTGGTTTGAGGCCCTAGCTGGCCCTCCCTTCTTCTCATGACTGTAAAGGATCTCATTGAAGTCACCAGCACATATCCATAGGAGGTTAAGTTGATGATTAATAATCCTCAGGAGCTTCCAAGTTTTGTTCCTCTTATTAGCTGCAGGTTCTCCATATATACCTGTAAATCTCCATTTGAAGCCATCGTGTTCTACAATTACCACATCAATGTGATGTCTGGAAGAATTGTGAAATGTAACATTTACGTGTCTTTTCCATAATAAGGCCAGACCCCCACTCCTGCCCTCACAATCCCTCACCACCATCTTCGACATGCCCAATGAGTACTTAAACCAATTCCCCTTTCATCCATTTTGGTCTCAGACAGAAAAAGAATATCAGGGTCCTCCCACTTCTGGAGATCCAGAAGACCACGAATTGCCGGGCCATTCCCCAATCCCCGGCAGTTCCAAACGGATATCTTCATTTTTGCTCGCCAGGCTATCCTCGCAGCCCGGCGTTTACTATCTCGGAATTGGTATTTTCTCCATACACACCTTCCCCCTTATTCTCGCCATCCACTTCCATTCTGGCCTTTTTTGGAGTCATTGCCTCCAAGTCAACTTCCATCAAGTCAACATTTCTTTTTTTTTGGAACAATGTCAGCCACTCGCTTCTTATGGTGGTCCTCCTTGGGTCCTTGCAGCAGCTTGAAGGTGCCACGTTTCGTACTTACTTTTGGAGACATTCCCTTATCCCCTGCCTTTTTATCATGAGCCGCATCCTTCAGCTTGGACTTCTCTATCTCACCTTGATCACGCTTGGCTGTAGCTGAAGAGAGACCGCCCATTACCTTCTCTTTTGTCACCCGACTTACATCCACTTGATCCTCACCTACCTTATAAGAAAGGGTGTCCATGTTCTTATTCCCTGTTCCATCTAAAAGCTTATTATCATCAAAAAACTAGTTTTTTGCCATCCACTGCGTCATTTGTATTATCCTTAGATGACTTAAGAGGGCTCGTGATTTCATTCTCTTCTCCATCTTTTGGTTTTCCTTCAATCCTGCCAGATAGCAAATTCTTTCTCCAAGAAGGACCATCACTCCCCTGCTTACTTTCCTTACTCCCTGCACTATGTGTAAACCAGAAATCCCCACGTTCATTTGAACTCTTACTCTTTTCTTCACTAGAGCTACCCTTATACATAACTGCTCGCAGCCAAGGCCCAAATTGTCTATCACCTGCATTTCTGGCTTTAGATGGACATGCCCTTTCAGTGTGACCGATGATACCACATCTGTAGCAGAAATCTGGGAGGTGCTCGTATTCAAAAGAAACAATTTTTTCCTTTTCCCTACTACCCTTCTCCATGGTCGCAGCTCTCATCATGTCCTCAGGAGCTTGTCCCTGATCTTCTACCTCTTCTTCAATTTCTAACATTATGAACCTCATGATGGGAACAGTTATGTCCAGCTTCACTTTGATCCTCATAAAAGCCCCCATTGCATTTCCATTCTCATCCAGATCCACATCCAATACTTCACCAATTTGCTCACCCATTGTGTTCCCCGTTTCTGTACTCATCATTCCCATTGGGATACCGTATGCCCTTACCCATATAGGTATCCACCTAAACTCATACTCGTCAATGGTTTTAGTTGGCACAAAATCTTCCATCACCAGTAGGTCTTTGTTAAACACCCAAGGACCGCCCCACAATGCTTTGTTCTTGCTCAGCTCATCATGAAAAATAAATAAGAGCCGATTTCTACCTAAGTCTTTACATTCGAGTCTAGAGAAAGGGCACCAAACACCTCTTAAGGTTCTTCCCAAATACTCTGCTTTAGCAGGTATTTTAGATAGAAGCTTACCCACTGCCTGTAGTTTACCAGATTCCAAGGGGCAAGCGTGCTTCTTCCCGATCTTTACGCTTCTCTTCTCAGCCTCTGAAAGCTTCAAATTCTTCAGTCTGCCTTCCACACCATCTAGCACCGGAGTCTTTGTGGCGTACCCGGTTTTAAGGCCGGATAAATCCTTGTGTTTACTGTACCGGTCCCATAATCAGTAGCCGGTACACACAAGTTAACCTGTATATCAAGGTCATACACGCACTTATTATAATATGATATAAAACTGATCTTTGAGATCAAAAAATTATACCTTTAGCCCAACAGCTAAAAATCTTGCAGCGAAAATCAAATGGTGATGTGGCCCACCAGTATGCCATACCCGACAGGCAACTGACTGGGGTTACGCCCTAGCTTTCGCGGATATCGTCGTTGCTTTCGATCCGTCGCCCTTCGGTCTGGCCAAATCAACAAGCCAGGTGAGTACATTGAATGTACTCGCAAGCACTCCGCCAGGAAGTTTATCACGGATATGAGCATGCAAGGATTTATCAAAAAATTGGCTCTATCCTAGGTTTCATATTGTGCGAGAAAGTAAGTTTGCATTTGAAATACATAAATAGATATTAAAAGTAGTTTTCACAAAATTTCTATGGTAGTCCGAGACGAACATCTGTTCATCTTTTCCTTCCCGCTACAACGAGATTCATTTCTGTGCTTTCCGTTACCACGGAAAGTCTCTTAATCACCCGCTTCAACGAGGAGTCTCAGCTCACCCAATACGACGGGGATACTAGGGTTTGCCCGAGTCCACGGGGAAATCCCTTCTTCACTCTTCCCGACACAACGGGAAATTTGCATGCCACCTTGCGAACACGGCGGATCGCGTCCTTAAACCCATAACCCACTTTTGACTTTAAAAGTCAAATCTACTTTAGTGTGACCCAACCAAGTTTGTCCAAGACCGTGGACACGGCTATTCGAATAGTTTTAACCCTCTGCAGAGGTGGTACGGCTTTACCCACACGATATAATTCACCCTGGGCATACTGCGCGCCGCATACTACCAAAGCTAGTACAACAAGACTCTTCACCGGTGTAGACCTAGCCATGAACCCGCCAGAAGGATCTGTCCCACACCTAGCTCGAGTCAGTATCATCGCTACGAGGAGGTTGGTGTTCCAACTTTGTGGCGAACAAGCCATCGCTTTCCCGTGGAAAATTTTCTCTATAGAGGCTACAGCCACATCTGCACACTGCTCACTACCTATGGGTTCATGCTGGCCTAGGCCGGGTACTAGATCAAGTCCTTCCCATAAAGGACAAGTGGACGTACGGTAAGACTTGGCCAAACGGCACTTAAGCTCGGTCCTTAGGTGATCTGAGAGGGATCTCACACCTCACCCTTAAACGGGCTGCGAGAACCACGCCGGGCATTACCTCACATTTTACAAGCTTCCTGCTTTCCCCCTTCATTTCCAACCCGGATCAAAATCTTCTTCATTTTTGTTTTTCAGGTTTTAACGAAAACCTTTTTGCGGTAAAATATCCCAAACCATGGATATACTACCTTCATACACCTTGGACACGACGGTCCATTTTCAAGTTTTCACCACATGAAATATGGGGTGTTTCTTCCTTTTTTGAAAACCTAGTTTTTCTACTGCAGGGCTAAGCTGAGTAAGTATATATATAAACTACCCTAGGTTTCCGGTATCTTTTCCAGATTACGTAGTCCTTAGGGTGACAAGGATTTTTAGGGTCAGACTAGGGTTTGCTAAGCTTAGGTTATAACTACCCTTCATAAAATAACGGTTGTAAAACATAGCATGCATGTTTCGTAAACAAAGTATAATTTCATAAACTTGGGATTCAACATGATCAAAGGTGGAGAGCTTGCCTGGCAATATCGGCCGATTCTCGAGCTTGAGTTGATACGGCGAACACTTGAAATCCCTCGCGCAAGGTCTCGCAACGTCAGAACTACACGTCGGGAAAAACAGCGAATCACCAATGGTGCGAGGAAGAAACATTTAAGAACCAAAATATACTCAAGCAACATTTAAAACCATGCATTGCTCTCAGAAAGATGCTAGGGTTTTCAAAATGTTGCGATGGAATTAATATCACATGAGGTAAGGGCTTTCACACTTAGAAAAACTAGGGTTTGCATGATTAGGATCATTTTAACATTTATAAGCCTTCATATAAGGGTTGGGTCTAGGGGACACTCTTCATGCTTAAGAGATTTTAGAGATCTATTTGAAACTTGTTAGATTAAGTTTTAAACGACATAGGTGTATAAATATGAGGTCATGCGTGCACGTATATATATATACAAACATACGTATGTGGGATGAATTGTAACTAATGGACTTTCCAAAACCCTAATTGTTATTATGGTATAAAAGGTTTCGAAAATAAAGATATGCTGAAACTAACATGCCATGATGGGTTTTATTGCGACAAGGGATTAACCAATCTTACCCATGCTAAAGGAGTATACGAAATATGTTCAGAAATGAATTGAGTCCAAATTTAAAATTCAAATAATTCCAAAAATTATGAAGCCAGTGTCTTTAGAGAGATTTTTGGTTTTAGATGAAGATTGGGAAAAGAACCAGGTCAATCGGAGCAACGATGAAGGAGTTATGGGATTCCGAAGTTTTGCCGGGAAAGGAATAAAAGAGGAGGGTAAGAGGTGATGTCATGGGCATATTTTAGGCTTACGCTTTTGGTCTCAGGTGGTGCAAAACAGAATAGGTTCTATGGTGGTTACGCTTCCCGGACAGACAAGGCGAAATCTGGGAGAGGAGATGATGGAACATACTTTTTGCAAAGGAACGCGTTTTGGTTGTATGTGGTAGGGAAAACGCGTATACCGAAAGGGGAAGACGTATGTCCGGAGGTTAGCTTCCACTGGTGTGGTTAGAGTGGTTAGGGCTAGTTAAGCTTGAGTTGGCCGTAGCCCTTTAAACCAACTCGGTTAGCTGCCACGGTGGGGAACGAAATTAGAGAAAAAGAGAGAGCAAGCGGGTTGTGGCCGTGGTAGAGAGGAACTGCCGCGGCGGGGAGAAGCTGCCACGGTAGGGAGGTGGTTGCCGCGGCGGGAGGTGGTTGCCACGGTGGGAGGTGGTTGCCGCAGTGCTGTCGCGGTGGAGGAAAGGCTGCCGCAGTGCTGCCGTGGTGGGGGAATAGCTTGCCGCGGTGAGGTAAGAGGGCAGCAGCAATTGCCGCGGGTTGCCACGGCAGAGCGAGGCGGTAGCGGCAGTTGCCGCGATACTGCCGCGGTAGGGAAAACAGTAGCGCGGGGCTACCGCGGTAAGGGAGTTGTCGCGGCAGGGAGGTGGTGAACGGGGAAGCTACCGCGGTGCTGTCGTGGTGGAGAAAAGAGCTGCCGCGGCGGAGCAGGAGCTGCCGTGGTAAGATTAGCCTGCCGCGGTGGCAGCTTGGTCACTCGGATTAGAGGGCAGGGGTGGGAGCTGTGGGAGCTAAGAGAAAGAACTCTGGAATAGCATGAGAGAGAGAGTAGCTGGAGGGAGAGCAAAGAAGTAGGGATGGGGAAGGAGCTCATGATGATGCTCAAATTGCAGACCAGGGGAGCTCGGGAGAAGAGAAGTTATGCAGCTCTGGATGAAATGGCAAGGAGAGTGGCCCGGCTTGGCGGAGGATGAAGAAGAGAAGAGCTTGGCTCGGGTTGCTTCGGAGGAAGGAGTAGGTCGTGCGGCAGCTGAGGTGATGCAGTGCTCAAGCAAAGCAAGAAGAACTCGGGCGCAGCTTGGCGTTGGAAGCTGGGAAAGAGGGAGCTAGAAAAAGAGCAATGGCGGTTGCTTGGTCCAGCAGACCGGGGAGGGAAGAGGTGAGCTTGAGCGCTCAGGATCTGAGGAAAAGAATCTTACTGCCTGGGCTGCTCGAGTGGATGATGGGGAGAAGAGATGCATGCGGCCTGGACTAAAGCTCAACCTGAGGAGAACTTAGAGAAAAGAAGTGAGAGGGATGAGGGGAGCTGCGCATGAGTGGAGGAGCTAGAGCAGCTCGGTGTGAGGAAGACTTGAAGAAAAGGGAGCTTAGTTGCGTGGTGCCCGGTGGGGAAAGATGAGGAGCAAGGGAGTGCTGGAGCTCGGAGGAAGAAGAGCAACTTTTGGGCAGAGGAGCAAGAGGAGGCTGCTCGGGTTGGAGTACAGAGGAAGCTCGGCCTCTGGTCTTGGCAGTAGAAGAGGAGGGAGTGAGGCAGCTCATTGTTGCTTGGCGTGTGGCTTTGGGGAAGTTAAAGGGGCAGGACAAGGACAGCAGTAGCTACTGCTCTTGGAGGAGGATTGTGGAGAAAGAGAAAAAGAAGGGAGAGCTGGTATTGGCTGCTATTGTGGTACTGCTGCTTGGAAAAAGAAAAAGGTGGCGTGGAGCTTGGTTGGGGAGTAGCAGCAAGGAGCTAGAGAGGTGCTCGGGTGGGTTGGGTTGACGTGGTGCATGCTCAGGTTGGAGACGTGGGGTAAGGAAAAGAGGTGAGTCAGCTGCATGCTGTTGCAACAGCTGGGATTGAGCACCAGTTCCAGCATAGAGGAAGTGGCGTGTTTGGCTTGCTCTGATCTAGAGAGAAAGTGAGTGGCAGCTCAGGTAGATGGGCAGTGAGTAACTCGGGTGAAAAATTGGTGAGTGGCAGCTGGGTTAGATGGGGGTGAGTAGATAGGTGCTGAGCTGCTTTGGAGGTGGAGTGCTTTTGGAGAACAAGGAAAGTCAGAGGGAAGGGGTTGAGTACACACCGAGTGTTCCTTGCAAGAGAAAAAGAAAGGAAGAAAATCAAGAGTGGGAGAACGTGGCATGAGAAGCAATATGCCTGCAGCAAGGATTGGGCACTGAACATCGTTGTAGGGTTGGTGGTGCAGTGTTGCGTGTTTATGGGTAGCTAGATGTCGTGGAGCATATGGACACGGCTCAAAGAGTGGCAGTGTGGACAGCAGCTCGGTTAGAAGTCGAGTGAGGAAAAAGGGGGTCAGGCGCTGGGTTGGTCCTTGCAGCAGAAGGGAAATTTTAAGAAGGGAGCTGGCAAGAGAAACACTGCGGGTACATGCACCTGCGCATGAAACATGCACATGCGCATATATATATATCCTAGTTAGGTTGGAGAGACAATCACCGGTAGACGGAATGGGTTAATTCACGAATTGCTGAATCTTCATACTGAGGAGATTGCCAAGACATCTAGGGGGTATATTAGAGGTGTATCTAGGAGAGAGAAAAGGTGGTAGGGTGGCTGCGAGCACATATGTATAAGATTGCAATGAGGTGAGAATAATATTCGAATGACGTCTGATAAGGAGAGGGAGATAAACCATGGTGGTTAGGATTTTACTGAGAAGATTAAATCAGGGTTGGGAGTGTATGTGCCCGCATACACTTGAATATTTTTGCATATATGGGGTGTGCATGTGGATGGAATGGACATGCGAGATTACGGTGAGGTAGAGTTTGATTTCTGCCATGGATACGTGCATATATATACGCATGAGATTTGATGACAGGAGGGAAACGGGGGTGCCGAGGGTCAGGGTTTGCGTATGTGCGTATACATAAAAGCGGTATATTTTTGCACATACTCGCGATAGAACATGGCGGAGTAGATGGTAGGATTTCAAGTCATTCAGAAAAGTTTCATGACATATATATAGGTTCCAATTTCACAAAAGTACCGTGGGGCACCTTGCGGCAGATGTTGGTCTAGGTTGCACCGGCTAGACATAAGGGGAAGGGATGCCAAAGGTGTGTTTGTGGCGGGATGCAAGGACGGATGGTCCCGCATGAAGACGAGGCAAGGTTTATATTCCTTGCCGGACAGAGCTTCGACGGAGCAGAGATTAAGGAATTAGGAACAGAGGTGGAAAATTTTGGTTGACTCACTTTAGGGTTTTGCAGACGCATGATTTGAACAAAAGATTTTACTCTGGTATACTTTAGCTGCCATTATTAGCGAAAATTTTTTGTTTGCCCTAATTTTTAGGTTTCGGAAAATCGGGGTGTTACAATCTTCCCATCCCCCATGACAGCCGCCCCCTCCGCACTTGGGCGGAGCCGAAGCCTCAAGCGTCTCCGGCCTCTTCCCGCAGTCGGTTGCTTGACTGGCAAAAGGATGAGATACAATGCAAGGCTCACCCTGAAGCACGTAAAGGATTTGGATTAGGGCGCACTGTCAATGTGAATGCGTACGACGCGCCGGCTGAGGACGCGACAGTAACAGACCAAACCCTAAGGTGCTGAGCCGTTGGCGCGTTGGGCCTTCTGTGATGGGCCGAGGGGCAAACCTCGTTTCTGCTTTTAAACTGGCTCAGATCACTTGCGTATTTTTAGGAAAAATCTGTCCAAATCCCTGAACTATGACAGTTTAGTCCAGTTTAAACTCTAAATTATTAAATCTTTGGTTTTTTAAAACCGTTTAACCTACCAAAATTCATAACAAAAATATAAACTATTTATGTCATGTATAAAAATGTCAAGAGATAAATAGATTCCTTTTGTGTTTCTTGTACAAAACACAAATGATCATATTTTGGGGTGAATCATTGAAGGTTGTCATTCTGTAGCATCCCAATGTTTATGAACTTTTTTCAAAAAAAATTGAAACATCGAAGGTGCAAAACCACCCTAAAAAACCATGCTATAGTATGGAGAGTGCTTTTGTTTCCCAACATTCCCCAAAAATTTGATACAACTCATAGGTGTAGGAAATGCTATAAAATGAGAACATGCAAAAATTCATCAAAAATAACTTGTGTTTCATACAAAAAAAGACAAGAGATAAATGAATTCTCATGTCATTTTTACACCAGAAAGAAATTCATTTTTTGGATGAATTCTTATAGGTTATCCTTTGATAGAATTCCCTACGCCCCTGAATGTCTTTATATTTTTTGAATTGCTCGAAATGCAAAACTACTATCCAATATCGGGGTACGATTTGAGTTAAACGGTTTTAGAAAGTTTAGGGTTTAATATAAATAGTTTTATAGTTTAGGGTTTAAGTCGGACCAAACACCATAGTTCAGGGTTTAAATTGGACTTTTTTCTATTTTTAGGCTCCTCGGTCTATGTCTGAATGGTAAAACCCGTGTCAGGGATCCATGTTTGTTGAATAATATATTCCTCTACAAAATTGTTCCTCAAATATACAATTATTTTTAAGCACGCACATTAAGCTCGCATACTAGAGTGTCTTCTCTAAGCCAATGTTGGGTGTGCCCTGGTCGAGGTACCGCTGGTGAAGCAGATCGTCAATGATGATGATGGTGACACGATCAAACAGTTGAGGTAGTTCTCGAAGAAGACGAAGATGCTAAGGTCGATGCAATTAGAGCCATCATAGATGAACGATCGCATAAGGTGTGCCAGGGTAGGGAAACCATGACAAGTTGTCCACCGGTGTTAGGAAAGATGGAAGAGTAGCAGAAGAGAGAACTCAACGGTAGTTGTCATGGGCACAACGGTGGAAGAGAGAGTGTCGATGCATCACGATGGTTGCCGGGAGGTAGACTATGGTGCACGCATGCAACCGAAGCAAAAAAAAAGATATATGAAGAAAACTTGGCTGTGAAGAAGGAAAAAAAAGTGTTGCAATAATTGCATGCGAGAGGATCAGATGGGACAAAAAAGAAAAGGAGGAGAGAGCCATGCATGCACGAGCAGATTGATCAAGAGAAAGAGAAAACAAAGAAAAGAAATCATGCGAGGGACGTGGCAGCAATACTCCGAGAAGGTAGCACGGAGAGGTCCCGGAAAGGTGTGGCGAAGTCGATGGAGTGCGTGGTGTGGGGGATGTCATGATCAGAAGCGACGAGGATGATCTGGCATGATAACAATGTGTAGACGAGGCAGCTAGGAGGTGTCACCATTGAAAGGATCAAGACTATCGACTAGATAGAGGATGAATAGACGATTATCAAAATATATAACTAAATCAAATCTTATGCATACTAGTAAATAAGAAATACATGAAAAGCAAGTACGAAGAGATGGAAACTACCATAAACACACGAGAGACAAGGAGATCTGTTGTCGAAGTTCAAACCTTTGGCAAGACTCTACTTCTCATTAAGGAAGCTTGATCCAATTATCGGAGCCGGCACCGAAAAGTGCTCTTCCCTCAAGGGGTTTGTTGATGTGAAGTCTCCTTTCACTTATGGCAACTTTTCACCTTGCGGTAGTGTCACACCCCGATTTTTTGAAACCTGAAAATTTGGACTTACAAAAAAATTTCGTGTTATAATGTCATCTTAAGCCAACCTAATTAAAATCTTATCGTACCTCTCGTAATCACATCACCTTCAGTTTTTAACAACCACAAGATTTCTTCCTCCTCTCGACACGTGTGGTTTAGACTTGGATCATATTTCCTTCTCCACCAGCCCAACCTCGCGTCCCTCGACGTAAGGTAACCTCGGCTCATCTTTTGCCCTACCGAATCCTTATATGCAAGGCCGCATTTCCCTACATGCATATACCTACATATGTATGCACGTATGCTCGCCTACCACATGGGCACCTCTAAAAATGTGCATGTGTCAACCTATACGGGTATGTATCTTCCTCGACCCCTGGACCACCTTTTCTCTCTCCTAGAATATATGCCCTAGTGTACCCCTCTTATGCTTTCGGCAATCTCCTCCCCTGTTTATGGTCCAGTGAACTTGGACACTCGTGTGCCGGCCCTCACTTCATCCTTGTTTTCCGAGACTCCCGAATGCTCGACACCTCTGTTCTTGTCTAGCCTATCTAACCCTAAGTATATTTTCCAAATCAAAAACGTTCGGGAAAAATTTCCTTTAGTGTTGAGATATGAGTTTTCACCTAACCTTGGCTATTTAAATGCCTTTCAAAAATATCACGTGGTTCATTTTTCACTATTCCAAATTTTGATTTATTTGGAGGCAAGACTAATCTATGAACTTTACCATCACAGTGTAGATTTAGATTCTTTTGCATCTTACTTCAATAGCATGTGTTTGAAACAATATTCTCGTATAGTGAAATTGGCCAAGGTCTCATATGTATATGTGTATAAGCATATATTGACATCAATCCATTGCACCTGCCATGTCTTTCACGTGATCAAGCTCTTCAACCTATTAGATAACCCATATACATGCACCTACATAAATATTCTGCAGGAGTAGGTACGAATCCTAACTCACTTCCATCCAACCAAAGTGAAGAGTTGCAATTAATATCTGCGCACAAGCCATCTCCTATTTCTCTAACAGTGCCACGAAATGACAAAGCAATGTACAACCCTTTGCATTGTGAAACACCCTCCTTTTTCCTTGCCACGTCAAGCAGACCATTGAATTCCAGCAGTAGACGGCACCTACTTCTTGTGTTGCCCCTAGTCGTGACCCTGTTGTTTTGCTCCTGCACCGCAACACACCATCGATTACCTGCCAAGCACCCGGCCTAACTCTCCTGTGCTCTACAGCAGGCTCTGCCGCAACACACTCTCTTTCCGCTTCCTTTAAAACCAAGCTACCATTCACCAGCCCTCCATTCTTCCTTCATCTCCCCCAAGTACAACTTCCAATTCCGAGCAGCTCGAGCATCTTCCGCAGCACGCCTGGCTGCAGTTCCCAGTCAAGCTGCTGCTACTCTCACTACTCGAGCTCGCTCTCCCAAGCTCCTCCCCAACCAGCACATCACGCCCGAGCCTGAGCTCTCCGAGCCACCTTCGCCGGCCGCCTCCCAAGTCTGCGGCGACTACCCCCGACCACGCCGCTTTGACGCTAAGGAGGCCATCGGCAACGCCACCACCGGGACCTTCAACGCACCACTGCTCCCCTCGGCCAGGCATCAACGGAGGCACCCCACCGTCGCCACTCCAGGCGCCCCCAGCTACCGGGCCACCCCATCTTCCCTCGACGCACCGCTCTCCCCTCTCGGCTCGGCCACCACCAGCAGATTGCTCGTCAGGGACAATATCGGCTCCACTCAAGCACCGCCATCATGGGGACTGGCTCCTGCCGCACCGGTGAGCGCACCTCCCCGAGCTACCTGAGCTCTGGCCAGATCCACACTCTGGCTGCACCACTAATCCCGCCGCTTCGGTGACCACTCTGCCCCTTTCCACGCATTCCCATTCCCCTTTGCCCTCCTTCGCTTCTGCCGCTAGAGCTCGTCGGCGTCTACCTCTCCTCAAGCTACCCGTCGGCCAGACTCTCTCCACACAGCCACTGCCTCAACGTCGTCGACACCGGAAGAAGCCCCATCCGGCTCGTCGTGTTTTCCCCGGCTAGTCCCCTTTCCCTAGATTTCCCCCGGGGCACTCGTTGTCAACAAGGGCGTCACCACGCTAGGTGCTCGCCGTCGCTAGCGGGAAAGTGCTCCGAGTCGGCACCTATCCGAACCAATGACCTCATCGCTGGCTAACCTCCTAAATATTTTTTCTTTTCTTTTCTTTATTTTGTCGCATGCAGTTGCAGTCCATGACCCCCTAATCCTTTCCTAGTATGACAGCGGGCCTGCCTTCCTCTGTGGATTCCACTGTCAGCCCAACGGGATGCACTTTTCTCCCATGCACCTCCCCTGCAAGAAAAGCGTATTTGACCCGACCTATATTGGATACGTTTTGTCCCGAAGAACGCGTACTCCATGTTTCCACCTCCGATATCACCCCATAAAACCAAGTTATTTAAGCAGAGCACGTCCACAATATGACTAAGCTTCGGATGGCTATATCTCCCTCGTTACTTGTCCGAATCCCTTCATTCTTTTTCCTAACCTCCTAAAACTTCACGAACGTTCTGGTAATACCATTTTCATAATTTTTGAAATATTTTGAATTTGTAGTTTAATCATATCTTGAAAATGCATGTCAAAAATGCAGCTCCTTCGATTTAGTTCCGAATCAGTTGATTCTCTTTCCAAAAACTCTCTAAGAATCAAATGTAATATTGAGATACAAGTAGTATTTGTGAAACTTAAGTATTTTCATTAAATGCTATAAAGGAGTATGAAACCCTAGGCCATTCCACGTCTTCCAAAATAAACATCTTAGTATAGTACCCTAAAAGCGTTGTTAATTAAATTTCCAAGATATTACAAAAGTCACATCTACCCTCTGAAATTAACTAGAATATAGGAACCAAGACCATCTATGGTACTAAAATCTTATTAATCAAATAAGCGAGGGTTTCCGGTTCTATGAGAATCCCTTATTTTATGTGAGGTGGATTCCTTCTCACCTCTCCAAAACCCCGATAACCCTTTTAAGTCCAGAGCGCAAGTTTTTAGAATTTTTGAGTGTGTTTTTGGTTTTTGCTTGGATATTCCTCGCACCATTGTTTATTCGATGTTTTCCGGCATGTAGATACAACGATATGCGACCTCGCATGAAGGATTCTAGGAGGTTGCCATATCAAGCTCAAGCTCGAGAACCGACCAATATCGCCAGGCAAGCATTCCCACTTTGATCCTGTTGAATCTATATGTTTCAAACTTAAATATTTTGTTTGCAACTCTGCATGCTATATGTGTATCAACAATATTTTGTACTAGACCTAGTTATACCCTATAGCTGCATATGACTTAGGTCCGAGAACTAGATCCTTGTAACCTAGTAATACCTAGCCGGTCATCGCATGACCAGCAGAATATTAGGGATATAGGCAATAGCCATGTTTAGACCTGCTATAGAGAAAATATACTTTTGGCTGACTCACGTGAACCACCCCTTGGTTATGGGATTTAAAACCCTCGGGAAGACGTGTACCTTCTGAGACAAATGTTTGGAAACGATGTTGGCCAAAATCCTAAAAATAAAATGGGAGATGATTTTGTTTCGGGTGAGAATGGTAAGGGGAGATCGAAGGAAATGGGTGTAGCATGTAGGGACATGGCTAAAAGGTGATGATGTGTAGTCTTGCTCGAATCAATTAAGGACCGAGTCTAAGTGCTGCTCGACCAAGTTCACCCCGTACGTCCACATGT
The DNA here is from genome assembly GCA_019208055.1 of Stipa capillata. Taxonomy (NCBI): domain Eukaryota; kingdom Viridiplantae; phylum Streptophyta; class Magnoliopsida; order Poales; family Poaceae; genus Stipa; species Stipa capillata. Next base: position 40,853 of record JAGXJF010001026.1, on the reverse strand, counting down.
CCTTTGTGGGAAGGACTTGGTTAATTACCATGTCGAGTGCTAGTGTCTGGACCCGTGGGCAGTAGGAAGAGAGTGCTTGGTAGATTGGCATCCCTAGAGGACCTCCGCGTGACTACGTAAGGAGCCGTTTGACACAAAGGTAAGTCCACTTTGGGTTGTGGGTCGGGAGTCGCCAAGCACAAGCGGAGACTGGGTATATCTATTTAGTGGGTCCAGCACTGGTATGAAAGTAGGGGGAAGGTCTCATTGTAATAACCCTGCCGGCACCCCTTGTGAAGAGTGCCCGTACGGCCATGGCAACAAGGGGGACTTACATCTTGTGGGTAAAGGCATACAACTTCTGCAGAGTGTTAAAATCTATTTGAATAGCCGCATCCTCGGTTATGGACACAACTTGGAAAGGCCACACACTGGTTAGACTAAGTTTTGGTTATGAAATATGGGAAATGGGATTAAAGATGTGGACATGACGTATCCACAGTGTGCAGTTTGAGCTACAGGCTAGTAGTGAGGAACTGCAGAAGAGAAACCTAACCCGTGCTGCGAGGCGGTAGCATGGGTACGCTTTAAGGATTGCCTGAGGCGATACACGGGTTATCGGCCTCTAGTTAGCGATTGTCAGGATGTAATGTCGGGCACCAGGTACTCACCCATCAGAGACGGGCTTGTTTTTCAGAAATGCTTTCAAATCTAGTCTGATCATATTTCGAACGAGAACTTACTTTTCCGCTCAATATTCAACTTAGGGTAGAGCCACCTTCTTGAATAAGACATGCATGAAATATATCCGTTATACTCCCCCTGCCGGATGCTTGCGAGTATATTCAATGTACTCACCTGGCTTGTTGATTTGGCTAGACGAAGGAGGCACCAACTACAAAAACAACGATTACGTTCACGAAAGTTAGGGCGTAATCCCAATCAGTTGCCTGTCGGGTATGGCATATCCATGGGCCACATCACTGATTGATTTCCGCTGTGTAACGTCCCCAATCTTTAACACCGAGTTATTGTGCACCATGGCATAACATTTGTAAGTCTAAACATGAGAAGAATTTTAAAATTTCAAAATGTCAAAAAAAGCCTTGAAGAAAGAAAGGAAAACTTCAAAAATCTATATAAGGGTTAAAGTGAATTTCAAATTTTGGATCTAAAGATCCTTGAACAAATTGTTTTAGAATAAATTCAAATGATTCGATCTGATTTCGGAACTTTTAGAAAACTTTTATGAATTAAACTAAGCTGTTAATTTTGTCTAAAAAGGATTAAAACACGAATTAGAGCAAAGGAATAAAAGTTAAAATAAAAACAAAAACAGAAAAAGAATAAAAACCTAAACTAAACTCCCCCCCGGATGGGCCCTCTAGGGCCCATTTTCTTGCTCCCCCCTCCCGACTGGGCAGGGGGCCAGTCTTCTCTTCCCTGCGGCCGCTTTACCCTGCCTGGCCCGTTCCACCTCCCGCCTTTCCTCTCCACTCGGCTAGGCCGAGTTGGCCCAGCAACTCCCCCACCTCGGCCCATCCCTGCCGCCTGGCCCATGTCGCCCGCCTCCTTATCCCTAACCTGTCGCCACCCCGTCCTCATCTCCCCGCCGTCACTAGCTCGCCACTGAGCTGCTTGCCCGGGGCCCGAGCACCCCTTCCTTCTCCGAGAGCAACGCTGCCTCCCTTATATCTTTCCCTCCTCGGCCCACCGCCTCCCCGCCCTCTCTCTCTCTCTCTCTCGGTTAGCCCTGCTGCCCCCTTCACCTCGCCGCCGATGCCTTGATGCCGCCCTGCCTCCATCAAGCCCTCCCCTCATCGCCGCCCCGAGGCGCCGCCACGTCCTACTCCTCTGCCCCCAGCCGTCGTCCACCTGAGCCCCGACGCGCCTGCCACCCGAGGACGTCATCTCGGAGCTCCCCTTCCCGCGCCTCCTCGCCACCCGCCGTCGGAGCTCCTTCTCTTCCCCCTTTAGCGTCGCCGCCCGAGCTCCCCACCTCGCCACCGCACTTCAGTAAGCCGCGCCGCCACCGCCTCCCTGCTTAGCCCGCCGCTGGCAGCGGCGTCGAGTCCGGTCAGACCAGCATGGTGCCGGGTCTGACCGAGCCGATCGGGCCACCCAACAACCCCTAATCAGGCATTAATAGCCCCTAATTATGTCATTAAGACATAATCAATGAGCCTAATTACTATTTTGACCTATTAAATGCTTAATCAATGCTTACCGACACATTAATGGTAGCATTTATTGCTAAGTGTAAAATTAATATCTGTAATTAATACTAATCTCGGTTAATTACTGTTCGTACATCATTAATGCTCATGATTGATAACTAATACTAATCCGACACATTAGTGACTACAACTATTAGCTAAGCAGAGCTATAAATGAAGTACTCAATACTCAGACCCCACACGTCAGAATTAATAAAAAGAATAAAAGAAAAAGTAAATATATGACAACTGGGCCCCACCTGTCATTGACCCGAGTCAATTTTGATCAGAGTTGACTATAGGGCCCACATGTTAGTCTCTGTTTCTATTTTAAATTATTTAATCTTATTTTTATTTACTGAAAAATACAAAAAAAGGGTATTAAATTGACTAAATCTTAGAAAAATCATAGTAAATCCATTATTAATCAGAAAAATGCAAATAATATATCAAAATATTTAGAAAAATGAGATCTACCTAAATATATCATTTCATATGTTTGCATTCTAGGAAAAATGTAAAAGGCTAAAAACTCAAATTAAGATTTTTCGATTAGCCAGACATTGTCGGATCACGATATTTCGAGCGTCCGGACTCCGATTAAATTGATTCCACTTGTATTAGTATTTATTTTGAATCCTCTATGCCATGACATACATTTCATGTCATGTTGATGCTCATCATTTTGATATTTATTATTGCACTTCTTTTTCCGGTGATTTCGTTCTTCACAATAGAGCCGGAAGATTCCGAAGCCTATAATCCCGAGCAAGAGCAAGACTTAATTACTGAGCCACAAGGCAAGCAACCCCTTTGAACATATTGCGATCGCCCTACTACTTGCAAATTATTATTTGTTTTCAAATCCATTATCGCATGCGTTCAAATTATACTTCCATTAAGTATTAACCTTATGCTTTGCATAAACACCACCACACCCAACCTAATTAGAGTAGTGTAGTGAACACCTCTATACTGCTTATGTTGTTAATTATCCTTAGACATGCTTAGACATGTAAAAGTCGTAATTCCTTGGATGGCAGACAAATCAACACATCATGGATGGGTTAAATGGTAGGTGGGTGTTCACCGGGAAGTAAGTAATGAACTTGATTAATCATGCTCGGGCTTAGACGAGAGGCCATGGCTAGGAACATGGTGGGTTGTCTCGTTTTGCCCATAAGGACCGGTTCCCGGTGTCCTTTTGAACCAAGAAGTGCGTATTTCTACATGGGTGGTGTAGAACCTAGATGGAGTTGTACTGCTTCTCTAGGTTTCAGATGATAAATATTTTGTCACAGAGTTTGTTATCCGAGTTGAATGTTAGGTTGTATGAATTCAATGTTCATGTTTGAAATGTGTATATCGGATGTTTCGGTATTCTGATCGGAACTTCTGATGTATTTCGGAAGATCCGATCTCAATTATGTTTTTAGCGCTCTAGAAAACCGGAGGCTCCGGTTCAATGATCGGTAATTTCGATGTGTTTCAAAAGTTCTGAGTTTAAATTCGGAGGCTCGGACTTTCATTTCTGGAAGCTCCGAGGTTTGTGAGAACCGGATGTTTTGATTCAAGAACCGAATGTTCCGTTGGGTTTCGGAAGTTCTATGATTTGAAGTCGGAGGCTCCAACTTCCATTTTCAGAGGCTCCAACTTCCATTTCCAGAGGCTCCAAGTTCAGGTTCTGGACTCAGCTTCAGTGAATGTCTGGTGGATTTCCAGATCGTGTCTGTGGAGTTGAAATTGAAGTCGGAGGCTTTGATCTTCAATTTCGGAGGCTTCGAGTTCAGGTTCTGGACTCGGCTTCAATGAATATCTGGTGGATTTCCAGATCGTGTCTATGGAAACGAAATTGAAGTCGAAGGCTCCAACCTTCAATTCCGGAGGGACCAAATTCAATCTCTGGCCTCAACCCTCAGACTGCGGATATGAGAATCAGAGGTTCTGATCCAAGAACCGGACGTTCCGATAGTGAAAACTTTTTGACCACGTCCTTTCTGATGAATTAGAGTTTGGTCAATTTGTCTCGTAAAAGTTGATGGAATTGTTTTCTCAACTATCTTGGGTCAAGCAGAAAACTTGTGCTCGCAACCGGTTTGCTTGTCTACTAGTGTGTAGGGTTAATGAGTGCGATGGTGGTTCGGTCACAAGGATCGGCATGACGCCCGGAGGGCGGAGATGCGATCAAGTTGGTGGCGACGACATCAGGCGGCTCAAGACGGAGCCTTAGCGTACAAGGCAAAGGTGGAGACAAGACGTGAGGACCAAGTTGGTGCGAGGACACTTTTGTAAACGTGCAGACACCACCGAAGCAAAATCAAAGAAATCGCAGCGGCAGCCAATGATGTGGTTTAGGATTAGGCTTGCGGTGGTCAGGAGGTTTGAGGGTGGATAGGTGGCTTATACGCTTTGGGATGCGTGCTAAGAGCCCTATGCCCTTAGGTGGGCTTTAAGGCCCGAGTGGAGAGGGGTATGCCCCTTCCACTATAAATAGGAGATGGTGGGTTTGTAATACCCTAACTTTTGGACAATCCTTTGTAAGAGCTGCTCAAGAGAGCTTTGATCTCAGTGGAGAGGCTTCTAAACATCAAGAAAATCAATACAATAAGAGTTTCAAGAAGAGATTATGTGTTCTTGAGATTCTCTCTCCCTCTCTCTCTTTCTCTCTCTTTTGGATTTTTGTTTTCTTGCCTTTGTCTTTTTGAGATCTCTTGGATATGGCAACTTAGTGATGAAAGATCATGTTCATGTTAATTCCATCCTAGCATACCTGAAGAATCTCTCATTTCCATCTTGATCTCAGATCTATATTGAAGGAAAGGCAAATCTTTGAGGTTTTCAAGTTTGATTCTTTTTGAGGATCCAATCTTGTCTTATGGGGCTTGGAATATGTTGCTAGGATATGTGAGATAATTTCGTGTTAATTCCTTATCAACATACCTTACAAGGTCCTAGGAATCAAGGATTTGATTTTCGCTCATCTTATTAGCTAGGGCTGGTTTTTGAAGTCAAAAAACAGCAGATAGTAAATTGGCATTTTCTCTTAGCACAGACAAGCTTTTGACATGATTCTAATTGGAATAGCTTTGTAAGTCTCTTTTCTACCACTGTGCAAAATTTTTTCAATTCCGTTGGATAGATCGAAATCTGTGAATGTTTTTCTGAGCGACAGTCTACTATTTTTGCCAATATCGGAAGCTCCGACTTTCTCGCTCCGGAATTTCTGTCCACATCGGAAGTTCCGACCTGGAAGTCGGAAGTTCTGATTTTTCCAGAGATTTCAGAAATGGTATTACTTCGGAACTTCCGGTAAGGTCGGAACTTCCGATATTTCTACTCTGGAACTTTCGATCTGTCTGGTTTTGGCTCCACTGATTTTGTTTGCTTTTGTCGATAGTTTTCTACTGCATTCTCTGATTTGAATACATTGCATTGTGCTCTTATTTTCAGAAGAAAAAGTTGAAACCGACATTCACCCACCTCTGTCGGAAGCCACTGATCCAACAGGTGGTATAATGGGCCACCAACGACTGGATAATTTGTCTAGACTTAAGTTATGAGCTGCATAGTTTCGTATTTCCATTTGTTGGGTGAGTGAAAAATGATGTGATGTGGTGCCTCACTATAGGTGTAAGGGTTACACACGGTCTGGGGCCAGGGATATATCACCTGCTACAACTTTTGGGACCGTGTCTGAGTATCAGCCGGACTGGTGTATACGGATTAGCCCATTAGGGTGGCTCATACTTAACTCGAAAACATTGTAAATGTCGTGTTTAATCACACTCTGCTAACACACCTCGTGAAGTGTGTCTTCGGCTTAGCATTAAGAGTCGATTGATACGTGTAGGTAAAGATGTACACCCCTGCAGGGTCTAAACTATTCGAATAGCCATGTCCACGGTTGTCGACGTGTAAACGCCGGCGTCGGTGATCCGGGAGGACCCCCCTTTTGTGATTCGGCCGGGGAGGTGCTGGTCCGGAGCTACAGGGTTGTATTAGGCGGGCTTTAGATGTTTGGAATGTGACCAGAGATTTACCCAGGTTCAGGCCACCACGGAGGTGTAAAACCCTACATCCTGCTTTGATGTGTGTATTGATGTTTGAGAGATTACAGAGGTAGCCCGAAACTCGATTCCAGGGAGCTCCGATTTTCTTACTTTTACTAGCTCGAGAAGAGTTCAGTCTAAAAAAGGATCCAGCCTCTTTGCATGGCCTCGGTTCTCCCCTTATATACCTGGGGGCTTACCACAATGACCGAAGGTGCATTAAATGCAGCAGGCACGCTGCTTACGTAGGGGGCGTGGGCACGCCACACCGGCCGCGGAAGGCTGCTACGGAAGAGATGTTTGCTGATATGCCGTCCTTGGAAAACGGGTCTTCATGATGGGTTGAAACGCGCCGGTGAAGACTTAACAGGCAAGCTCCCTGCCACGGCTCCAACCACCCGGGTCCCACGGACCAAAGGGGTGCACCTGGGCGTGCCGTACCGCGTCCGAAAGTCAAAAAGCATGTCAGATGATAACTGACAGGCCTTATCACGCCGGAGGACGCCCGCTTTGGGCCTGGAGTAGGCACGCCTGTTGACAGGCATTAAACCCGCCGGACAGGCATTAAATGCGCCCGATGGGACACGTGGAAAGGGCCCGCCTGGGCCCTACGGAGGGCGCCGCGGGACTCCCGCCACGTGTATTGCTCGAAGGACCCACGAGCACTGCTCGGGGAAGGGCCCTCAAGGGGTGCTCGGGCGCCTTGCCACGTGGCACCGAGGAAGAAACAAGAGGTGCTCGGGGTTCCTGAGCTCGGGGACCCCCGAGCCCACAACTTCGCCAGCTCGCTGCACGTGGGCCACTTGACCAAACCAAGAGGGGCCAAGCGGACACAGTGCTCGGGGGGGCAAGCCCCCGAGCGTGTATTCTCGATTCTCACGCCCTTGGCGACGTGGCGTCAAGTTTGGCCCTTTGCCAACGGCTTAGGGAATCCTAGTTCCCGTACCGCCGACAGCGATCATGGACAACTTGATAAGAATCCGCATCGAATTAGACAACTACAATGATACTTTAAAATATGCCAACTCTAAGGTTGAGAAGTTAGCGATTGCTTCCCCCCTGGTGGTTGAGGAAGAATCAAGGGTTTAAGTGTACGGTGGTTTGCAATAGATTTTATTATGAAGATTCGACTCATCTCTTTTAAAAGTAATCTAGTAGTTAAATTTCATCCTACTTAAGAATATTGTCGAAAGAATAATCAGCTTTCCGCAAAATAGTCCACAAATACCCCTTTATTGATACATGTTGCATCTATTAATAATTTTTCTTGTAAGTCTTGTGGAGTATAATTTTTATACTCACCTTACAGTTATTGATAATTTTGTGCAGAGGAAATCATCCCCTCAACGGATGGTTTCTACATAGAGATCGACACCCACGACGACTAGTCGCTAGAATCCCAGGCAGTGGTCCTGCCCAGGGTTCGACAGCGTGGTTTGTTTTGCTGCCATCTTTTGGCCCCACTTTTCGACTTCTTAGCCATGTTAAATCTTTCGTTGTGTAATCGACTTTTATGTGAATTATGTTGTTAATTTTAAGAACAACTAGTATTATTGCAGTTTCAGTCGTAGAGTTGATGTTGTGGTACTTGTTTATTTTCACCTGCCTCATGTGCCTTGCGTGTATGATATTGAAGCACATGGTGCGGGTAAGGTTTCAGAGTCTATATCATAGAATTGTTACGTTTAATCACCCCTATGAAATGAATCTTCAACTGAGAATTTGGGAACTATATTATCCTACTCAAGCCGAGCATTCAGTTGCCAGGACGAGGTTGGGATTGATGTTCCGGCTCAGCAAGAAAAGAGTGAGGAGACCATATCACGCTACTTAATCTGTGCATTCAATTGCCAAAGCAAGTTCAGGGTTGACGTTTCGGACTATTCGAAGCCATATCACTCCACTCCTCTTAGAATTTATGCCCAAGGGTTGAGGTCGGAGTTGATATTTCAACTTAGCGATGATTTCACTTAAGATTCTCTGTTATGGATTTTGAGGTCCTAACAGACTTGGTATTAGAGCAGGACTGTCTGTAGGATAACCTTTGACCTTGGTCGTTATTGGATCTAGAATTATGAAAATTATTTGAACTTAAAAAGGATTTGAGAAAAGCATAAGTAGTTGTTCTATTTCCTCTTTGTCATTTTCAACCCTAGTTCTTCTCCTTACCTCTTCAATCAAGTTAGCTTGGAGATGAATTCTTACTTAATGCTCAACTAAGGCTCAATCTCTCTCTCAAAGACTTACTCACAAAGCGGCTTGAGGCTGACGAGAGTATCAAACAGATGTTTTAGAGAGTTATTAGTGCAAAGAGGCTCAGGGGTATATAGAGCCATTTTTGACTTTGAACTCGGAGGTTCCAACAATTTGAAACCAACGGCTAAACTGTTGTCCAGATACAGATCTTAGAACATTTGTAAAGAACTTGGAGGTTCCGACTTTCAGAGCACTGAGGGCAAATGCATATGTCAAGGTTCCGAAATGGAACTCGGACCTTCCAGGATATATGATTGCCTTAACAAAACATCTCCAAAACAGACATCAGGAGGTTGCCGACATGTAAGTCAGAACTTCTAAGTTTTCAAACAACTTAGAAGAGATTTCATAGAACAAGCACTCGGAGGTTCCAAAAAGATCTCAGACACTCTGAGATTTCGAAGAGAAGTCCATAACAGAGACTTGGAGCATCCGGAAAACTTACGGTACTCCGACAATAGAACTCTTAGGACTTTTGGCAGTTTCAGACCCGAAACTCAGAGGGTTCGAAAAACTTTCGGTTGCTCCAGCACTAGAGCATAGAAGACTTAGATGTATCCAGAACCTAAACTTGAAGGTTCCAGAAAAATCTTGGATGTTTCGACTTCTAGAAATTCACACAGGAAAGGTAACTTGGAAGCTCCGAGTTCCCAGACTCCACACACAGATTGATCTGGTGGTGCTGACTTTTACTAAAAAGCTGTGTAGATGGATTCAAAAGTTTCTTTAGATTTGAAATTGGTTCCTGATTGAGCATTTAGCAAGATACTCTCACTAGCTAGTTAATCTAAGCCCTCCTTAATAGTACAACTTGTCCTAAACTCAATGTGATTCAATGAATCACCAAAAGAGCTAGAAAAATATATTTATCTCTAATTCCTTCAAGCCTTCCTTCCATTGGAACTTTTAGGGGTTCACCAAAACTATATAAGATACTCATTCATGGAACTAATAACTTGATTATACTCGATGCACATATTAGTTTCTTAATCATTTTGTCATTAATCATCAAAACTCACTTAGGAGACCTAGATGTACTTTCAACCATTATGTCATGGAAGAAAGACCGAGCCAGGAGGAGTTGACGTCGAGCCAGTGGACTCCGGAGCAGAAGTACGATTGACAGGACGGCAGGGCAACACAAAATGTGATTGAAGAAAAAACTCTAATTGGAAACCGATATGATGATCGGAAGCATGAAACACTACAGGTTGCACAGCGAACGGAAGCAATCACGAATATTGGATCACCTCCCTGGGACGGCCGCTCAGAAATGATGCTGCCCTGATAACATGTTGAATTACATGCACTGACCCGTTCACCCAAAAGCTCAATATGTTTTAGCACTCCCTTCACGTCTAGGCTCTTCCAAGTCTTAGACGTGCAATCGATGTAGGTTGCAAATATTTTTATTAATACTGTGTTGGTCGAGTCTTGAACTCGAGACCTCTTGACTCTGATACCATGTGAGAGGACGAATATGATGCGATAGATAATTCTATTGAGCCTCATGAACGTGTATATAGAGAACTAGTGATTTGGAGTACAAAATGATCTCTTAGAGATAAGACATAATCGTATCAGGTAGATAACAATCAATTCTAAAAAAAAATCATATCTTACCATATCAACTGAATACTAACTCATATATCTACAAAGTTCTCTTCTCATGTACATGAAAATGATAATCAAAATTGGACTCAAGCCATAACACATACACTAATACGGATAATTTAGGTTGTGTGCATCACTAGATGCAAATGCTAAAAAGATTCCCTCTTCAATTATCTAGAAGAAGAAATGGATACAAACAACTCCACTAACTCCCGCGGTGCCTTCTCCACGCTACGCCGCATGAGGGGCGGCGATGGTGGGGAAGACGGGAACAAGATCGTGCGGCGGCAAAGCAGGGAGGAAGGATCTGGCGGAGCTGCATCCTGAAGCTGTGTGGGAGGTGGCAGCAGCGGGAGGAGAAGGAGTGCTTGGGGGCGAGCATCGTGGAGGTCGAAGCCGACCTCCGTCGGATTTGCTTCATGGGTTGCTTCGATCTGTATTATTTTTTGGGTATAAGTGGCCCAAAACCGGCCTAAGACCGAGGAATCAAAAACGAAAACGGACTTCTAAGCAGACTTTTCAGCCTGGCTGAAAAAATAATATAGGCTCTATAAATCACACTAATTTTAGACTAGAAAATAGTCATCCAAACGGGCTCTTATTCTTCTTCGACGCCCGATGGTTTTCGTTAACCACACGTTGCTAGCAGCATGTCCCCACGCGGTGTAGTTATATTCATGTGTTACCTATGGTGTTTATGTAAGTTCGTTTGCTGTGTAGCCCTCCTTTTTGGTGGTAATACTTTTCCATATTTTAATTTAAATGTGGATCTTAAGTTCTTTTTCCTTTAAGACAACTCCACTGCCCATCGTGGTTCCACGTGGAGTATATACCGTTCAGCCATGTCTGTGAATAGATTCACATCACATTGTTGTGCTCCCGCACGTTATCTTATATATATTTCGTTTTAAGAATTTTCACACTAGACGACTAACGGATACCTCCACATTGCATGGAGGTCCATGTGACCTGCCGACTAGCGCATACACCAGCGGAGCACAAACTTGAAGATCGGAGCTATTTTTGCGTGCCTCCGCAGACACCCACTCTGCCCCCGAACAGTGTCGTGATCTGCCCGTTGCGTCTTGATCCTCTGGAATGTCCCTGCTGCTCGTACTTGTGCACACGATACCGCGCGTGCCCATAAATCACATTTGCGCGGTTCCCCATAGCTGGCGTTTCGAGATTCTGCTTGGCTGCAGGACACCCCTAGTTCCTCCTCCCTCGACGCACCTCGGGTGCTAGACATTGCTGAGGACTTTTTTTTATAAATATAATTTTTGAAATCAAGAATTCAAGATATATATGTCTGGTTTTAGAAATTTCAAAACTAACACCCTGTCGACAGTCGGTGAGCCGACAGAGGGCTTATCGTTCCACCGTCAGCCGACAGGGGGCTTGTCGTCCCACCGTGGACCGACAAGCCCCTGTCGTTCCCCCGGGCAACGACCGCGCGCCGAAAGCGCTGATGAGGGCCCCTGTCGGCACCTGTCGTCCGACGATTGAATGACAAGCACCCTAGTCGTCCAACGGTCGGATGACAGGGCTTTTATTCCGCCCGTGATCGGCTCCAGCGCCCCTTCTCCCCATTACGTCGCCTCCAGCGCCCCAATTCCATCACCCGAGCGTAGAAACCATTCCAGAGGAGAGGAAGAAGGAGAGAAAGAAGAGAGGAGGAAGAAAGGGAGAAAGAAGAGAGGAGAGGAAGAAGGAGAGAAAGAAGAGAGGAGAGAAAGAAGGGGAGAAAGAAAAGAGAGAAGAGGAGGTGAGCTCGGGGGAGTAAAGTGAGAGGCCGAGCTCCGCATCTACTGTAAATTTTTTGTAGATTATATTAGTTAAGTAAATATATTATTTAGGTTGTTTAGTACGTATTAGTTCGTATTTTAGTAGTATAAAATAGTTAGTACGATTATTATATGTTATACATGCAAATATAGATTATTATGGTTATGTACATATTTAATTAGGATGTTTTGAACTAGTTTAATTTCATAGTTTAGTTAGGTCTCGTTGAATAGAATAAGGAGAATTGATTAGACGGCCGGAAAAGAAATTTGGTTAATTTAGGTCGAACTAATTAAGAATTATTAGACATGTAGAATGTTGTTGTTTAGTTAGGTTAATAATTGTGTGTTTGTGTTGACCGTTGCATTCGATCGTGCTAAAAGTTCTATCCCGATTTGTCGGTTGATAACCCTGGTGGGTTCCGGATCACCCTTGTACACGTCGTAAGCGTGTACTCGGCCTACAATTAGCACGAAATAATTTAGCGGTCGCGTGACGTAATAAAACTGCATGTCTTACTAAGTATATGACGAAGATATAAATTTATGTTACGACAGGTATTTCGGAGTTAGTAAATATGACGGTATATTATGGTCCTGGGGTTGTTCGATCAAATCATAGTGGGGTTGATCTTAGTGAATTCAGCTATATTGATTTGCCTATATCCGATCCGGAGAGGCTGAACTTTAAGGAAGCCAATCATTGGCTTACACGTACCTTCTTGATGGATCCTACACTATATGCTGTAACCATTCAGGCATTGTTTACCAAGTCTTGCACTAATATTAAATGGGACTTGTTGCCGATCGAGAGTACTAGAGACTGGACATCGTGGATGCGGGTTTGCAATGCCAGAAAAAGTCATCCGGTCGCACTAGTGCAAGCCATCATGAAGGGTGCCGGGTCAGAAGGCGGTGGGTATGAAGCGGAGCAGAACAATCCAGAACCACAGGTGGACGAGGTAGTTCATTCCACTGGGCAAGCTGGGCAGAGCAGTAAACTGGCAGAAAGAGTTCCCACGAGGTAGGCGGATGAAGAAGAGAATTTTGAGTCCATGCAGGAGGTAATGGAACAGGAAGATGAAGATGAAATGGCTGAACATGTTGATGAAGATAGCGGTGACGAAGATAACATTCATGAATCCCCGATTCTGAGTGCATAGAATCAGGAACTTCTTGGTGGCATGAGTGTGAATGATGGCCATGATTCTAGTTGGGAATATAACAAGAACCAGATCTAAATTGGTTCGATGTATGCTACCAAGAAAGAATTGAAGCATGGCGTCACGCAATGGGCCATGTCCACGCAGAGGATTTTCAGCACTGACATATCTTCTCCAAATAATTTAACTTTAACATGTACTGCTAATGGCTGTGAAAGCAAGGTGCACGCCCATGTGCCCAAGTATGAAGTGAATTGAGTCGTGACCAACGTCGTGCCGCACACTTGCGTCAGAAGCAATGTCCTAACACGCCAACCCAATCTGACATTCACTCTCATCGCAAAACTGATGTACAGCGAGATAGTGGAGAAGAAAGACATGGAAGCAAAGCACATACAAATTACAGTAAAGAGGAGGTACAAGTACGAAATCCCATATGGGAAGGCTTGGAGAGCTAAGCAGAAGGCCATGGAGATGCGCTTCGGCAGTTTTCTATGACTCCTACGACAACCTGCCCCATCTGCTTTATACACTCCTCCGCCGGAAACCCAGGGACACATGTTGACACAAATAATGAACCAAAAATAATTCTTTTCGCATTTGCAGGCGCAAATGACGCTTGAAGCTCAGGAGGAGGTTGCCGCACTTATTAACCGACTTGACATGGGGATTCAGATGAGTCAATCTGATCATCGATCCGCGTGGGAGCGTCTCAACGGCAAGCTCCGGAAGATTTTCGAGACTTTGACCTGTGCGCACGCTTCAGACGTCGCGACTGGACGGTCTAGTCGTCATGCACACCGTCCCCCACGGCACTCTTGTCGTCGTGGCAGCAGCAGTCACAGCCTGGCTCGTCGTTGCAGCATCAGCCGCAGCCACAAGTCCAGCCACCTCCTCCTCTCCCGACGCAGGCGAGTGGCTCGTCGTGGCATCACCAGCCACAGTCGACACCCCAGCCAGCACCACCTCTCCCGACGCAGGCGGGTGGCTCGTCGTGGCATCAGCAGCCACAGTCGACATCCCAGCCAGCACAACCTTTTCCGACGCAGGCGGGTGGCTCGTACTGGTACAATCCCCAGACTGTGATGGTCCACACTACAGGTAAAGCCGTATTACTAATATGGTCTTATTATTTTTCTTGGATTATATTACTAAATACAATTGTTTACTATATGTGACATGGTTCCCATTTTAGCGTTTATAGGTTCACCAGATACTGTTGACTACAGCGACGTGTGGAACCAAGCGGACGCTTCAGGGGTTGTTTCTCACTTCCCGGCATTTCAGACTCCACCACTACCACCCACGCAGGTCACACAGTCACCGCCTCATCAGCCGGAAGAGCCGATTTACGGCAGGGGTCACCGTCAGCCACAGCCGGCACAGCCCTTGACACTGTCCGGTCCTCGCAAAAGACGACGTCGTCGTACTCGTAGAGCCGCCGCACCACAGGGAGGCCCAGGAGGACCTAACCAGGGAGACGAGCAGAATTAGTTTTTTTTAGCCGTACATTCGCACCATTTCCGATTTGCATTTTGTCTATCTGTAGTTCTACTGAATTGCATGGAACACTTTGTTTATTTCTTGGAAATTTAGAGTTCAAAACATCGTCAGCACTACACATGGCGTGACAACACGGCACGATAACATTCGCACACAGCCGAACAACCTAATAGAACATTGAAATAACTACTCAGTGCCTTTCGGATATTTTCCCTTCCTCATACGATGAGCGTGAGCTTCCTCTCCTTCTTCCTTCGTGCGACGCACCATCTCGCGCTTCCTCGCCCTTTCGGCCTCACATGCCTCCGCAGCTCGATGTTCCGCCTCCTCCTTTTCTTTGCGTTGCGTCTCCTGCCAACGGTTTCTCTTCTCCTCCTCCTCTTCCTCGTGCATGCATTGCAGAAGGTAATCTTGACTACAATCAACCTTCCACATGAGTTCTTCATCAACCTCTTTCGATTGGGTACTGTCCAGCCACTGTATGTAGTCACATATAGTAGGTGGAGACTACAAGCAAACGACTGTTATCATGGTATTGCATCGTGTTATAAATGCGGGTATGTGTGAATTTTACCCTTTCACGTCGTCTGAACACGCCAACCTTCGGTGGCTCTTCGTCGTAGTTAGCACACATGAAGAACTTTCTTCCGTACATGTACGAAAACTCTTGCGACTTCATCAGTCTGCACGGATCTTGGTACCAGCAAAGGGGAACTTCGACACCTATGGGCACGTCGGCATACACCTTCTCCTTCGGCATCTCGTCAGCACCAGATGAGGCCATTCCTACCATTTTGCAATACGGGCATAGTTACTATTTCCAGAAAACTAAACAAAAAATTAACACAACTATTTATCTCACACACGCCCCGCTGCCGAGATCCCTCTTCCGCCTCACCTCCCGAACCCTAATGTCCCCCTCTCTCCCCCTTGCCACTTTCGAGAGCTTCTTTCTTCTAACCTCGCTCCCGAACCCTTAACCCCTTTCCTCTCTACCGATTTCTGAATTTTTCGTGGGTGGGTGGGAGGCAGAGACAGCTGGGGGGTGAATAAATAGGGCGGCAAGGGTGGTGAAGCATATCGGCTATCAGGGGGTGAATAAACAGGGCAGCGGGAGGGGGGATAAACGCCCTGACGTCCGACCGTTGGACGACAGAGGGCTTGTCGTTCGACCGTGGCATGACAAGCATCGTGTCAGGCTATTTTGGTGCGCTCTCAGTGGCCGGTCGAACGACACGGGGTTGTCGGTCGACGGTAGGACGACAACCATCGTGTCAGGCCATATCGGCAAGCAAGGGAGAATACCCGTTGGACGACAGGGCTTGTCATTCGACCGTCGGACGACTGGCATCGTGTTAGCTGCTTTCGGCGCGCGCTGGGTGGCCGTCGAACGACAGGGCTAGTCGCTACACGGTGGGACGATAATCTCCCTTTGACATCTAACTAACAGGGTGCTATTTTCGTAATTGCGCAAATTAGACACATATATCTCGATTTTACTGTTTCAAAACTAATATTTATAAAAAATATGCCCCTGTCATTTAATTGTTGGACGACAGGAGACTTATCTGTGCGTGGTCGGACGACAGGACTCGGTCCACGGTGGGACGATAGGGAGCAAATCGTTGCCTGTCGGACGACAGGGGCTTGTCGGTCGACGGTGGGACGACAAGCCCCCTGTCGGCTGATGGTGGGATGATAAGCCCTCTGTCGGCTCACCGACGGCCGACAGGGACATAGTTTTGAAATTTCTGAAACCAGACACATATATATCAAATTCTTGGTTTTAAAAATAATATTTATTAAAAAAATTCCATTGCCGAGGAAGTGCTGCACTGCTGCACGAGTCCAAATCCCCCGCGCGTGTCACTGGAACCGGCACCGTTATCATAAAAAACACGCCTCGTGCCAAGCTGGATTTACCAGCTGTGAAGTGATCGCCGTCGCTGCAAAAACACTACTACGTACCACGATACATGCACAAGGATCTTTTAAACACCACAAGCGTCATACTTCAAAATTAACACCTTATTTGTTCCACGCGACAAGAAATTAACAGTTTTCCTCGATGCCCTAATAATAGATCTAGTAACTTTTGAATTTAAACAGCTTGTCGAGTCGGAAAAAGCATGAGTCCTGTAGTGAAAAGGTTAAAAACGTGAGTCCTTGCATGGCATGCCGTCGAGTAGAACCGGCGCCCAGCACCGGCAGGCGCCGGTCGTATTAAAGCGGCAAAAGAAATGAGGATCGAGCTTCTCACAGTAGCACTACCACATGGTGGCCATCGTGCAGAGGCCAGGCCATCAGATGCGGGCCAGGATTAAGCTCAATGGGTACCCAATGATCCCACCGGATAAGCAGAACCAGCTCGCCGCTCACTAATCCCCATCAATCTCGATGCACACAGCACAAGCCATCGATGTATCCTCGAGAGTCACTCACCGGCACCAGTTGGCCCCCATAATTGGTGCACACGTATAACAAATGCAATGGGTTCCCAATCATCCAGACAAACAACAGCAACCCATCTAGTACACGAACTTTAACTTGTTTATATTCATCGCTCTTTTTTTAAGCGGATATATAGCTCCCAGCGGGTCCCATCGCTTTCCGACGTGGGCCTCCCCTTTACATCCGGTGCACGTCCCATTTTCTTCTCCAGCGCCAGTGCACATCCTCTTCTCTGCCACCCTAGCCCCGTCTCATACACTTGCTGATGTCGGCAGACGCCTAGCCATGCCGTCATCTCTCCTCTATCCCCGTCCAACCTAACATCCCAAGCACTAGCCATCCTTATGCGACCCCGCTCATCACCGTTTGGACCGGTGGCCAACGGTACTGCCGCCTCCTCGCCACCCTTGTCAGGCCACCGCCATTCCAGAGTCTAGATTTTAGAGGGTGAATTAGCTATCGAGTGTTAGGAGTTACGTGAACAGGACGTTAATATCGATACAAAAGAACTCATTACATTGTTACAGAAAGATTTATTTTGAACACTTCATCTTAGATGATTGAATCCTCTGTAATAAGACTCATCACAAAAATTATTATTGACATCATTGTCTATAATGAATGAGTCATCACATACTTTTTTGTCAAAATAGACATCACAAATAATTTTTATAAAAAAACATCTATGATATATAGGCTATCACATACGGATTTTGAGTTACACCTATCTATGATATCTATGGCCCATTCAGACCCAACAGATTAGAGCTACCACTCACCGTATATATAAATTTCACCCTCTAACCCGAATTTCAACCGGCCTCTTCCGCCGTCCCATCCACCTCCTGCCAAGCCGTCGGCCTCCTCCAGATCTGCCACTTCTCCCTGTCCACCTCCGCACCGCCGATCTACCACCTACTCCGGTGTCGACGAGGGCGTCGGCAAGGGCCTGGACCCTTGTGTCGGTGTGGTCGAGGAGGAGGGGCGTGCCTCGACGCGGGAGGGTACTCGGTTAGCCCTTGCTCTTCTCTAAAATGTTACCACAAACAGGTGAACTTTACCCGTTTGAGATTATGCTCCCACATCACATAGCCTTCTGTTAAGACAGGTGGAAAAACCATTTGAAATGACGTTTTCAACATATCTATAATAACCATGTTTATAGCAGTGTTGGTGGCGCAGTGCTAGTTGTATATAAGCTTGGCATCACGTGGGTCGTGGCGTGCGATGGATTCATTGCGTGGTGGCTCAAGGCGTGGACAGACACCACATGCACGAGCATGGAGGGCATGTGGAACTTGGTGAAGCTGTAACTGTATGTAACTGTCCTGCTCTGTCACCACATACAAGTACTATGTCTTATACGTCGGAACCATTCCTCCAACATCTTCACCAGATCACCTCTTCTATTTCCAACTCTTAAGGGGACATCAATGCTTCACTTCTCGGGGAAAAAAAATGTGGAACTAATCATGAACAGTTTTCAAAAAGAAAACATCGGCATAAAATCTATCCACCATGCCTTACATTTTTAAATCTAAATTCAATCTATGACTGGGAACAAAGAAAAGGAAAAAATAAGGTAAAACACCTATCAACGGGAATTTGACCGTTTAGGTTTCTCTTGATATACATCGTGTTTTAAATTGAACTTTTACAAGATGATTTATCATAGCTATTTTATCTAACCATATTTCTGTTATTTTTTCATAACTATTTGCACTAATTTTAGAGGTGTAGGGTCATGGGGTCATACCTGGAGGTTTGGATCCTAAGTTACGTTCTCCTTCGAAAGCAACGGCATAAACTGGAAACGTGATCCTTTTTTTCCCGAGAAACTTGGAAACCATCTAGTTTTACATTTCTTCATGTAGAGTGTAGGGGGCGTGGCCTTTTCTGATTAAATTAAAACAAAGAAAATTACCGGAATGTGGTGAGAGTGAAAATTCCCAACAATTACAGACCGTTTGCAAAACTAAAAGACCGTTGCAGTGCAGTGTATTACGATAAAAGACCGTTTGCAAAATTTGCAAAATTAAAAGTAGCAGACACTCTAAGAACATAATCTTGTTCCGTTGCAGTGTATTATGATAGATCATCTTTTGTTTTCTTCTGAGAAGAGAACATTTCAAGCAAAACATACCCTAACCAATGAGGGCGGTAGGAGAAAGATTAAACGCTAAACTCCAATTTTGTTCGTGCAGCGAACCTGTGACAGCTACGGACCCGGGAAAACTACCCGACTTCCGCGCCCCTCCACTTCATCCGATCTCCTCTCCTCCCCCGCCGCCCCAGACCAACGACATTAACTGCAGACGCAGGGCAACCCGCAAGGGCACGGCGGAAAGGCGCGGCCGCGCGGCAGGGCGGAAGGCGAGGCGTGCGCGCGCGCTCGAGCCGTTCCGCCAAAATTCCTTCCTGATATGATCGCCGTCTAATAACCGGCGCGCAGGAGGCGAGGAGAAGAGGAGTCGGGGAGGGGAGGGGAGGGGAGGGAGGGGAGGAGAGGCGCCGCATTATGACGAACAACTTCTTGACGACGATACGGAGCCTGAAGCTGATCGAGGGGTGCAAGGCCGCCCAAATTTACGCCTTCAACGCGGCGGCGACAGCGGCGTCCACGTCTGGCTCGGCGGGGGATGGAGGAGGCGCCGGGAAGCCGCCCCCGGCGCCCCCGCCGCGCAGCATCTCCCTGATGTCCGCGTCGCTCTGCTACCCGCATGCGCCCTCCACGTCGGGGGCGTACGTGCCCGACTCGACCCTCCCGTGCGGCCTCCCAGCGGCGGCGGCGCTCGAGCCGGCGCTCGACGCGTGCCTGCGCCCCGTCGACCACGTCGCAGCCCTCGCCGCGTCGTTCCGGCGGATGTCGTCGGCCGAGGGGGAAGGCGACGACCTCTGCGACGTGTACCTGGAGCAGCACGCGCTGTTCCACGCTCTCGGGGACGTCCGTCTGCTGCGGCGGGCGCTGCGCGCCGCGCGCGTCCACGCCGCTGACCCGCACCGCCGCGTCGTGCTCGCCGCCTGGCTCCGGTACGAGCGCCGCGAGGACGAGTTCGACCCGATGCCGCCGCCGCTCGCGCCCTGCGGCCCGACGACCCCGCTCCTCGAGTGCCCCCGCGCCACAGTCTTCGCCGGGGAGTCCTCCGGCGTGGATCCCGTCTGCCCGTGCCGCCGCCCGCCACCTCCTCCCCCCACCCCTCGCCTTCACCGCTTTAGGCGCAGCACATTAAACACCGACGAGGAAGATGAGGAGGAGGAGGAGGAGACCAATGACCTGTGGTTCGTCATCGGCCAGGAGGAGGTTGCGTGCGAGCGTTCCTGCATCGCGGCGCTATCCAAGCCGCTCAACACGCTCCTCTACGGTGGCTTCGCCGAGGCGCACCGTGACCACATTGACTTCACCCGCGACGGCATCACGCCGCGCGGCATGCGCGCCGTCGCCGCCTACAGCCGACACGGCCCGCCTCGATGACCTCCCGCCCGACACCGTCCTCGAGGTCCTCGCCTTCTCCAACAAGTTCTGCTGTGAGGGCCTCAAGGTCTCTTGCGACAACAAGCTTGCCTCCATGGTGCGCGGCGTGGACGAAGCCCTCTCCCTCATCGACCTCGCCCTCGAGGAGGCCGCGCACCTTCTCGTCGCCACCTGCCTCCAGGCCTTCCTGCGGGAGCTCCCGAAGTCGCTCTCCAACCCCGACGTCGCGCGTCTTCTCTGCAGCCCAGAGGGCAGGGAGCGCCTCGACATGTCCGGAAACGCGTCCTTCGCGCTCTACTACTTCCTATCCTACGTCGCCATGGAGGAGGACATGAGGTCGAACACCACGGTGATGCTCCTGGAGCGGCTATGGGAATGCGCCGAGTTGCCATGGCACAAACAGCTGGCATTGCACCAGCTCGGGTGCGTGATGCTGGAGCGCGGCGAATTCATGGATGCGCAGGGGTGGTTTGAGGATGCCGTCGCCGAGGGTCACGTGTACTCACTCGCCGGAGTAGCGCGCGCCAAGTACAAGTGCGGGCACAAGTACATGGCGTACAAGCTGATGAACAGGGTTGTTGGGGACTACGAGCCTGCCGGGTGGATGTACCAAGAACGTTCGGTGTATTGTGTCGGGAAGGAGAAGATGGCTGATCTCCGGACAGCAACAGAGCTTGACCCGACGCTGACTTACCCGTACAAGTACCGTGCCGTTGCGTTGTTGGAAGAGGACAAGATCGAATCTGCACTCGAAGAGATTGACAAGGTCCTCGGCTTCAAGATGGTCACCGACTGCCTTGAGCTCCGGGCATGGTTCTACCTTGCAGCTGGGGACTACGAGTCTGCCGTGCAGGATGTCAGGGCAATATTGACGTTGGATCCGACTTACATGATGTTTCTTGGGAAAATGCATGGGGAACAGCTGATCGAGCTCCTCCGAGGGCATGTGCAGCAGTGGGATATGGCGGATTGTTGGATGCAGCTGTATGATCGATGGTCAGGGGTGGACGATATTGGCTCTCTAGCTGTTGTCCAGCAGATGCTCGCCAGGGAACCGGGGAACAGCAGCTTGCGTTTCCGGCAGTCGCTACTCCTGTTAAGGTAAGGCATGCACCTATAAGTTTCTCCTTTAATTTGCTGAGCACAATTCCCATTTAAAAAAAATTGGAATGGACAAATCCCACTTGGTGAACTGCAAGTTTTACATTTACATTAAAATATTACATGGCCATTGGCTACACATAAGCAGAATTTGCAACAACCCTTTCTTCAATCCTTTCATCCCTTAATTATTTGTATCAAGTTTATGTTGTCTAGATGATCACTGCCTAGTACTTTCTTTTATACATAGGAGTGGGACCAATTCACAAAATGGGAACAGTTTCTGATACTGTCTGGAGGCGCAATGGACTCTAAATTCTGTAATTTCGGGTTCCATGTAATGTTGGGACTGGCGAGTATTATTAAAAGAAAAGGAGAAAAAAAACAATTGTGATAGATGTGCTTTGTAGTCTTTTATATTCATAAACTTAACTTTTTTGTTGTCTTTCACATACATTATAGGCTTAATTGTCAGAAGGCTGCTATGCGCAGTTTGCGATTAGCACGGAATAGTTCAATTCAAGAGCATGAGAGACTTGTATATGAAGGATGGATTTTATACGATACTGGACATCGTGAGGAAGCGCTCGAGAAGGCTGAGCAGTCAATTAGACTTCAAAGATCATTTGAAGCCTTTTTTCTGAAGGCATATGCTCTAGGAGATTCTAGCCTTGACGTAGAATCTGCACTTTCTGTTGTTCAGCTTCTAGAGCAGGCTAATAGTTGTGCATCTGACAACCTTCGGAAGGGCCAAGTAAGAATCACCCATCACTTGTTTTCACGACTTCTATTAACCATCCGTGCTAATAGCTAACATTCTCCAGGCATATAACAATATGGGGAGCATATATGTGGATTGTGATTTGCTGGATGAGGCAACTGAGTGTTACAGTATAGCATTGAGCATAAAGCATACACGGGCGCACCAGGGTCTAGCACGTGTCCATTACCTGAAAAATAGAAAAAAAGCTGCATACGAGGAGATGACAGAACTCCTAAAGATAGCTAAAAACAGTGCATCAGCATATGAAAAACGGTCGGAATATGGTGAAAGGGAAGCTGCAAAATGTGATCTCAATATGGTGACGTTGTTGGATCCTACCAGGACTTACCCTTACAGATACAGAGCAGCTGGTGAGTCCATTGAACATATTTACACGGATTGCTTGCACTATTTTAATGTCTTCACCATGGTTACAATAGTTTCAACACCAAATTGCTAAACATTTTGGAAGGCTTACGTTCTGTTAAGTTTCACATGATTAGAACTATACGTGATACGAATTGCATTTGGTCTATTCCAGTTTAACGAATGTCTGGAGGCGGTAATCGATTGTTAAATATCAGAGCCATTTGCATTAGGGATCTTGTAATGCAAGTCCGAATAATTTTCCGTAGCTTCTTAGCTGGAGTAGTATCAAATCTCCCCATTACCCAAAAAAAAATCTATTCTTAAAGTCTATATGACCTCAGCATTGTATGGATGCTTTATCTTTCAATCAGCACATGCGTCCGCGGGGGTTAATACTGCATTTAGGCGAGTAAAACATTTTCTGTTGCTCTTTGAATAAAATTAGAGATATCATTTGCACTGTAAATTGGAACCGGGACGAGACGGTACAGTGGTACAAAATAAATAATCTGCAAGCTGGTACAATAACTGTATTGATGTACATTAGTTTCCCTCCAAATCTGAAAAAATGTACATGCCACTACCAGCTTCTTCAGTTTAGACTTCGGTTTCTTTTTCTCTGAATCATGTTGAGGAGCACAAAATGTAATCCACTTCTTCTCTCCCAGTTCTGATGGATGAAAACAAGGAAGACGAGGCGATTTTAGAGCTCTCACAAGCACTAGCTTTCAAGCCAGACCTCCAGCTGCTCCATCTCCGTGCAGCGTTCTTCGACTCCATGGGCGACAGCGCAAGCACCATGCGCGACTGCGAGGCTGCCCTGTGCATGGACCCGACGCACGGAGACACCCTGGAGCTGTACAACAAAGCTTCCACGAAGGCTGGATCTCAGAGCTAGTGAATCCTGTGCTTTCCATCATCATCGTCGTCGTCGATTCAGCTGCACTTTTTTTTGCCCGGCAGAATGATGATGAAACGATTTTTCCTTCCATAGCAAGGAGAAAACAGAAGCCCTGCAGACCAGCGAGGCAGGAGCACGGGAATGTACACATATCTCTACGAGTGTAAGTATACGAAGCACCGGCGAAGATTGAGCTCTCCACGTACAGGAGACGAGCTTGCTGTAAATTAAGCATACGTGTGTAAATGGCAAAAAAAACATTTCATATGTATACATCAAGATGACAAGAGCTCCAGAAGGCAGAGAGAGCTAAAGAGAGAGCAGGCAACAACAGGCTGTCCTTTGACAGTGTCTCTTTTTCCCCCCCAATCTTTTATGCCTCTTGGTGTGTATTTGGAGGCACGATATGTGCATAAAGAGTTATGCTTCTCCACGATGCAGCGAAGGCAAGATGGTCTTCGCCTTTAATTTTGCAGCAAATTGTGTTTTTTCTTTTCTGTGTTATGACTCATGAGTTTGTGGCTACTGCGTGCGACCAGCTCAGGCCACCCGTCTCCGGCCTGGTACATCTGTTCCATTCCCAAAATCTGAGTTTTCTTATCATAGCCAAGCCCAGATGTTCGTGTTCCTAGCGGCTATACCCTCGGACTCTGAACTGTTTTAGCTCCATTCCTAAATGTGTATGCATGCCCTTTGCAGTTTCAAGTCTTTACGAGTGACCAAAACTGCAAGTGTTTAATCAAGGGTTGCCCTTGGGGGAAGAGATAATTAATTAGGTGTTTAGGTCTCACTCACAGCAGCAGGAGGCAAGGGACCAGCAATTGTGTTAACTCCTATTAGATTCCATGTGTTTAGTCCCATACCGCTAGGTAGTTGAGAGTCGTCCCACCAGGAGCTCTTTAAAACAGCACCCAGGCCCAGTGTTGCAGGGCACGCAGCTGCGTGGTGAGCACATAGCGAACTATTCTTTCGCCTTTTACTAAAGAATACCGTGCGCTCGCCACACTAAGCAGCATACACCAATTTTTTGGGGTTCCTTCTCCTCACGAGAAGGTCCTACAATATGGGCTTTAAATGTTTTGTTCTTATCCGTGCATGAAATTGGTAATGTTCTAATTGTTTCATGATTGATCAAGTTTGGGTTAACTTTTAACAAATATAATGTAGCAGAACTTGTCAAACTTCTGTTTAATTGCTCACTCGGCTGAAATGTTTTCAACTCAGTTGGCTGAAAGCCATCCCTTTACATGTACAGAGAACCACTCACTATTTGCAATTCTGCATAGCAAACAATCTTTCAAACATCTACGACTACGAATTCCACAAACAACATTAGAAGCAACCAAACGATCAAAGAATTTTCAGTCACGCGGAGGAGGCACGTCTCCCATTTTGCATGCAAACAGCTTAGCTCTCAGAAGACATTATCTCAAGCTCAGCCCACCACAGGGGTGACACCTTTGGAGTTGCTCGGTCAGGCCCCAACGCCGTGATCTCCCTCATCCGAGCTGCAACCTCTGCCATCGTCGGTCTCCTCTTCGGATCAGGATCAATGCAGGACCTCACGACCTCGCACAGCGCACACGCAGCCTCTTCGGAGAAGGAACCGATTCTCAGGTCAATCAGCTCGGCAAGGTGCATATCACCATCGAAGTAGCGAGACGCCCACTGTTCCAGTGGCCCGTCCTCCCCAGAAAAGGGAACCCTTCCGGTCAATATTTCCAGCAACACTATACCATACTTATGTACGGCGTTTTCCAGGTCAGATGAAGGATTAGAGTCATTGTTGGCTGAATTAGGTCCCTTCACATCATTTGAAAATTCAAGATCCGAGACCTTTGCAGCAAAATCATCGGTTAAGTATATGGTTGTCGAGTCAAAACTCCTTGGCACAACAGGTGGTTTCAGCTGATGCATGTGCTCAAGACAGTAAGCAATTCCCATGGATATCCTGAGCCGCGTCATCCAATCCAGTTTCTCAGCTTCTCTAACTGCAGTAAATTTGGAATGATAATTCAAATGTTGATACATTGACTGGCATAATAGAAGTAATAGAAACAAATGTATCTCCTGAGAAATAGGTACGACATATGCAGTTGATATACACATACTCATATCTTATGAAATAACAAGACATGGCTCTTTTGGGATCTGCTCACTCAACGGTTATGCTATAGGTTGGAGGATCTTGTATGTAAAGTTTTGTGGGGTTACTGATGACTTGCATCTATGTTACTAATGTTTGCATACAACTGTACAGAAAATTTCTGTACAGGGTGAAGAGAACAGATTTGTGACGAGGAAAATTTATGGAATCATGATAACAATACTTACCATGGAGATACTCAAAAAGTGTCCCATTTGGAGCATATTCAAATACCATCACTCTGGTAAAAGGATGCCCTTCCTCACAGTAGCCAAGCAAGTTCATAAAATTCTTGTGGTTTACTTTGGACAAATTTGTGATCTGAAAGCACAATCACTGGAATCAAATATAAACTAAACAAAGTATAGTTATACAAGCTGAAGGTAACTGTAGAGTACCTTCTTCCTGTACTGTGATTCACATTCTCTCGACCAACTCTTTGCAGATGTTACCAAACTTGATGCCACTGCAATTTCAACTCCACTGGATAAAGTTCCCTTGTACAGCATGCAGCTAGAGGTAGAACCAATTATATTGCTGAAATCCTCGCTTGCTGTTTCCAGCTCTGATCGTTTCAGTGCAGGCACACCTAGAAATATAATTACAATGTGATGTGATATTAGGACAATCTCCTAGATACATATGTACACAAGTAGGAAGAAAGAATACCTGTTACAAAAGCTTTTTGCAGTTGTCCACTAAGTCCTGTCACCCAAGGCTTCACAGTCCCCACCTTTTTAGTTTGGCAGTAGAAAGCACCAGCTGCTGATATGATAATGAAAGCAGCAATCCCTGCCGCGACTAAACCATAGGTTGTCCAGGAGTGTTTATGCAACGAGCGAAATGGAGTTTCAACTGAATGATCATGCTCAGCTCTCCGAGTTGCAGGCCTAGGCCTAACCAAATGTGGAGGTGCCATGGATGGATGATGGCGTAAAGGGGGTTTGTGTGGCGTGGGTCGTGAAGCAACTGGTGACGGTGATGGTGATGGTGAGCCTTCTGGCGGGGATATGAACGGAGAGGGTGACGGGGTAGAGATTGGTCCTGATAATGGAGCTCTTCTTTGAGACCTGCTATTACCTGAAGGAACTTGTGCATGTGGGAAAAGAAAACGAGCACCTTGGTTTTCACCATTGATCCGTAGTAATCTTCTAAAATTCATAGAGAAGGAATAGTTAGGACTTGGGATATGTTATCAAGCTAAATAAGTGCCTTTTCTACTGATGGCAGTAAAAAAAACTGATTGCCATCGATTCATTTGCTATCGATATCTACATGATCTCTAGATTAAATGATCTCTAGATTACTTGAATAACTGAAATTGAAAAGTCAGTTAGATACAACTCGCATTCGACAACCCAGTGACCCATTTCTCCATGACTATAACTCCCGAGTCTTTCTAAATCAACACAGGCACCAGGAATAAATGCTGTACGATTCATACGTGCTAGAAAAAATGCTCAAACTGCAGTACTTCACTAGATAAACTGTCTGGATAAACATGCAAAGAGAAGCACGGCAACAAGATTTGACAGAATATTATAATGGCAATTCAATAAGCCTAAGTGCCTAACTCCAATTCTTACAAAAATAGAAAGAATAACTAGGGAACCCATAACTAATATCAGTTTAATTCAGAGCTCTATACATCATAGTGCCTGACAAACTAATTAATCTAATAATATATAGGTCATGTGAAACAAAATTGATATCACTGGATTTTTATGATTGTGGTGGTTTTGTAACTATTAATGAAATATTATTTAAAAATTACGGTTAAAATTTAAATTTAGATAATTAAAATATGGCTCATATATCGGAAGGGACGAGTAGTAGAGCAATAGACCAATACCAAAAGAACCTATTCTCCAATTCCAATCTCAAAAATTACAAATTCTGGAGCGCACTGTTCCTATTTCCTGCGAGCAAGAAACTAGTAGTGGAGTACTACTAAACAAGAACTATTATCTCTCTCGGGACCTGAGCACTCACCTAAGTCTAAAAGAAGCTCCATCGCTGCTCAACCCCTCCGCTCGAACTCCGAGGTCTCCAATCTCTGCAGCAAGCCAAGAAACCAACCATATTGGCAAACGCCATAAGCCAAATGCACACCCAGCTACTCGGGTGAATCCAAAGCCCAAGAAAAGAAAACCAAACCTGTGCCGCCGAGCGGCCAAGAGAGGGCAACCAAGAACACGAGAAGAAGCCTCGGAGGCGGCGGCCACCCCATTGCTCAACCGCGCGCAGCACGGGCCAAGAAAAGAGCAGCAGTGGCATGGGTCGGAGGGAATGCGAAGGGTGGAGGTTGAGACGGCGGTCACAGGGAGGTGGGATGCAAGAGGAGAGACGCACAGTTTGGTTGGGGGACGAGGGTGGTGGAGGTGCCGAAGTAGCAGCCGAAGGTGGTGGTGAGTACAGGAAAAGGAGGCAGTACGAAGGCGACTAAAAACTAAAAAGCTTTTTAGTTTGTTCTCTATCTTCTCTTATTTTCTAATTTGTTGGTTCGTTGGTCTAATCATTTCAGAAATATGAATCTCAAGCTAATGTTAGTTAGCTAATCATTATGGATCAAAAATTTGCTGCTTTTTTCTCTCTTCATTTTTGGGCTTAATGTTGAGCATAGCAGTATCCACAATTTCATATTTGACCACACTTTCTTTTTGCAAGTGTGGCGTGGCACAAACTTTGGCAAGAAATGAGTGGTTGATAGGTCAGTAGGTTAGACCCATCAAATATGTAGCTGTAATCAAACGCTTGCCAAACATGTGTGCTAAAAAATTGGCAAAATTTGACCAAATATGGCAGCTAACTAAACTCTGCCTTTGCAAAAAAATAAACACAAACACTGCCATAGTGTGATTCTTATCCACTAGATCTGGTGCTATAATGATTTTGGCATAGAACTTCCATAATAATAGCTCACTACATTGTTTTCTATTGTACCCTACAGTATTGGGAAAGTGTCTTTCCTCTCTCAATTTGTACGTAATGTGCTTCGTTCTCTTCGCCATGCAATGGCAGAATATACGAATTTCACTCCATCATATAGTGTTGGTCTTACTTTACCTCTGAGGTGCCGGGACTGGCGCTTCGTCTGGTGCTGCACTGCTGCGTATTGCGACTTTGCGAGCCGCCCCTCACATCTGGCTTCGTCAGCGCATCACATGCTCGTTGATGGTTCCTCGTTTCGGGGCACCACTACATGGATGCGGTTGGTGGCTTCCCAGGCGGCGTCCTTCGATCTCCGTCCATCCCCTTCGGCAGCTGTGGTCCCAGCTGCGGCGCGGTGGCCGCCGTCCCTTTCACCGTGGCGGTGTTGAGGGCTAAGCTCTGCTGCGTCGCTTGCCTGGCGGGCAGTCATCGTCCGCTCGGCGCTGTGGCCTTTTCCCGGCATGCTTTACTGCTTGCCTCTCCTACATCACCTGCCCTCCGTAGCCGGTGGAATATATCCGTCGTCGCTGTCAAAATCCGTGGTTAAGCAGATGGCGACCATGGAGGCAGCGCTATCCCGATTGGGTGGTCGCCGTGGCTGGGTGTGGAGATCCCTCTATACAACCCGATGTTCAGACTCTTGCCAGTGATGGGCGCTGTCCCACCGGAGCTATCGGGATCCATGGTCCTGCAGATAGCGGCCATGGAGGCGGCATCCTCCTGATCTTGGAGATGGCCGTGGTGGAGGTGTGGCGGTGGCTCCTGCTTCCCGGCTGTGTGGCCTCAATTTCTAGTGATCGCCGTTCCTTCGCGCTCGGTCATCCGTCAGCGGCGAGCGATCATGAAGCTCTGTACGTCGGAGCCCTCGGGATCCATGGCATTGCAGATAGTGACCATGGAGACGATGTCCCTACTTTTTCGTTAGGTGTTGTGACAGGGGGATGGTGACCTTTACCTTATTTTCCGTCTTTCTATTTCCTCCTTTCTTGCTTCCGGCTGGCGGTGCCGTCGATCACCCGCCTTTCACCCATCCATTGCTTCTTGCTTTCATTGTTTGATGCTGCATAGTGCCAATCTTTTAACTTCCTCAATCTCTTGGACACTTTCTGTTTTTCTTTCCGTGGAGATGTTTTCACTCGTGGCACTCTTAAAGGTCCTGATATTTTCTAGTCGCTTGTTCTCTCCATTTTTAGGACATTTGTCTTTCTTTTCCGGTGGAGAATCTACATCTGTTTCCTGCAGTGTTCGACAAGTTAGAACCCTCCCATGTATCTTGCTCGGTCTCCCTATCTCCTCAGGATTCTTCGTCCTTCTGGTGATGATTGCTCAAGGACACGGGGGTTGGCAATAGTGCGACTTCGTGACGATGGTAGCAGGCGGCTGCTTGGTTGGTGGTTTGGTGCTGTTTCTTTGACCGGCAATTTCAGGCCGTGGGCATCGATAGGAGTTTTTCCTTCCATGGCTGTCTATTTCAAACTTGTACTTCTCTTGAAAGTTTTTTCTTCTATTCTTGTGGTACATTGCACGATCATCATGAAGACAACTTTGGTCTAGACCGTGAGTCTCTTGTGTTGTGTTGTAATTTTAGTGCTTGATTTTTCTATATTTACTGTTTTTTCTTGTTTCTGTAAAATTGTATTATCCATTACGCTCTTTTGAGTAATATATTTAGATGAAAGTTTACTTCCCGTGATTTCTTCTTAAAAATTATCACTTGAGAGAAGAAGCGAAGACACCGCTATCGCCATAAATCCCCGACCATAAAATAATCGAGTTACCCCACCGGTAAGACTGCGACCAGTAACCACACTACTGGTTGCACTTGATTTGGATAGGAACAATTCAGAGTCAACCATAAAACAGGATCTAAGCAAAATAAACAAATAATCCCCTAGCCAATCACTCGAGGACGTCTCACGCTCTCGAACCTTGCAAACCCTTGCATGCTTGGGCTGGTCGATCCAAACGATTAAGATACGAATGCCTTAATATGCTACTCCAGCTAGTAGCTAGAACACTGTGCACCTCTGCTACTAGTGAT
Organism: Stipa capillata; assembly: GCA_019208055.1. Taxonomy (NCBI): domain Eukaryota; kingdom Viridiplantae; phylum Streptophyta; class Magnoliopsida; order Poales; family Poaceae; genus Stipa; species Stipa capillata. Next base: position 10,114 of record JAGXJF010001026.1, on the reverse strand, counting down.
CTTTACAGACACGAGAGGGCCAAATTGCAAGAGAATTGTAGTAGTGAAGTATCCAACGACCTGATTCTCGTGCAGGTGCTTTGACTGCCTTCAGTCGAGAGCTTCGTCCGAGACACTTCGATAAAATCGTCATTAATTAATAATATTATAGATCTAAATAGATAGACGGTTTTTTTTAATAGACATTATATATGTTTTAACCCGTTTGTAATCGAGTCTAACCCATATAGGCTCAACAACTTAGACATATTTATTGAAACTCTGCACCCTATCAAAACCCTAATCCCTTCTCTCTCCCCTCTCGTGCCGCACTCTTCTTCTCATTGGCGTCGCTCCTCCCTTCTCTCTTCTCCACCACGCGCATGATGTGATGTGATGTGATGAGGCCAGACATCTCCGAGCTCGTGGCGGCAGTGGCGCGTCGTCCCGAGCCTCATGGCAGTCGGACCCAGCGGCGTTGTCTTGTCCTCGACCTTGCAGTGACCAAATCTGACAGCAACGCTTCATCATCCACCTCGTGGCGGCCGGATGTGGAGCAGCGTGCGACGCCTGAGTAAGTTGATGACGGCAAGGTTGCAGGCAACACCTCTCCGCTAAGCATAGCAGTAGGTTGACACCACCGGCAACTAGTGGATGACGTGCTTTATTATTATTTTTTTTATCAGATATTATATATGATTTTTTAGTACCGTCTAAGATGTGTTTTCTCCTCACAAACAACCGACGGCTTAAAAACTTATTAGATAACGTTTTTCGCCAATCTAAAATGGCCATTGTGTAGTAGTGGGTCATCATGTTTCGTTTTGAGAGAGACGGCGGGTGAGGTACAGCGACAACAAGTGACGTGACAGGGATGTACGGCCGTACCTAGCGTTTCCAGTCATTGAGGGCGTGTCCTTGTTGCTCTGGTTAGGTGTGAATTGTGACTGCCAGCATGTACCAGCAACATATACACGAAATCCCCATAATTCTTCTTTTCGAGAAAAGTGATGATAGATGATTGATTTCCAGAAAAAGTAAATAATAAGTCTCAGATTCTTGGTATTTGAAAATTATCTCAGATGATTGTTTTGTTTTGTTCTATCTCTCTCTTAACGAAATTGACAGATTCTATCTTAATTTTTTTTAAAGTCATTATCTCAGTTGATTAATTTTTTGAAAACGGTAAATAATAATATCTCAGATTCTTCGTACTTGCAAATTATAAGGAACGATGATCCCTACATGTTAATTAGTTGAGTCCCATAACTCGCTCATGATCACCGCTGCATTCCGTGACTGCTACTACTATGCACGCAAAGTTATGAGTTCTGGATCTGATTAGCTAAGGAATCTGTAGAAGTCGTTGAGGAGCATGTTAGTTACGACGCCGGAGACATGTACATTCCGCCCATCGATTTGTTTAGTGCGGAGCTCGGAGCTGTATTATTGTGAACAGATACGGCCGGGAGAAGCAATGATCAGCGGTGCATAAAGATATTACATTGCCGCGAGACGGTGCCTACCGCCTATGGTATTTGGCGCCTGCACGTCGATGCAACCTGGAACTAGACTTGGGCGTACAGCAGCACGCTGCGTAGCCAGCAACCGCTCCATGACTTGGGACTCTTGGGAGTATAAGACGCGCCATGCATGTATGGACGCGCCTGTGATGGTTACTTTCATACTGGGAGTTAGTTCGTGATAGAGTGAGACGCAAGGGAACCGTCGGTTGCGCGTGCACGCCTTGGCTCCCAGCCTCCCACAATGCATGTGCCTCCCGAACGCGATCAGGTGTGGCCCGCCATGCCCGCCAGCCCGCCGGTCACCTCCATTTCCTCATCGTCAAAATAAAAGGAACAATACCTATGCGGACGGACATAATAGAATTGGACCAAGGCCCAGTACGTGAGCACGGGGACATTGCAGCTTCACCTATGCACACCGACACGATACACTTTAGTCAAGGGATAAACAGCATAGCCAGTAAGGCGTACAGGATTAACTAGCAAGCTAAATTATGTTGCCAGTGAAACTGATGATTGCAGTGAGTGTGTAAGTAAACGACAACTGCAGTTACAGAATGAAAAGACCATAGATGCACGTGAGCTCAAAACTTGAAACTCAAACACCTCAATCCAATTCCAATTATGGACAAGCAGCTATGATGACTCATCGAATCATTCATCAAAAAACATTCAAGACCAAGAGACAGCATTGCACACCTGCAAATAGTTGGCATGCAACAACAGAGCACAACACCCACACAAAATGGTAACCAGTTGAACCACGAGCAACCAACTCCAGCAGCGATCACTGGGCTACTAATGCATAAAAATATAACTTTAAAAAAATGCACAAAAAGAGTGAACTGACGAAGGAGAGTTTAGGAATGTTTCAAATATCTTTCCGCAGGGAACTTTGCATATTCATCATCTATTTTCACAGGAATGGCCACACCTATTGGAAGTAAATGGAGATAAGAGGAATGTCAATGTCGTTCCCATCATCATCTTCGCAAGCCACAACAACATCCAAATGTCTCCTGTATGCTGGAACATCCACCTTAGCCACCACCTTGGCAACATCCACGATCTTCTTGTTCAACCGATCCTTGTGCCTCGTGAACATGGTGTTGTACAGCAATGATGTGCCACAGGAGACACTGTAAGCACTCAGGCCCTTGTCGCTTAACCATTTTAGGAGTTCTGAGACAGTGATGTTGCCCTCAATAGACCACCGATCCCAGACGGTCCATCTCATGTCTTGATGCTTGATCACCTTGGGAGGAACAGGTTCGGCCATGGAGAACATTGGCAGTGCCAGGTTAGCAAATGTATTGCGATAGTCCTCGACTGGGTGGCCACCGGCCAGAACCTTGTAAAGCTCAAGGCACACAAGTCCTGTGGCCATGGCTGTTGAAGTTGCAATAGCTGGAATGATTCTTCCTGCAATGAACTTCGCCTTCAGCTTGTCAACCTCTTGAATACCGTAATTCCTTGCACGCATATTTGCAAGACCAGCAATCAAGTCCATGTGGAAATTTGTATCATCATCCTGTAAAAGGAACATGTGGTGCGTGAGCAGAACTAGTATACCAAAGAACATCAGCCATACAAGTTCAATTAGGTCAGTTTCTACTTTCTTACTAGTGACATAGCAGAGGATTTTTCACACACAGAGAACTAAAATTTTAAAAAATGCTCATAAATTATAATTGCATGCCTCATGGAGACATGGAAATGTCTAATTCGTCCTTCATACCCAGAAACAAGGAAGCAAGTTACTAAGAGTACATATCACACAAACAGAACATAAACTAACATGGAAGGGTAAGTGGTCAAATTCTCAAAGAACTGCTAGCTGACATTCCTGTAATGTGACAGAGCAGAAGTGAAGGATGGGTTACTACTAGCAAGAAGGGAGAAAACTGATGCTAGCAACTAAGTTCTATAATTCAATCCATAGCAAAAAGCAATGTGACTGCATGACATAGTCTGATGTTTTTGCGTATCAAGTCTGAACCTATCATTTACTTATATGCATGGTTGCCTAGTGTGAAAAATATTTGCAAATAAGGATATTTTCTAACAGCCAGGGCAAAGAAAAAAAATGTCTCTACCCTAATATATCAGCAAGAAGTAGTTGAAAAGGCTAACCTTCTCAAACTGAATAGGTTTCATTTGGAATCCTGAAGGTAGTTTCTTGGCACATGCTTCCAGCTTGGTTAAAAGATCTTCGATAACAGCAGCATCATCAACTGAGGCACTGGAGAGATTAGTAGCCTTCTCATCTGTCTCAATCTTAACCCCACTCTTTGGCTCAAACTCAGGCACTGCAACCTTACTTACTGCATCAACCAGATTACCCATGTTCTTCGCCCAGTCAGGTATAGGGATCCCAAAAGACACCGCTCTCAATACGGAAGCAGCCAGTATGAATTGAATGTGAGATGAATCAAAAGTTGAAAATTGCACTGGGCGAGGGAATCGCTTGGGGGCAGACCAGAAAGGAGTACCCGTGCTAGTGGCAGCATCTTCAGGAAATGTGAACGTTAGCTGCTTCACACGATTAGAGAAGTAATCTTCAAACCTGGCAAATGACGAAGATTATGTTATTACATGGTTTCTGGAGTGCAAAAAATGCAGTCCTATTTGTTGCAAAATATATTCAAAGTGAAATCCTTTTATGAAATATCAAACATGAAAGGGAAGTGAAAGAAAATCAATAACAAATTATTGAATTCACTCAAAAATGGGCATGTAGAAGAGATAAATCATACTTCAGTCTTGCCCAGGTTATGCAAGCTTCAAATCTATCACATCGCTCCTTGTCAAGGCATTCAAGTACACGCTCAAGCAATTCCCTGGCTTGAGCATCACCTGCCTTTCTCATAGCAGCAGCGTATTCAGCAGGATTAGACATATAAGAGTTCACTTCATTTGGAGTTTTCTCTAGCAGACCCTCAAACTCTGAGCGCGCCCATGTCAAACAATGGTCAATATTGTGCGGAAAAGAATGGACCGTGCACATTGGTGCCTGTTTCTCAGGAGGATCCCGTGAAGCTCCATAGTTTTCAGTAAGGTGAGGGATTACCATTTGCGTATTACATTTTGCACCCAACGTTCCAGATTCCAGGAGTGGTTTCTGGAAGTACAAGCATCGCATATCCATGTACATCCTAGCATTAACATTATCAAGTGCATTAATGACAACATCAAGGCCCTCCCAGAATGCATCATGAAACACATGCTCAGTCTCTGGACAGGCACGATTCTGAAGAGCATCAATATGCAGGCTGGAGTTGATAGCACTAGCAGCTGTAGCAGCTACTGTAGATTTAGCCTGTCCAATATTCCAATCACGAAACAGAAATTGTCGGCTCAAGTTGCTTTTCTCAATGACATCATCATCTGTTATAGTTAGCCTTCCTTTACGACTGCAAGATACCCCCATTAAAGCAAGGTTCTTCAAGAATTCACATCCAAGAGCACCAGATCCCACAACAAAAACATTGGTGTCTCGCAACTTCTTCTGAAGCTTAGAACCAAAAACAGAAATTTGAGCATCGTAGCGGCTATTCAATGGCTTCAAGTCTTTAGGGTCCAATGGATAGGTTGGCAGAGATTCTAACGAGTCAAAATAGAAGAACTGCCAAAAACAAAATAAAAATATCAGACAAAAACAACAGATTACCATAACCATAAAATTTCCCAGAACATGCTTTCACAACTTCCTGACCAACAAATCATAAAACACACCTGGTAATGAGGATGAAATTTCCCAGAACATGCTTTCACAACTTCCTGACCAACAATACCACCAAACATCGCAGCCATTGGATTCAGAACAGCTCTCGAACCACTTGCAAAAAGTCGCAACAACTTCTCATCAAGCTCATCCATCTTATAATCAATTGTGGCTTCATTGATAGAAGCAGTAAACTCCACAAATCTTTGAGCATCCTGGTCACAACCAGCAACTGGGAAGCGCCCAAACTCTCCCCTGAACTTATCCAAAGCTAGAAATGCAAAGTGAAGCAGAGGCGGCCGCTCATATTTTGAGAAATCACTCAAAAGGAAATTCCCTGGTTCTTTTATAGAATCTCTCAGACTCTTGAACTCTAAGATCATCGGTTCTTTCACCTGTGTAACAATTCCACCTTTTGCATAAATGCCAAAGTTACTTGTATCCTCCTCAATGCAAAATGAGAATGACCTTGCATTTATTATCTTCCTGGGCTTGCCATCATTCAGTTCTGTCATCCCCTGGACCTCTGTGAAAACAACAAGATCACCATCTTGGAATTCAAGGCGCTCATCATCAACACAGGACACCATTGCAGGATTATCATTGCTGATGGATGCAATTATACCAGCATGAGGATCTTCACCATCAACATCAACAACAGTAAACTCGGGCCCGAAGTCACAAAATACACTACCAAAAAGACCACAGACTTCTGCTTTGATAAAGGAAATTGGAGGCTGGTGGCTACGACAGTAATCATTAAATTCAATCGCCTTGTCTAGACTTGTGTCGATGAAAACAACAGCCTGCAAATCAGATAAATACAAGTATGATCAGCATATAGTGTATACTAGCTGGTTAACACAGGGAGTTATGTTGTTTTATCATAAACTCAAGCACACTGCATCAAAACATGTAGCGCTGTTATCAACTAAATAGCGGACTGTAGCTTTAGGTATACACATTGGCTTCAGTAATACAACCTTACTGACTGAACTGCGCACATTCAGGTCACTTGGAAGAGATCAAGCAGGTCGACTACAGATATAGATTATCCATATATCAGCCATGCCACATATGATGAAACAAATGAGTTCTACTAGGCTCTATGAAACAAATAAAAGGTCATACCAAAGGCCGGCTTGATTTACCTATTACCATCCAAACCAGAAATTAACTATGCTCATATAAAAACATATAGTATCATTCCACTTCACTTCAGGCAGGGTTCACAAATAAAAAGTTATTTTATCAACCTTGACTGATGATTATTATTGGAGAAGAATGGTGCTAAGTAACAAATTATAACACAGCGGACAATTAACAGACCTGGAACTTAGCAAGGTGTTTGGTAGTCAGTTCTTCTGTTAGAGCAGATATAAGAACAGCGTTGTTAAGTTCCTGCAGCTTTGCAACGCAAGCAACAGCCCTATTGTTCCCAATATCATCCTCAGATAGAACGAAATTGCCTGATAGGTCCCACATTTCCACATTTTCTACATCATGTAGGGTGACAGACTTAACACCTGCCAGTACAAGATTCTTTGCTGTGTAGAAGAAATATGTTAGTTCCAAAAATCATGCAATCCACCTACTACACGCATGGGGCAATAAAGTGATGCTAATACCATACCAGTAACAATAAACCAAACATGCATTAGCGTGTGTGCACAGGCAAATGGAAAGAAGGAAATAGTTGCTCATTAATAGCCATATTACTTGCCCAACAAGACATGAAAATGCTAGATACTCCCTCCATTTCAAAATAGATGTCCTTTTAGAGTTGGGCACAAGAACTAAGGGTGTGAGTGAAATGTCAATATTACCCTTCAATAAATGGATGTTCCATGAAAGCGCATGCGGCCACATGAGTAATTAGCTCTTTTCTTGATGACATTGATTAAGGGCAAAACATGAACAAAATGACTAAAATTGCATTGGAATTGTAAAAGGACAAATATTTTGAGAAAAGTTGAAGAGACTAAAAGGACATATATTTTGAATTCTTGGGATGAACAGGAGAAAAAAGGAGAAAGAAATACAATCCACATGTCTTATTGATTCGAAGTATAATAACTAGACTTTATTCCTTTTCCCAAAAGCATATCTGCTTGTGAACTAACTGTTGTTAGCAGAACTTACTTTTACCAATTTGTTATCCAACCTTCTCTCCCAACTCCCAACTTCAAACACATGGTAGGAGCGGGGAAATGCAATAAATCTCAATCTCATCTATGTATAGTCACTAAGCAACAATTCCCAATCAAATCAATAGAGATAAACGGAGGGAGCTGCTACTGCCTATCCAAACCAAATCTAGCCAGGTTGCTCGGATTGGTTGTATCTGTTATTAGTGCTGCATAGCATAACTTGGTTGCTAGAGGCAGTGCGTGCCCCTAAGACCGCCAAGGTTTGATTCCTCAGAATCGCTAGGTACTCACTCCCCTCTAAAAAGAATTGCAAGAAATCCTGGCCCAAAATTTCGAGGAAAACAAACATACTGGGCTAGACTTTTTTAATACCCAAATCTGACTTCCATAATGTCAAAGCCAATGGATAAGTTAAAACTAGTAACTGAAGAGCCATGGACTACTACATCAAGCAGTTTCACCAAAGCAGCCAGCAGTCCAGCACTGACCAGAGTATGCAAAATCAGTAAAGCAATCAGCTATCTGTACCGGTTTCCTCACCAATTTCTACCGATGTAAATATAGCGCGGGATCACAAAGCAATCATACAAGAGGCAGTGAATAAAAGTAGACAGCCTTGTGTCCTACATAAGGACAAGCTTAAACAGAAAAATATCCCAAAATCTGCATCTGAAAAGCAGAAGATGGCCACATGATTTACATTTCTCTATGTTCCACCCGAAACTGGAACACAATAAATGATCTGTCGATCATAGTAGAATATGTAAGCAATTTAAGGCATTCACTCTGTTTGCTCGTGCATACAAAATTAGACATCACACAACTATCCAGATTTTATTTCTCAATAGAGCTACTCAGCCTGTGCGCATACTGCATTGCAAAATTTATGGAATATAGTGAAGTAATCACAGATTCCAAATTACCAATAAAAATCTAAGAGCAGCAAAATATATAGCATAGTAAGCCAGTGCGAACATCACAATGACAATGCACTAAATAAAGTACCAAATGTCTAAATCAGAAATCAAAGGAGGCACACACCGATCTCAGCCCCAAGTCCGTTCAGGCCGGAGATGAGCACGTTGGACGCGAAGAGCCGCCGCATCGTCTCCCTCCCGTACACAGCGAGCTGCCTGCTGTGCAGGTCCTCATCGATCTCCACCACCCCGTGCCCATTACTGCTCCCGCCGCCCCCCGGCTCCCCGGCAACCATCGCCTCCGCCTCCGCCGCCGATTCCCCCACCCGTGCCTTCTTCGCCGCCGCCTCGTCGCTGTCCTCAGCACTCTCCGCTCTCTTTGTCGGAAGCATATAGTGCAACCCCCTGCATCGCGCGACATAACCAAATCAGACGCCAAAACCCACACCCTAAAACCCCAGGAATGGCGATCAGAGCACACGGATCGAAGCATCAGGCCGACCCGAATCGGCGATGGGGGGCTTACGAGAGCGGGCGATCGGAGTGGCGGCTAGGGTTCGCGCGGCGCCCGCGACCTTGGGGACGGCGTGTCGCTTGTGAGGTTGCCTTCGGCTTGGAGGCTAAGCCGGTGGAATGGCGTTTTTATAGGCGGTGGCGGGCGCAGTGGGGTAAAAGGAACACAAAACACATTCCATTACAACAGGGTGCTGGACAAATCGCCAGCTACACATTCAGTTACAAACTCTGGGAATTGGCCAAGCCAACATTCAAAAGTACTAGCATACATAGACGTGCCGTGAGCAGCCAGAACATGCGCAGCCTGATTACAGGATCTTGAACAGTGATTAACACATACAACATGTAGCCCAATTTGTAACAAGAATTTAATCTCCTTAAACAAGGCACCAAGCGCTGAGAAATCATACACTGCAGATATAATAGCTTGCTTCAACACCAGTGAGTCTGTTTCAAGAATCACTTGATTGCGCAGTGGGGTTTTGCGGCAAGGTAAGGTGGTGACGATGGATGGATTCCGCCGTTGCGGTGGAGAGGCTTTGGGTGGTGGGGGCGGAGGGCTTTGAAGAATCGTGGCCGTTGGTTTTTGGGATGGACACACCTGATAGGGCAGGCCTGACGAGTCGGGTTTAGGCATCGGTCTGGTTCGACCTGTGTGACTGACTGGGAGGTGCGGGACTGCGGGATGAATAATCGTCGGATTGTTTGCGTTTTAATTTCGGAAGAACTTTATTTAGACTAAAAAAATTATAGTAATTTATACTGTACTGAAAAAAATTATACAGCCACTTAATATTTAGGAGAAACCATACGACACCAATAATTTTCATAAGCATACACTCAGAGCTCCGTTCTACTCTACCCCTATTCCCTTCTTTTATTTTCTACGTACCATGACGTGTCATTGGAACCACCACGTCTTCCAAGAACCTTGAGTTTTGATTATATTATCTTATTTTTCTAGTTGACTTTCATGTTTCAAAATTTAAAAGTTTTTTGGGTGGATTAAATTTGAGAATTTCTTGAATCCAAACCCCCAATTAAAAGTTTTGGGGTATTGATTTGATTTTTAATCACCTTTTGAAGTTCTTTAAGATTATATTCCAAACGGGGATGTTGGCACATTGAAAAGTCGTATGTAGGGGTGCAAGCGGCCCGCCATTAGACCCGAAAAATTGTATATGAATAGTATGAAATGTACCAATTATATCAAACGACATAGAAACTTGATTTGGCAGGTTCAACGCATGGAGAGGGTTTTTTCAACTTCCTCTTGCACCATTAGCCATATGTCCGTTCATG